>LR749772.1:406062-753753 GCA_902729485.2 Mus minutoides
TTTTTTTTTTTTTTTTTTTTTTTTTTTTTTTTTTTTTTTTTTTTTTTTTTTTTTTTTTTTTTTTTTTTTTTTTTTTTTTTTTTTTTTGGTTTTGCTCTGTTTTGTTTTTGTTTGTGGCCTTACTTTTACTCCAGACTGTCCCCAATCTCCCAGGGACTCTAATGTTCCTAACACAGCCTCTCCAGGAATAAGAATCATAGGTAGGGATCAACTCAACAAGCAGCCCCCTAAACTAAATTCAATTTCACTGGAACACTGCCTTTTAAAACTCTAGATAAATTCATCATTATACTTAATGCAGCCTAAAATAAAACATAATTGATCTTGCACATAATATATAGTATATGAAATTAATCTTCATTTATTTTAATATATGTCTTAAAGATTCAACACACACAGTTAGAATTACCATAATTACCAAAATTTGCCATTATTCTTAATCCATTAAAACCAAAATATATGAAATATAATAGGATGATTTGATGTAAGTACATTTGTTTTCATTTCCCTTATTGGTAGTAGGAAAACTCGATTTTGTGTATTAATAAGTGGTCCCTTCATTGCATCAGGAATGTATTCCTACTGGGCATGAATAATACTATTCTAACAAATTTATTTAAATTCTAAATACAAAATTAACCATAGATCACAGCTGGAGGTGAAACATGAACTGGTGGGTTCAGTTGAGCAATTTCCCTAAGTAGCAATAATACAGGAGAAAATGTAAACTAGCTGAATGCTTTGATAAAGGGTTGGTAGACTATGTTGCAAAGACACCCTAGAAACCCCATGGCTCAACAGGTCTTGGTGTTCTTTTTCTAAATCACAAGGACATAGAGACTGAAGTCCAGGAAGAAGAATAGAATTAACTATTGGCACTTTTTGAAAGACTGTGAACCAAATATGTAAGTAGATTCCTGGTGCAAAAAAAAAAAAAAAAACTTCAGGGGACAGGAAAAAATAACAAACAATGCAAAAATTTCTAATTTGTGTATATTAAATAAATGAAAGCACAGATTCCCCAGATAATGTCGGGAGCAGATTTGGTTATTTTGGGTTGTCATGCCATGGTGCACAAAGGTAGATAAGGTGCTAAATCTACTGTATGAAAAGAAAGGATGAAATCTTGCCGCCATCATCAGAAGTGGTGAAGATGATCAGCTGAATACCTTAGTGTATTCATTTACTCATAAATTATTGCTAACTTTCACTCTGTGTGCCAAAAGCCTTCAGCAAGGCATAGGAGCCATAAGGAAAGCATTGTCACAGTTCGTGGTTCAGGGCTAGATGATTAACACAGCTTCACAGGGCAAAGACAGATGGCCACAGGGATTTCCACAACTGATAACTGATGGAATGAAGGTTGGAGCACCAAACCTGTGCCTGAAGAGTTGAACCAGGCAGTCAAGAAACAGTGGTCATGGAAACGGGATTGACAGGAGAGAATTCTCAGAAGAGAACAGGGTTCTCCTGAATGTGAGGACCATATGGGGGTGAGCCTTCAGGTCTGAGGTTATCAAAATCTAAGCCAAAATCCACATTTACAGACACAGACTCAGTGACTTGTCAACAAAGTCCATCTCAGGCTATCTGCTTACTGGTGCAAATCCATGACACAGAAAATAAGAAAAGAAGTAAGAGAAAGTTGCTGAAAGCAAAGTGAAGATTAAAAAGGGAAGGGCAGTGGGGAAAGGAACACCAAGGGAGGAGCAAGTTTATCCAGGTTACCAGCCAAGCTCCCAGGCCTTCTGCATGGTGACAGTATCACCAGGCTGAAACCCTGGAAAGAAAGTCCAGTGTGCCCACCAGTGAACAGTGACTTTCACTATCTCCCCTGATGTAGCCTACCTGCCTCAACTGATTGCTTAGGATACAGGGTTTCAGGGAAACCTATAGGAACTTTAGGAAAAGGTACCCATCCCCTCAAGCCTGTGACCTTCCCTAGTAAGGGGAAGACCATGACGTGCAAGATTCAGGAAACTTCCAAGGTTCATGACCCCACTCCCTGAGGTTTGGGAGATGTTTGTTCATGACTCCTCAGGAAAAGTCACATAGGAGAATGGTTCATTCTCTGAAAACCTGGCTAGTGGAGATAAATACCAGTTCTATGACATATCCACTGTATGGAGCCTCAATGTCACAGGGAGGCAGAGGCCTTGGCCACATAGAAATTCCCAAGCATAACTGGGTTTTATAAAACTCACTAAGCAGGTTACAGAGTCCTCTGGTGTGCTTTTATTTATACCATTATACACCCATTTATTTGGGAGTATTTCATATTCTAGCCCTTTGAAACCTGGAGCTAGTATTATAGTTTGGTAAATTTTTAATGATTTAGCTCTGAGGTATTTCTGATGATTAAATATCCTTTGATAAAGAATGTTTATCAATTTCTAGTTTCTTTCCACTATTCCCTCTCCCTTCTCCTCTGCCTTCTTTTTTTCATTCTTTCATCCCTCACTCTCTCTCTCTCTCTGTAGTCATGTATTTTATCCTGGCTAAGTTTATGACTTATTAACACTATGTTTTCTTCTGTACCACTGAGATATGCATCATCACCCAACTCCCAGAACCACTCTCCTAAGGGGCAAGAAGCAAGTACCATAACCGGAGGAAAAGACAAAGCATTGCACTCATTAATGACACGCAGATGAGAACCTTTTGCTAACCACTGACGCTACTTGCTGGATTGGTCTTCATGCTCTTGATCCTGAGGCCAACGCTGCCCCTCTGCATGTACCCACATTTCCTCATGAACTAAAGTGTAGTCAGCATTGGAGAGGCAGAGCCACTGACAGAACCAGAGCTGCAAGGCAATTTCCTCAGGAAATAGAAGACTCTTCTTCAAAAGACAGAGCGAGTTCCTGGAAAGATAAAGTCCTGTGCAGGTTACCAAACCCTCTTGTGTGGGAGGTCTGAATATGAGTGTGACAATGCACTTCCGTGTAGACTTCAGCACTGATGGAGAGAGAGGAGATCACCAAGAATATACCTCAGGTAATTTCGATGCAATTGAGCAAGTATCCTATACTTGTTTGGTATGCACAAGGCCCTGCACTCCTGGTACTGCAAATATAAGATAATAGAAGTATTCAACTACTGTCTGTAGTTAACTACAAATATAGAAGAGGCAAATTAAATACTATTTTAAAATTATTTCCTATATTTTTCTAACATTGTCATGGTCTATTTTGAATTTTATATAGTGACTGAAAGTACAAATTAGGTCTTAGCTTGCTTTCTGACCCTCTGTGAAATGCCTGTTTATTGTGACCCATTTCCACTAAATTTTGAAACATGGAACATATCCTCTTTACATATGCCTCATTTTGCAGGAAACCAGATATGTTATACATAGTCCTCAGTGTATCTGTATATTTCTCTGTCCTTACCTTCGACTTGCCCTTGCTATAACAGGCCTTCTTGGTGGCTTCGTCACACTCCCACTCCACAGCCTGCAAAGAGACCAAACAAAAGTTAGGGCCTTTTTCAGGAAAGGTAGGAAATAATCTGGTCCTGGTGGCTAGATTAGATCATATCAGCTCACCCTTGTGCCAGCACCTTCAGTCTGGCATAAAATTAATACCAAATACAGGGCATCCAGTCATGGGCTTACATTCAACTTTTTTTTTTAAATTTTATTTATTATATGTAAGTACACTGTAGCTGTCTTCAGACACTCCAGAAGAGGGCGCCAGATCTCATTACGGATGGTTGTGAGCCACCATGTGGATGCTGGGATTTGAACTTATCACCTTCGGAAGAGCAGTCGGGTGCTCTTACCCGCTGAGCCATCTCACCAGCCCCCTTTTTTTCTTTTTTTTCTTTTTTTTCAACTTTCAAATTAAGACATTTAAAAGACTTGCTCTCTTTAGAGTCTGCTTCACAGTCAAAGCAGCAGTACCTTTAGTCATAGTTACTGGTAAACAAGATTGATTGCCTCTGGGAAACAAGGACAAGCTCCCAGCAAAGGAGACCATGAAACAGAGTCACCTGAAACATTCAAACCAACAGAGCTTATTTCACAGTGTATGATGCATCAACACTCTTGGATAATGCCGGGGATAACTCTGCATATTCTAGCTACCACAATCCTTGTATACATGCCAGTCAGGGCATGACTGGTCCATGCACAGAATACTGGGACTGTTTTCAATCTCCTCACTGCCACTAGCTCGATTTAAAACCATGATGCTTCATATATTACAAACTTTTCAAACCTAACCCATGCTGATCAAGTTGACAGGTGGATTAGCATGTCTAGTTCCACAGAGAACTTTTTTTTTATATAGATATTTTCTTAATTTACATTTCAAATGCTATCCCGAAAGTTTCCTATACCTTCTCCCCTGCTCTGATCCCCTATCCACCCACTCCCACTTCTTGGCCCTGCAGTTACCCTGTATTGGGGCATATAAAGTTTGCTAGACCAAGGGGCCTCTCTTCCCAGTGATGGTCGACTAGGCCATCTTCTGCTACGTATGCAGCTAGAGACACGAGCTCTGGGGATTCTGGTTAGTTCATATTGTTGTTCCACCTATAGGGTTGCAGACCCCTTCAGCTTCTTGGGTACTTTCTCAAGCTCCTCCATTGGGGGGCCTGTGTTCCATCCTATAGATGACTGTGAGCATCCACTTCTGTATTTGCCAGGCACTGGCATAGCCTCACATGAGACAGCTATATCAGGGTCCCTTCAGCAAACTCTTGCTGGCATATGCAATAGTAACAGGGTTTGGTGACTGATTATGGGCTGGATCCCCGAGTGGGGTAGTCTCTGCATGGTCCATTCTTTCATCTTAGCTCCAAACTTTGTCTCTGTAACTCCTTCCATGGGTTTTTTGTTACCTATTCTAATGAGGAATGAAGTATTCACATGCTGTTTTTCCTTTTTCTTGATTTTTGATACTTAAGATGATAATGCCAGTTTTGAAGACAGAGGTGATTTACAACTTAAGTTTGTGAGTCACTTAACACCAGTTCAAACACTGAGTTTTTTTCTTTTCTACTATTTTTGTGGTATGTAGACTTTTTATGTGGGAAGTCTATATTTTTTCATATATTCTTCTTGTAATTTTCCCCCTAGCTGTTAAAATTAGATTTCTGAAGATTCAGTTATGGACCAATGACATTATTTTCAGGAAAACTTGTGAGGAACAATCTTTTTTGGGTCATAAAATGTCAAAGAAGAAACTACACTCAACCCAATATAAACCAAAGTAAAATAACATGCAGGAAAATACCAGCCTCCACCACCTGCCAGGAAGAATTGTTTCTCAAGTTTCCAAGCCTAGGAGAATGTAAGGTCAGGCTGCTGTTGCCAAACACTGATACACAACCAAGGCAGTCATAACAACTGTATGCAGGGTGGCTCATCCCTCTCAACAAACACGAGACAATGAGAAAGCAATCCACACAGAACCCACTTGGTGTTCCACAAACAGGAATAATGCCATGTCTGTTTATTATGATCATGTGGAATCATCAAGAATGAAGTCGTTATTGGTGACCTCAGATAAGAGAGTGTGTTAATTCTGAGGTCCTTTCCTGGGTCAGGGTGCCATGGGGGCAGTGTCTCACACAAGAACTGCCTTGGATTCCATTCAGGACGGCACATATTTCCATCAACAGTGAAGATACCAGCACAGAGGTAAGAGCTGTACACACAGCACTGTGACGTGCAGACTCCAAGGATGAAAATAAACTCACTGCTACCCTTGTGTGAACTTTAATAGGCTTCTTTCTTATATCTGTTTATAGAAAACTCCCTGTTGCACCTTTGCTCTTATTTAAATATAGAACAGAATCAATGAGCTGATACATTCCTTTAGCAACAAAGAACTCATTATGAATTTAAGCTTTTATTACCAAAGGGGTTGAACAGAAAAAGGGGTTCTGGTTACACAGCTATGAGCGCTTCTGTATGGTAAAACACTTCAGTGGAGGAGGTGCTCACAATGGCTCTTGTTGGTGATGTTGTTAAAGTTAAATATTGGGGGATGGAGAGAGAGCTATGTTAGTAAAGTGCTTGGTATGAAAGCAATGCAGGAGGGAATGAGCCTCAGCACTGTTTCCAAAGCCCGTTGTGAGTGCACTTGCTTACAGTCTCAGTTCTGAGGAGCTAGCATCAGGCAGGACTGACTGACTGCCCAGGTGGTCTAACTTCACAGGGGAGTTTTAGGCAACTTAGAAAGCATGGTAAAAAGAAAATAAGATACTTTCTCGAGCTCCTTCATTAGGGGACCTGTGTGTTATCCAATAGATGACTGTGAGCATCCACTTCTGTATTTGCCAGGCACTGGCATAGCCTGACAAGAGAGAGCTATGTCAGGGAACACAAGGCCCCTAAAGAAGGAGGTAGAGAAAGCATCCAGGAGCTAAAGCGGTCTGCAACTCTATAGGAGGAACAACAATAGGAACTAACCAGTACCCCCCCCCCCCAGAGCTTGTATCTCTAGTTGCATATGTAGCAGAGGATGGCCTAGTCAGCCATCAATGGGAGGAGAGGCCCTTGGTCTTGAGAAGATCATATGCCCCAGTACAGGGGAATATCAGGGCCAGGAAGTGGGAGTGGGTGGGTTGGGGAGTAGGGCAGGGGAAGGGTATATGGGACTTTCAAGATAGCATTTGAAATGTAAATGAAGAAAACATCTAATAAAAAAATAAGACCCACCATGGTAGGTGGTACCAGCGTACCAGAAAAATGATACTCAAGGTTTGCTCTACCATCCCTCTGTCTTCCTCTCTTTTTTCACCCTCTCAAATTTTGTTTCTCTGTCTCTGGCACACACACACACACACACACACACACACACACACACACACACACAGACAGACACACAGAGAGAGACAGAGAGACACAGAGAGAGAGAGAGACAGACAGAGAGAGAAACAGACCTGCATACATCTCATACACGGACACACATGGAGACACACACGGAATATATGTTGATGTATGTTTGAGAAAAAGGATAGTGAGTTTCCAGCCTGCCTGGGCTATAAAGGAGTTATGCTTAGGATGAGTGACCTGGTGGGACCTTAAACAGAGAGCTGAGGATGGAGCCCTTGTCTACCAAGTAGAAAACCTGAGGGGAATGCAAAAAAAGGGAAAACATTAATAGTCTCCTGAATAAACACAAGAGGTCTGGGCAGCAGGGTGAGCCCCAGGATTAAGAAAGAATATGAATCAAATGCCATCAAAGTTCTTAGATCTCACTGCTGCTGCTGGTGGTAAACAAACAGCTTCTCATTCTAGCAGGTGTGAAAGTAGCCTTCACATTTTCAAGATAAATATTAGCCAAGGACAAGGAGTGAAAAGAAATAGCAAAAAAAAAAAAAAGAGTATGAGTTTTCATAAATATTTCATTACTTTGTCCAGAATTCTGAAAAACAGCAACTACTCATACATGTTTATTAGACAATAGTAAAACAGGACACATTGATGTTTCTCTTCTTTGAAGTAGAGGAGAAGCTTCTGTAGATCTTGATTCTCTATCACCAGCCTCTCAATAAGACTCAAATCCAGACTTAATTAGAAAGCACAGTTCTTCTAAGGCTTCACATTATTCATGAATAGAGGGAACAGGAAATTATATATTAATGGTGGGAATATATTCACCACGAGAAGATAGTGAGGAACATATGTTATTAGGTATCACACAACTGTATAAGACAGTATGAAGTTGAAAAGGAGACTCTTTGAGATTTCCAAAAGGATTAATTTCATAGCAGTTTTCTTTTCGTTCACCAAACTAGACTTTATCTTGCTGGTCTTCTGGCAGCTATGGAAAACATGTTTTCACCGGAGAAAACCAGAGAGGTGAATGGAATTATCTGGCATTAGAGTTTGTTCTCAAAGTTTCTACTCTTGTTCAAGCTCAGCTTCCCGTAGAGCTCATTGCTGTCTCTTACTGTAAGAACCTGTCTTTGTCGATGAAAGACCTTTGGCTCTAACTTGATTGTAGTCTCACTGAAGCCGGTTATTTGCACATGTATCATTATTGTGCAGCAAAGCCTACAATTGATGTAGGACGTGTTCTATATACTTGCCTTCACATCCACTCTAGCTACGTTTGGGCTCCCCGCCCCCTAAACTATTTGTCTGGCAGTCAAAACAAATGCTAAGGCATTGCACATTTCCAATGCCAGTACAACTCCGTCATACATTCTCAAAATTAAAAAAAAAAAAAAAAAAAAAAAAACTTTACTTTTTGTTACCTTTTTTCTTTCTACTACAGGAGAGAAAAGAAACACTAATATTCTATTATTCAACATTTAATGTTCATTAGACATGTCAGAAGCAAACATAAAACAATAGTAATGGTAACTTGGATACTTAATGAATCAATGATCTTGAATATTTACATTTATAAAAACTCAGGTTTCCTAGAGGTAGCCCATTTTTCTATAAAGACACATAAATATCATCTATGATATGAAATAGATTTAATAGTTTGCTGTGGTTCCTTACATGACATCTCTTTTTCAGTTAATATTCATTAAATTTCTACTAAGTATACTACATCCTGCTAGGTGGATGAAGATAGATAATATGTGTGCAATAAATTTGTGAAATGAAATTATTTCAAAACCTTAAAGAAAGGAGTTCACTGCATACTTGAGCAGAGCACGCAGCAGCACCTACATCCTTCTCCTGGTACAGTAGCTTCATGTGGTGTATCTCAAGTCCAGTGGTAATGCTTGGGCTTACAGCATTCTCTCTCAATCAATATTTGGCAAGTGTCAATGCTACAACCACACCAGTAGTGAAGCATTCAGGACAATAGAACACTGATATTTAGAACTACAGAAACCCAGGGATGTAAGAAACAATCTGTTGTTTCACAGTAGACTATAACACGTCTCCTCATTCTGCACGGGGACATGCTCCCGTCATGACAAATGGAGCTGTGATCTCAAGAGTAAGTCAGATGTTGGGGAGAAAAAGATTGGCTCCTTTTATGTACTTGTTCCATACATATGAATCCACAGTTCTCAGAAGTGTATAAACAAATCTGTGTATTATCACATTCCACAGCAAGAGAAGTTAATTAGACTGGGATGAGCAGTGGTGGATGCTTTTCATAACAATGAGGAGAACAACATTCCAAGCAGATGGGCCACTGCTCTTTCAGCAGATGGCTTTGCTAATTAGATACTGGCAAAAGATAACATTTAAAAAAACTAGTTTAATTACACAGCACCAAAAATTAACAACCACCTGAGGGCTTTGTGGGAGTGTGTGTGGTTTTCATATGTTTGCATTCATTTTCTTATGTCATGTATTTCTGTGACACACTGGAGAGTGTTACATTGTCACCACCATTATAAACAAATTGTCAGGGACTGTGGGGCCATACCTTTGTTCAAAACAAGCAAAACTCAAATGAAACTCAAAACTAGTGGGGATTTCACAGTGTCTGAATAGATCATCATTCTAGCCAACCTTGAATTTGGTTGTCTTCACTACTTACTTTTATTTGGCAGTTATGTCGATTCCAGAGTGACATAAATCTAATTGTACAGAGGTAAAATATTTTAGTCACTTTGGTAGAGCTGTGCAATGCTCAACATTATCTTTAGGTCTAAGGTAAAAGGCAATTGTTCATTTTCAAATGAATCCATAGCATACTTGCCTCCCTGATTATGTTGGAGACTCCAGTTGTTTCCCATGGGCAGTTCCTCAAAATCATGAGGTGACAAAGGAACTAATTTAACTAATATCTTCTTACAAATATCTTTCTACAAAAAAACCCAATATCTTGTTTTTAATTCTTATTGCATAAACATCATTATGCAATTCAGTGATATATCTTATTCTTAGAGCTCTGGTAAGTATTAAAGTATTTTTAACTACTATACATTTAGTCCTTTATTGCTCTTCACCTAATACCAAATCAAAGTCACTTTGGCTAAGTGCATAATGGCTCCAAACATGTTGAATGTTCCTCGTGTATTTGTTTTATTAATTAATAAAGATAACATAGTAGTTTTCCCCAGGCTATATAAAAAAAACTGTGTGATTTTAACAAAATAAACATGTTCTTACAGATTTGGAGGCTGAGTGTCTTAAAGCAGGGCAGTAATGGGTTGCTCCTTTAGAAACTGAGAGGATTCTGCCTAGGCCATCATCGTAGCCTTTAGCAGGGAAAAGGTCTTTGGTATTCCTTGGCTTGTACTTACAACAATTCTCAGATAACACTAGGTCTTCTGTATTTGAAACAAAATTCCCTCTTCTTGTAAGGTCACTAGCCACTGGATCAGAGCCCAACACAAATCAGTAATGACAAGCTCATACTAATTATAGTACATGGGCAAGACTTATTTCCAAATAAGGTCACAATTTGAGACTCGTGGTGGTTTTGACTGGGGTGGCTAATAGTAAACCCAGTACCATGTCACATTTGGACTGACAATGACATACCAACAAGGGCGATTGCTCTGGGTGAAATTAATTCCCATGTCGAATGCAATAACTGACAATTGCTTGACCTTGGATGCACTAGCGACAATAGAAAGGGGTTTTTACACATTTATCTTACTTAGCTGTCTATAATTCATGTGATAAGCACAATTACTATAAGATTTTGGATGACGGTACTGTCCGGGTATTTGCCAAAGTCCCACTGATTTCAGGTGGTTCACTAACACTGAAATTTCATGGCTTGGATTTGCCCTATCCTGTCCTGCTACTGGGATTGTCAAGTTAAGTGCTTCTTGGTTATTTGACTCATGTAGTGTCTTTGTTTCTCTTTGCTGTGATTCAGAAAAACAAAATTCATACCTGAAGCATACAAACTTGTGCATGTCTAAGGTCAGAGCTGTTGGCATTCAGTATATATTAATCACAAAATCCATTGATTCACGTGTCATGGAAGGTATTCATTTTTAAAACTCTGGACCCACTCACAGAACAAGTATTGATTTTAAGCAGCTTGTGATTCATCTAATGCACCAATTGCCTGGCCAGGGTGTGACCTACAGAACCTGGGCTGGTTTTAAGAACTCAAACACAGACTGATTTTGATACAACAGCAGAGTTCTGTTTCTTTGTAGATGTGAGAACCCATCATTGCCATCCCCATTCCACCAGCAATAGAAACCAAAGATATCTAGAACATCCTATCATTTTTCCTACTGACTCTGTCCATACTGCTTCAGCTGTCTTATGGTTCTTAGCACGGCCATTGAAAGCAGCCCTGATTTGGACACCCTGGTATGTAGCATGTGGACTACCTGATTTCCTTTCTGGAATTGCCTTACTCAAGGAGCCCATATAGCCATGGCCTATGCCTCCTACAAACTTATGCTCACCTCTTTATAATCATAAACATGTGTAAACTTTGGTCTGCAATGGGAATTTACTTCTGTGGAAATCACTTGTGCAGCATGTTAGACCTTTGCTTCACTGGAGACGATACCAAAAGCAAGCCCTAAATCCCAAAGACAAAAGCATCTACCTGTCTCTCCTGTCTTCTAAAAAGCAAACTGTGTCTGGTCAGGAGGCTGAGTTGCCCACTTCACTTTATTACCTAGAACAATAACACACACACACACACACACAATCAGCAAGCACTGCATAGTTGCTATAAAAATGAATATAGAATGCTCTACACCAGCAGGCTCTAGACCATCCCACCAGCTCCCAATCTCCACCACAGTGAAGAGCCACATGGGAGATGAAGCCTGGGAGATGGTTGAGTGACTTCATCACATATGACCACCAACACAGTTCCTCCTGACTTTGGACAAGAGGTACACAGGAGCTGCCACATGAAGAGTGGGAAGGGATCCTCTAGAAGAGAGATTCTCACAATGATAGAGCAGTAATTATAATATGTAACTGGTGTTGTAAACAGCTCATAAAAAAGAAGATGAGTGTAAAGCTAGGCTATGGGTGGGCTGTCGGTACTGTGTTACAATAAATCTTTAGGAAAGTGTGAGGCTAAGATAGTAGTCAGCTGTCACAGGGCTTGCACTATCTACTAACCTGTTTGCTTTCTTCTGGTTTCTAGTCCTGAAAACATACACATGCATACTCCTTAGGGAGTTGGAAATAAAGCTATATTTGAATCTCAGTATGTGTGGGTAAGATCTGAGAAGATACTGGATCCCTTTCCCTCAGGCTGTACAGTAAACAAAGATACCCAGACACTGCAACAACAAAGCCTACTTACCGAGAGAGGTAGGCCCAAGTTTAAATTTTTGTACAAGTCATTCGCTGGTGTCAAAAACTCTTAAACTTCTTGAAATCAGGGATCTAAGGAAGCACAAAGGATGAACCAGGGCTTTGGGGACATAGATGCTTCTGGTGACTGAGCCACTCCAAGTATGGGGACTGGACCAGGGGATAAAAGAATTGACTCAGATGGGGGGGGTGAGTCACCACAGACTCATTCCTCAGCACGCATGAACCTGCTGCAGGGGTGCTGGGAATGAAAATAATTAGTAACCATCCCCAAGTCAAAAAAGTATTACTCTGTCTAGTACAGAACCTGAAGTTATGGTGGCCAGAATAGAGGCACTCAACAGGGTTGGCACTTCAGAAGTCTTTCCATTAACGAAAGCCATACATGAAGGAAAGGGTGGTCACAGCGGCGGCTGGTAGCTACAGGTTCAGAGAAATACTCTTGCCTCCAGAGTTTCAAATAAATTATCCCTATGAGTTAAAGTAAGACTGTCTTGAAATATGGTCTTGTCCATTCTGTAAGCTTAAATTTAGTGAAATTCCAATTACTAGAGGCATGAGAAGTTTTATACAGGAGTTCTTAAAAGTGTTTGTATGTACGTGACTCGATGAGAGCTCCATCAAGCTTGGGATAAGAGTCCCGACATCACAGTAGTTGAGTACCAGGACTGCTCTGCTTATGTTCATAATTGCCCAATGTGTGTCTTTAAAAAAATTTAATTACAAGGGACTGAAGGAGCTGAGAGGATATGCTACCCTATGGTGGGAGCAAGAGTGACAATCAGCCAGACTCCCTACAGCCCCCGGGGACTGGACCACCAACCAAAGAGAAGACATAGAATGACCCATGGCTCTGGCTGCATATATGGCAGAGGATGCTCTTGTTGGACATCAGTGGGAGGACGGGCCTGAGGGGGTTCGATGCCTCAGTGTAGGGAAATGCCAAGGCAGGAAGGCAGGAGTGGGTGAGCGGGTGTGTGGGTGGGAGGAGGAGCCCCCTCATAGAGGCAGGTAGGGGGTTTCCAGAGGAGATAACATTTGAAATGTAAATAAAGAAGCTATCCAATAAAAGATAGTGAAAATATGATATTTGCTAAAATCAAGCAGATGAAAGTTATGTTTTTTCTTTTGAAATAATATTTGTTGTGCATGTAAAGAGAAGTATCCTGAAAGGATTAAGCTGTGAAAACATTCAATCTCACATGAGTCACCTAAGATTATTTGAATAATGGCATATGGGCTACTCTTCGGAACGAGTAACTTGGTACAACAAAGCCTGCCTTACAGTTGTCTTTCCAATGGTGACGTTGTGTGGTCACAAATCTGAGGAGGAAAGGCAATCATAAGCTGACATTGTTAAGAAAATGAGTGGAAAAAAATGAGTGGAAATGAACTGGCTTGACCTTAGTGCAGGGGTCAATTTTTGAGCCATGTGATGAGATTCATTTTACAATATGGTTAAAGCGCTTTAAAGGGATGATAGCTAGCAAGAATCCTGAAGGCTCTAGTTGGAAGGCAGCATGGAAACTGTAGGTCATACAGAGCTTGAGGATGGTGGTGACGCAGGTGTCCCATGTGCCTTTGTTTGTCCACACCTTTTATTTTATTGATGGTATTAGAGTGTCTTAAGTTTTCACGAAGGTAGTCTCATTTTTCATTTTGTGTGATCATTTCTCAATTGTAATGTAAAGTCGCCAAAGCTGTAGTCACCAGTTTATTTTATTTTATTTTATTTTTTATTATCAAATATCCTGGCTGAATCCTAGCAAAATACTTCTGGTGTGAACTCTCAGATCAATAACCAATATAGATGCAAATATATGGGCTTTTGTTTCCAGCTTTTCTGTGAATCTTTTATATTTTTCTTTCTTTCTTTTTTTTTGTTCTGACTTTGCCTTCAGGAAAACAAACAATTCTCAAGATCTCATTAATTTTCCTCTGTGAATCTGGGACAGAGTGGGCACTCTATATTTACCAGAGTACTTATAAAGACAAAATTATGCATCTTTACTGGGGAAATATTTTATGCTCAGTGAGCCACTCAAAATTCATTATTCAACTCTCATACACGTACTTTTCTAGACACATCTTCTACAAAGATTGACTTTACTTCCAGCTTTGAGAACATATCGATCTACTTGTTTTCAAGATATTTGGAAAGCACTTCTCATGAGCTCTACACACTCGTATTCCTAACAGCCTCTACTTTCAGCTAAGAGATCTGGACATTAACATGTATCTCCTGGTATATATTCGGCAGTCATATTTTACTCTTATGTTTTGAAACAATACATACTGGGTGATAATTTCTGGCAGAGGAAAGCATTACTTACAATTATGTAAAGATGTTGGATGAGAACTTCATAACCATTATGGATATGTCTTTTGGCAAGCTAACATTTAATAAAATCATAACATGATTGGTGTCTCTTTGCCCACCCTGCACGTTCCATTTGTTAAACAAGTGCATCACCTACAATGAAAACAATTTTGTCATTTTCTTTATCAAATCTTTTTTTGTTTATATTGTAATCTGATTACTTTTATGCCAGAAGCCTTAAAATATTATCCCTGCTAGCAAGAGTTTTGTTCACAAAGAGCTCTTAAAAACTAAAACTCCTTGAAGTAAAAGGAAACAAGGATTTGGTGATTTAAAAAAAAATTCATATCTATTATACTTCTATTGACAATGCATGCTTTTTTCTTATTAAACTCTTGGTTATGTGATGGGCTATAATTTGACAATTAACTGTCAGATTTTTCATCCTAACCCACCCTCCCATGAAATTATTTTAACTTGGAGTAAATTAATTGCATACAGTAATGAATTTTGTTATATGGCTATGAGTAGACTGGAAAATACAAGATAGGATCTGAAAGTATAAAACTGTTGGGTTAGATAAAGGTGGCCCCTGGAAAACACCCAAACTGACAGCCTGGATCTAGGAACAGCAAGCACAGTGAGTGCAGAGAGAAGAGAGTACAGATGCGGTTGGAGTCTCAGTTTTCAGTTGGAGCCATGAGGCGATGTAACTTTCCCACAGGAGGAGGCCATGTGGAGACAGGCTGGGGGTTCATAGAGTCATAGCCAGAGAAGTTTCTGTGTACCCCAAACTAACAGAAACAGAAGAAGGACTGCACCAAAATCCTAGGGGATACCACTCAGCTGCCACTTGGGCTTTATATCACAAAGATCTCCTTTAAACTTCTGTTAAGCATGAGTTTATGGTTGTGATAAGCCTCCAAGTGTGTGATAATTTACTGTAAAAACTCCTAGACACTCATATAGGAGCATGCCTTGAATTACATAAAGTCTATGAAGGAGTTCCAGGGCCACTATAGAGAGCATTGGTGTGTATGTGTGTGTGTGTGTGTGTGTGTGTGTGTGTGTGTGTGTGTGTGTGTGTTTACATAAACACATACATGCAGGACATTGTGAGATTAGTAACGGAGAAAGAGGTTTCAAAGAAGGCCTGTGAGGAGTAGAAATAAAGAGAAGACTGTATTGAAGCCACTGTAGGCATGCACAGTCAGACACGGGGGGGGGGGGGTAAAGAAGGGTAAGAAAACTAACAGAGCACCAGGAATGTCAGGGACAGAAGGAAACTGTCTTTTGCTAACTTAAAAACAAGGACAAAGAAATTTCAAGTCTGGCAGAAGTGAATTCCCATCTCTCCCATGCTCAGCTTTGCCAGTTGGATTTGAGTGACAGGCACAATGTGCCTTCTCTTCACCCCATAAGTAACTCTCCTCTGATCGTGAGAACCAACCTAATAATTGTTTCTAAGAAAAATATGATAGGAAGGCAGACTATTTCCAAAATGGTTCATTGAAAAGGACCCAACTCACACAAATTTATCACACTTTTGAAACAAACACACTTTTAGTATTTGGTAATAAATTCTAGCATTCAGGGCAAAAGAGAGAGAGAGAGAGAGAGAGAGAGAGAGAGAGAGAGAGAGAGAGAGAGAGAGAGAAAGAGAGAGACGCACAACCCAAACCGTATTAATCACATGACAGGTACCCCTAACATCAGAGGAATTCAAAATAGTTCTGCACAAGACCTTTTCTTCAAAGTCACACCACAGTGATTTATTTGCTTGGAATTTCATGTCTTAAGTCAAGCAAATGAGATGATATAAAAAAATGACACAAACAGAAATGAAAAATGAGGGGAAACTTATAACTCGCCATCTAGGACATGCATCGAAGCTAAGGAGGTTGGAATTTATGAGTGGCAAAATAAGGAACGCAGAGCAAATTATGTTCTACGTCTGGGAGTCTTAACATTTCTCTCAGAATTCTGAAAAGAAAATGTTACTAAATGCTAATATTTTTTTCGTGCCTCCAATCTAGTCAGAAAAGGGCATTTGATCTTAGCCAGCCAGCATCACAGTTCTCAGGAGAATTTAGAATTTTCAGCGAAAACATGTCCCCATTACAACTCTGAATGTCAACAGCAAATACGCAAGGCTCGTTATAAGTGATACTGGGAATAACTGTGACTTTTCAAAGTTTGACTGTGAATGTTGAGTCTCCACTCCCTGCTTTCACAGCAGTATTATGGATGTAGCCTGACTCAGCATATGGACGTGTGAAGCTAAGATTGACGGAATGTCTCAAGGGCAAATGGTGCAAGAATGAACAAAGCAAACGATGCACACCGGACAAGGCTGGCAGGACAACAGGCAGGAGAAAGCATTCTAGCTTTTACACAAATCCAAATGACCTGAAATGGTGCTGGTGTCTCTCTACCAATCCACATATTCGATCCTCCCAGCAAAGGTTGTCCCCATCATGAGTCTTACATCCAAGTGATAGGCACAGGTGAAAAGATGTACTTCAAGGCTGCTAGGCGACTGAACAGCAGACTTCAGAGTCAGAGCTGCCTTGCTCTGAGGTCTGTTAACTCACCTGCAATGGTGTTTTCATCAATAAATTGCTAGAGTGTGCTTGGCCCCCATTCCCTCCCATTTTAACAAAGCTTTGTTGAAAGGCAGGGTGTGCCTGCTTTGAATGTGTTGTAACAAGAAACATGTGTTGCTTTCTCTTTGTAATAAAAGACAGACCCTGGCAGAGAACGTGGCTAGGGAGATATCTGCCTCTTTGTGTTTTCATTTTATCACTGCTGATTCTTCCCCCATCTAAGAGCTCAAAGTTCATGTAAAACACAAAAACAAACTTAACTCAGGCAACTTTATCACAATTCTGTATGCTTACCCAAACCTTCTTGCCACGATACATAGCCCCGAGACACAGAAATCTGTCACTGTGGTACTAGCAACCTACATGTTGCATTTGTGAGATAGTTTTTTTCTTTATCTTCTCTAATGTGATACAGAAACCCAGTTTGGGACTAGACTCCAGTTTGATTTTCTGTCTAAAGTTCTATAATATGTATTTTGCATTCAGTTGTGATAACTCACCAGATGGAACTGTGTCTGCAACTGGAGCTGGAAGGATGATTAGACCAAGATAGCCCACTGATGTTCCAAGCTGCGAGCCTGAAACTCCACATTCTTCCTAAGTGGTGAAAGTCAGGTTCTAGCATACACTAAAAAAGATGGTAGCCACGCCCACCCAGCCTCCCATATCCCCAAGAGGAAAGACAGTAGCCATGCCCATCCTCTCACTGCACAGAACAGTGATTGGGGAGGGGGGTTGTCAGTGTCTATGAGAAACAACCCCTTCCTCTGCTGTTTGTAATTCTCCTGCTGTCCTCCACAACAGGAGTTTCCCCCTGAGGTATGATGCTGATTAGTTAACACCCTGGGTAAGTGCTAAAGTTTAGGGGGATAGTTGTGGACTCCTTAGGGACCCTACAGAGTCTGTAATAGCTCTGAAGTCTTTAATACAAACAGCTGTATGCCTCATTCCCTAAGGGCTACCAGTATGATTAAAGTGGATCATTAAGGAAATCTGTATTCGATTCTCAAATTATAAGAAGAATATACATTTTAAAAGATAATTTATATGTCAAAATACACTAACTTTCTCCTATATATTTCCATACATGTTCTTACTTGGTGGCAAAGACTTAATGAATTTTGATGACAGATGATTAGGTCTCTCAATTATACATGGAGAATATTGTAGCTGTGAAAATCAGACTCCACATATATATGCTCAAATAACAATCATAAAGTATGTGATTGCTTTTTAATTTGTTTTCTTTATTTTTTGAGAGTTCCATACATATAGTCAATGAAATATGATCCTGACTGACATCATTCTCTTGTTCTAGGTCTCTACAGTCCCACAACATAGTCCTTCCAATTTCAAGTCATTATATTACATTATTATTATACTATTATCCAGAAGATATTCCATCTGGTAATAAGGACACATGTTCCACTATGTTCATAGCAGCCTTATTCATAATAGCCAGAAACTGGAAAGAACCCAGATGTCCCTCAACAGAGGAATGGATACAAAAAATTTGGTATATTTACACAATGGAGTACTACTCAGCTATTAAAAACAATAAATATATNGCTGTAAAATTAGATTTTTAAAAACTGCTTAAGGGTTTTAAGCTGTACAGTGTTAAAACAGTTTTCTTATATTAAGACAGTCGACGCTGTGTAAGGAAAGAAAAACCAAGGTACGTTACATACAACTGGTTGAGTCAAGAAAGAGCTAAGTTTCTAACATAGAAAACTCAGAGGGAAAGCAAGGCAAACAAGAAAAAAAGCCATAACCATTGCTGGTTTTACTAAGAGGCCATGTTTAAGAAACAGTGGTGAGATAGAATGAGACACAGGCTGGGCAGAGTGGTACAAGCATGCACATAGCTACCATGGGCTGCACAGGCACTGGCAGAGGCATCTGCTGCTCCAGACTGAACGGGTTAATGGGGGATAATGATAAGTTATCAATTACCTTCCCGTCTTATATGTATTTTTGCTTGAGAACAGGGAGTGTCTACTGAGGTACATGTGGCTCTCATGTTTATTTGAGTTTATGTTTGGGGGAGGTGGAAACAGAGGGACCGAGTCACAATTCCTTGCTGATGGATGTAATTGATTTCCATGTGGCTGATCAGTATACAGGGTCCACATCAAGCAGCTGCTCATGATATTACTATATAAAGTTAATCCAAGGGTCTCATGTAAAACTCTTGGTCAGAACAAAAAATGATTTAACCCAACACATGACATTAAGATCAGGAAACCCATTACGTTATCATAATCTTCCCTGGAGAACAATATCCAATCTGACATTTGACTATTAGATGAAGCTTTTTCCCAAGAATTTTCTCAGAATTGAGAAAGCAGAAGGGTCTCATTCTGAAACCACTCGTTCCATGCTCTGCAGCCATCCTGCCTGGGTTTTCTTCCTCACCCTCAGGTGCTGCTTCCCCAGCTGTTAAACACACCCTAAATTCTTGATTCCTCTTGTTTTCCTGTTACCATTAATTCTGACTATAATAAAACAATAAACAAATGCATCCAATTGTGTCACTCCTACATCCAAATACAATGAGATCCAGTGTCCTTTCCCCAATCTTGCTACATGATAACACTTCCCTAACTTTAAGTACTTTCTGTAGATGGAAATCAGATGATGTCCAGTGCCTTCTAGTAAAATGCCACAGTCTTGAAGATGAACTGTGGAGCCCACAGCTTCACTCACAGAGCCTGGTAAGGTTCTGCCTTCAGTCTTTGTTTGATGGCATTTCTCTACCACTTTACCACGAGGGAGCATTTCAAAACCCTTTAGGTGCTTTCAGACTGCCAGACTCTTTCCCTGTTCTATGCCTGTGTATTTCCTGGCTCCTTCACCTTTCCTTCACCTCTACCTAAAGCCCTACCAGTTAGCCATAAGATCTAGCCCCAGCGTGAGCATCTTTAAAGTCCATCAGGGTAACTTCTGCCACTTTCAGCTTCTTTGTGGCTTGCTTGCCATCATCATTCATCAACGCTTTTCCTAATTACTGTTAATTGATTAAATGTTTGTGTGACTATACAACTTCTCACAGGAGACCTGTAATGTCATTCAATAATTTATTCTTAGGCATTTAAAATCTGCCTGCCCCGGAGTGCATTTTCAATAAATCCACCTTGAAAGAATGACTAATCTGGTAGCTTGAGAAGACACAGTGAATCTGTCTTTCAAGGTGGCAGAAGCTGAAGACTTTAAAGTGAGAGGCCCACCACACATTCTTCAGTAGAAACACTGGGTTTTACATCTTATATTCAATTGGATGTGAAGTCTGGGCCAATCCACTTGCATTTCTGAACTCATCTGAACTCATTTCACTTCTACGAGAGCAGGAATATCACCTGTTCCCCTTGTCTAGGTTGTACTGAAGTCATCAAGGTGCATTTGGCGGCACTGATAAACTCTAGCCCAATGTTTCTTGGCACAAACAGTCAAAATGGAGTCTTCTGTGTTCAGCAACTAAAGACTTCAATAAAGGAACTGGCTGGTCAACTGTTGTTGCCAATGGACACAATGTGGGGAAATGAACACATGCACACTTACATAGCTCTTCTAATCGGAGAGCTCTGCCCATCTGACGAAAGAGTTCAGAAAACTTTATTTTATTAATCCCCATTGATCCTCACCTAAAGATTCTAATGCAGTATAAACACTATCACCCTCACTGAAAATACATACATGATTTGTGTATTTTCTATGCAAGAAGAGCTTTGGGGACCTGAGCAACTGACCACAGTCTCCTCGTAGCACAGGGAGCCAGTGAGAAACAGTGAAAATGAAAGAAATTCTCATCACCTCACTCCTCTTTAGCTAAAGCATCACGTGTGGTCCATAACCTAGTATTGGGGTTAGTCAGCACTGCATCTTGGTGCTTGGCAGGGTTTCGGATGCTTTATATTTGACAAGAGTGACAGGGCTATCCAAGGACATTTACACAAGCTTCAGAAACATCTTGGAAATGAGCAAGGATGTGGGAGTCCCCTAGAATGATTCACTCCAGTAACCACGGCAGGCCCTGGAGGTAGCAAGGAACTCATCCCAGGGTCAGCAGTTTCCTTCTCCATCATAGGCTGCAGACGGCAGCGGGGAGCAACAGAGAAGCACTGGAAGGCCATCGAGGAGGAGCTGAGGCACTGGCCTACAGGATGCTCACCTGAACTAAGTACAGAAAACTGACTGAAGGTCTGAGAAGGGGCACTGGGGAGATGAGACGCCATGCAAGACGTTATGTCACTAATGGAAAATAGAAATATTCTTAATGATTTGGAAAGAATATGAAAAGGATAAGATATAGACATTTCCCTCTTTATTTCATATAGCTACTTTGATGGATAAGCACATTTTCATGTACTAAAAGGCTCATAGAATCAAAATTTTACTATGTCATAAAAATTTTGGCATATCAGATAAAAATGCATCGATCAGACTTGCAGAGTCTTGGGATTGGTTTTAAGTTAGCAAATGAAGATGGATGGCCAATTGGTCAAGCTGTTGATAAGGAAGGCTTGTGGTTTAATCCATCTTCTCTCTTTCATGCTAATAGGCAGGTCATTAGCATCCTTGGGGAACTGACACTTATGAAGGACAATAGGAAAAGAAATGAGACCATACCCTGGGATATGGACATGTGGGCTAGACACCAACTAGAAATATCAATCCAATCTCTTTAGTTCTCGTTCCCTCACTTTTTCTCATTGGTTGCTGGACTCCATACATAGCAATGACATCAAAGGATCTTGCTGAGGACGTTATACTTAGCCTCTAGTACTTTGTCTGCACATAATAAGCTTGCAATGTTGTTAACTGTGTAATTACTTTAATTATTTAAAGAAAAGCCCCTTTTAATACCATGCTAATCCTTTATTTTATCTGTCTGTAATGTGGAAGAACAGCGACAGTGCGAAGGAGGAATGCAAACCGCTACTGGGAAAGATTTGGTTTTAATATTCACAGAAGGTCCGTAGTAACAATATTTCCACATGTGTTCACTAGAAATTATTCTTTGCTTTGAGGGAGCTTTAAAAATAAAATTCCAAATAAATGCCCGTGGGATTCCAAATGACTTAAAAAGCTAAATTCATTCAGTCAGGAGGGAGTGGGGATACAGATGTCTGCCAACCAAACAAAAAAAATCTGTTCAGAATATTAAGTTGCTTATTGAAATATTTTGAGAAAGCTGGAGTAATGCCATGCATTGAAAATTTCTAAAATCTTTGCTACGTGTGAAAAGAATAGAACCGAGTGTTGGCTTTCTACTCCACAAACAAAGTTCTTTATGTCATTACAATGTTGGGTCCTATATACTTCTATTCTCTGTCTCTGTCTCTCTATCTCTGTCTCTCTCTGTGTGTCTCTCTGTGTGTGTGTTTCTCTGTCTCCCCTTTCTCTCTTCTTTCTTTGTATGTCTATGTCTGTATCCGTGCATGCACAAGTCCACATAATTGTGTAATTGGAATCCCAATGTCAACCATGGGTTTCATTTCCTAGGAAATATCTTGGTTTTGTTTTGTTTTGTTTTGTTTTTTCAGACAGTCTCTTGCTAGCATGGGCCTCTCCAGAGATAAATGGGACTACCTGACCCGAAAGCTTCATTGATGCCCCTGCTTCCATCTCTCTAGTGTGGGGACTACAGGCATGCCATCAACAAAACCAGGTTTTGGTATGGATGCTGGGGACGAAACACTGGTCCTCCTGGTTGTGCGGAGAACACTTAACAACTGAGCTACTTCCACAGCCGCCAACTCAGTCTTACCTATGACTTGAGTTGGCTCCATCAAGGTACTAGAACACTTTTCCTTACCAACAATGATCTGCATGAGTACTCCCAGTGTTTGCACAAGCATGATCAGATCATGTTATCCTCACAGGATCCCCTTTACTGTTAAGCATGCCAGCTACTCTTTAGTGGTGGCTTCACTCAGCCTAGCTTGCCCTTTCCCTGGTAGTCATTTCGGTGTGTGTCCTTTTCAAAGAGTGATCATGAACAGTAATGATTTATCTTTTCTCAAATGCATTCTTGCCTTGTCTCATCCAATTCCTCCTGCAGAGCTTGAGAAGAACTGAGCTTAGCCGGACAAACTATTTTTGCAGTTCCTGTTAAGCTAATTTTAAAGTTGGAAACT
The DNA here is from genome assembly GCA_902729485.2 of Mus minutoides. Taxonomy (NCBI): domain Eukaryota; kingdom Metazoa; phylum Chordata; class Mammalia; order Rodentia; family Muridae; genus Mus; species Mus minutoides. The sequence continues at coordinate 429,313 of LR749772.1, forward strand.
CTTAAAGGGTGGCTTTGTGCCTAGTTTCCCTTAAGGAACTGTGGAATTAAAATGACAGGTATAAACAAGCTTAAACTGAAGACTATTTAGAGGAACTGTGTTGCACGACATGAAGAAAATCAAACAGCAGTGAGGCCCACTGTTTTCAGCTTGGCTCCATTGTCTGCCATTCAAAAATGCAGTATATTGGTGGAGCACATTTCCACATACAAGAGTATCCAGCTTGTAAAACCATTCAGAAACAAGGACGGAGGTGAGAGGTAAAAGGAACACTCTGGGATGAGCAGGAGACATGGGCATAGTGGAAGGAAAGGGGCGCAAAGGACCTGAGAAAACTTCAAAGGCCGCCACTGCCATTGATGTCCTGTGGCGTTCACTTCAATAATGTTCTAGGTAAACCCTAAAACTGTGCCTCTAGTTCTTGTGATTAAACAAGGCCGTTCTTATTTACAAAAAGTGAAATCAGTATTTGTTCAGGTGAAGATGCTCCAGAGTTCTCATGCTAGCAGCCCCAGATTGTGGGTAGGAACGTGATTTCCTCCTAATGGCACTACCTTCCACCGTGGGTTTAGGTGAGGGTGTATTCAGTACAGATCAAGAGTGAAAACACACAAAAAGAAAGCACATATATGAGTGTATAACTTTATACAGAATTTGAAGGCAGAGAAATGTAGATACTGAGTATAGCTCTTATATAACACATTTAACCATTAACCATTATAAAACATGTGACCCGCTACAGATATTTGCTATCTTGGGCATGGGGAAAAATATACCTGGATTCATGGAGTGTGGACAAGAATCATATATTAATCTTTATTCTGAGCCCTAGAAATTATCCTCATCTGAAATTCTTCCTAACTTAATTATTGGGATTCTTGATATATATGCATGTGAATATCAGGAAGAAAGGGGGGGGGATGTTCACATGTGAGCCAAGTATCAGACGCTCTGTCTGCCTGTTATGAATGCAAATAAGCATATCCCTGTCCAGCTTTGATACATGCCAAGTGCTGCCTCAGACCTTCCAGAAACCAGGAGAGCTCAAAGCATGCCCCTGAACACCTTATCCTAACACAGATCTTCTCTGCCTGGTTAAGATCTACTAGACAAGGAGTTTTCCTTGACAAATGACAACGTCCAGTTGATTTTATCCATGAGTAGAGGACCATGAGATTTATCCAAACAAATTGATTATATCTCCCAGTGGAAATAAAGGCCAACTCACAGAGCTTCCTTACAGTTGTTGGTTGATAGCTGTGTTTTAGCCATAACTGGCATGTGTCCATGCAGAGTGTTTAGCCTCTTCCTGGTACAGGGTTCCAGTCAGTGTGACTAATAAACTATTGTCCACTTTGGGGTATTTTTGGGTTTTTTTTTTGTATATTTAGGATATTTGGATATTTTTGGATATTTGGCTATATTGACACCTGTCTAGATTGTGTGTCAATATTCATGATTCCTGTGATCTTAGGCAGGTGACCACTGCCAGAAGAATGAGTAGAGGGTCAAATCCAAGTGAGCTACTAGCTCGGGTTCTTTTCAGGTCATCCCAAGACTCTGCCTACTTTCTCTGCATTTCTAGGATCCACACAAGGCCCCACCAAGTGAGATTTGCCTGGTGAGAATGTGAAACCCTCATCTGGAGCGCTGTTTTCATGTTGAAGTCTGGTATCTGAGAAATGCTGGCAGGAGAAGGGCAGATTTTTGTGGAGGAAGACCAAAGAGGAATTACTAAGTTTTAACATTCCCTGCCCCACGGTTGGTTCCCCTCCTTCCAAACCACTCCCACATTGTCTCCTACCATCACAAAACATCCACTCAGTGCACATTTCCCACCCCATGAACGAAAGGCATCTGTGTTCAGTGCGATACTGAGTGAGCTTTACACACTGATGCTTTATATCTGCCCCGATGGCATCTTAGGACAGCGAGCAATCTCTATGTGGGATGGAAATGCAGGCTGATGGTGCCACAGAAAAGAAGGTCTGCATGGAATTCCACACTTGCTTTGATGCTATATGAGGACTCATTTCATAGCACAAGCTTTTCTCTCCTTCCTAGGTATCCTGGAAGGAGAATGTCTATCTTGGAATCCTATTAAGAAAGAGAACTCACAGAGACATGATTTGTTAGAGTATTGTGTTATTTTTAACAATCTCTAGAGGGCTGTGACTGCACAGATATTTAAATATCTCTATTATTATAATGATGTAATGTATGGCTGAATAAAGCATCGTTGTTTAGTGTAGAGTTATATTAAAATAGAAATTTTTATCAGGTCACTTTGAATAATATAAGAAAATATTGTTTTCCTTTCTAAGCACCCACTTCCTTGAGAAAAAGAATATAAGATGCTTAAGAGATATGAAATAATTATGACTACTCTCTCAATGGAAAGGGGTTGGCACAGTACAATATTTTTACTAGTATTATGAGGAGAGATAGATCAGTATAGGGTGTTCTCAGAATTCTAGCCAAGTGCAGAAGAAAGCTTGAATATCTCAACATTGCACCTCTAGGACTGCAGAAGAATCCATCAAATTCATGTATGCCACAGGAGTTTTAATGTGGGAAGCTTCTGAGACTCGGGCTGTGATCACAAGTAGCCTGAGAGCAGATATGAAGCACTAACTGTAGCACAGAGGAAAGGAGAGAGTCTCATTATTGCTGTTAACTTATCCTCCAGACAGTTCCTTAAACATCCTGATTACAGAAGCTCAGATTCAGTGAGCGTTTATGCTTCCCGGAGAGTGTGCTCTGCTGAGCTGGCACATGGCTGATCCAGGGAAGCCTCAAGGTTACTGGCTCAAATTCCAGGACCTTGAGGCAGTGCTCTTTTCCACACCAGAAAGATGAAGGCTTTTACAGGGCTTTAATATGCACAACATAGTAGATTCTTGGCTTTCATAAAAACTAAGGAGTTGAAGCAGAATGGGGGAGGGGTGCATGTTTAAGACTGACTCTGAAGGGGAGCAAAGTCCTCTGGGAGACCCAGCTGAGCCTCGATTCAGAATATACCAATTGGTTATATAATACGAAATGGTCAGCCTGAGAACATATATGAAAGTAAGATTATTATATAGACTCACTGTGTTGTACTTACACATGTAGGAGTATACACATACACAAATATATATAATTATATACATATATAATATATAGCAACAAAAAGTTAAAAGAGGGTATAAATTTGAAAACAAGCAAGGATGAATATATGGGAGGATTTGAATGCAGGAAAGGATAATGATGTATTTATATTATAATATGAAAAATAAAAACAAGTGATGTGTGCTTAAGAGCTAAGGGTCTACCTCCGTGGCAGAGAACTTATTAGCATCTGAGATGCCATGGGGTTCAAATATTCAATGTACTTATGAACAAAACAATAACCATTCAAAGCTAACCTGAGAACTGAGCTGTCCGTATAGCCTCAGACTTGGAGATAGGCACATCACATCAAATCTCACTTTAATCTCCCCCACCTTACTAACCAGCATGCCAGCATGCTGACCCATCATCTGCTAAAATAGTCCCAGTTTTCTGAAAATACCAGTTCATCATGACTGTCACATACATCCTTGGTCAACATGATAAAAGCAAGTCCTTCATTAGACAGAGCTGGCATTTATCACTCATACATTTTACTCATGCTTTCTGCTTCTGTGCTTTGCAGTTACAGATGAATTCTTTACCTCTGTCCATATTTATATTCTTTGTATATATCTGTGTAGCCTCAAGTCACCCTCCTTCTCTCTGGCCTCGGAACTCAAATTCCTCCTTGAGTTTCCCAGACCACAGCATCCAATTCATCCCCAAGTTTTGCCCCCTTCCTTTCTATTAGTTACACTTTCAAGTATAGACCTCAACCACCTATTAAAATAAGAAATTATACATCCTCGAGGATGGGTTTCTAGGTAACTTGGGACCAAGAGTGAACATGTATATAGATAAAGCAAGATTTACAAAATATAACATTGATGGCCTTTTAATTGGCTGCTGAGTACATAGAGTTTTAATATAGATCATACTCATTTTATTTTTTTGTACAGTTCTTACAGTAAGCATCTTGTTTTTTAATGTTTCATTCAAAACCAGGAGTAATCCTTCAGATCTGACAAGGTCTATTATATAATATATATCATTTTCTTTTTTTTTTCAACTTTTATTAGATATTTTCTACATTTACATTTCAAGTGTTATCCAGAAAGTTCCCTATATTCTCCCCCCTCCTGGCCCTGCTCCCCTACCCACCCTCTCCCACCCCTTGGCCCCGGCGTTCCCCTGTATTGGGGCATATAAAGACTGCATAACCAAACCACCTACGTCCAATCTTTTTTTTTTTTTTTTTTTTTTAATTAGACATCTGTGCTATCAGGTACCCATTCTTGATGAATGTAGTAGGCTATAACCATGTTGGCAATAGATATCATACTGACTATATTATGATTTATCCTTGCAAATCTATTGGCAGATTTTATCTGTTGAGACTTGATAAATACTAAAACTGCCAATCAATGGGTTTACTTGGTATTGTGCACAAATACTTTCAACACAATGAAAAAACTATACTGAGACAGGCTGAGAGAAAGAAATGATTTTTTTGTGTGTGTATATAAGATGTAGAGAGTGAGCTGTATCTGTATGGAGGATGCTTGCATGGACACTGATAAGACCACCTATTTATTAAGGAAAAAGTCAGAGAAAATGGTGTCCTGAAATTCTCAGACAATGAAATAAAAACTTGTGTTTTATCATTTTTATTTTGCAATGAAGTCTGGACTTTGTCAGTAAATGGTAATGTGACAGTACCATACTGAAATGTGAATGAAACCTAATTATGTTGGGAGTAAAAATGCCATCATAATAAATATCATTGTCCCTAGTACTTAGAGTCAACACAAAAGTAAGACATATTGAATACCAAAGTGAGAGAAAGATAATTGGCTATTAATAAGGAATTTATTTTCCTTCAACTGCAGTGAATTTCATTTACATCACACTTCATAAATAATCACCTCTAACACTTCAAGAGATTACAGCAATTTATCACAGATTCTTAAATGCTACTTAGTATAGATAATTAATCAGCAATGACCAATTGATTTGTAACTGTCTAATAAGTTAAGGATAAATTTTGTTTGTGTTCTAAGCATCGTGACTTAGTTTTCAAGAAGGAATTATTTCAATTTGTTTAAGAAAGAACAGTGAGCTCATGGGAAGGCATGAGTGTTGTGTGTGTCTACATCAGGAGCTGTTTTGTAGATGTTATATCAAACCACTGTTTTTACTCCCAGTTGTGAAAACTTCATACTAAAAGGAACAAGAAAAATTCACCTAAAAGCAGAGAGGGTGCTGCGCAGAAAGAACTGTGTGATAAAGACTGAGCCCTTCACCCACCACACACGTGAGTTCACCAGCACCCCATGTCTGCTACTCAGGATGCACACAGATATATTGGTGATTAAGAGCAGAAGGGGCAGGAACCCTGGTAGATAATATGGAGGGTGGGTGATATATGGTTCCAATAAAACCCTGGTTCCAAGATCCCTTGGATCTTGAAATATGAGGATGCTCAGGGCCTTTATAAAGACTCATATAGCATTTGCACACAAAACACTCTCTGTGTTTTTACATCCTATCATTATCTATAATTCTGTAAAGCATTGGCTCTGTAAGTGCTTGCCCTAGTCTCTTCTTATATGCGAAAGAAAAAGATCTATCAACATACAGCACAGTGATTTGTTTGTTTGTTTGTTTTTATTCTTTAGCATTGTCAATCTGAGGTTGGCTGAATCAACATATGTAGAATCTATAAATATAGAAAAGACCAATTATGCTATGTTTTATTGACATGGGAACAATGACAAAATGCACACTGAGATAGCAACCTACTTGTGTTGGAGGTATGACTACTGTGTGACTAAGTAGGCAGACTCTGAGAAAGTTGTGGAATTCATAAACAGGAAAATGGTATATGCACTCCACTTTTGCCTTTATCAGCTACACAAACTTGGGCATTTTTTCTAAAATAAATTTGTTTGCTCACCTGAAAATATGGTGAAAATAGTGAAAATATCAAAGAACACAATGTCCTTGAGAATACCTGTAATGCTAAAACAGAGCATAAATATTACCAGTATAGTTTCCCCCCAAATGGTAACAAAAGACAGATAGATTTGTCCAATAGTAGTCTCGGGGTTCCTATAAGGTCTACTTTTCTATATACTGGTCTTCTATAAGTAAGATATTAGAACATGCTAGGTCTACACAAACACAATAGGTTAGGCCTGATGTGGGAATGCAATTCCATTGATAACACACTACACTGAACTCTGAGCACATTCTAATAACTGCAGAGCAGCATCAGAAGAGAACGCTGGCTTTGCAGTCCAGAGGAGCTAAGCCTGAGCTGGTACCTGGTGCTGAAATTCCAGCAGCCAGCATCATTTTACATCAGGTATAGTCCAGTTTGTCTAAAATGCAAATTAGATCACTAAAGAATTACTTCTATTTGTCAACCTGCTACAACCTGAAATTTTAATACCTTCCAGAAAAATAGACTTATGTGTCCAGTCCCCAGTAGAAGTCCTGGGCTTGGGTTATACCTGGCAGAACACATTCGGCACAAAGCCCAGCTGTGTAGCCCTATAGGGGACTTGGAAGCTTGAGCCCCTTTGCCCTGGAGCCACCCAGCTTTTGTTTCCTATCTGTCACCTGTAAATCTCCATCATTAAATGGATCCCATGCTAAGATACTGGATTTCCTAGAGAATCACTAAACTTTGGCACAGACTCTCAAAGTCCAACCCCCCAACACGTGATCACTCTAGGTTAAAAGAAAAAGAGCAGAGCAGAGAGAGAGAGAGAGAGAGAGAGAGAGACAGAGAGAGAGAGAGAGACAGAGACAGAGAGACAGAGAGAGAGACAGAGAACAGAGACAGAGAGAGAGACAGAGAGAGACACAGAGAGAGAGAGAGAGCGAGAGAGAGAGAGAGAGCTCAAAAATTGAACAGAGCAAGTCTTCAAGTCCACCTGATACAACAGCTCTTTCCAGTCTCTTCTGTAGAAACCTGTTTGGCTCTGAGAGTGTGGAAAATGGAGGCTGTGCAGAAACAGCTCAGAAACACAGTGCTTGCTGATTTGAGGGGCACATTCCCCAGTCCTTTTAAAGTTGACTAGAGGCTGCTGTGATTACCACATGAGTCACATAATTTCAAAAATGCACAGTCCATCTGTGTGATATCAACATTATAGAATGTCATTTAANAACCTGTTTGGCTCTGAGAGTGTGGAAAATGGAGGCTGTGCAGAAACAGCTCAGAAACACAGTGCTTGCTGATTTGAGGGGCACATTCCCCAGTCCTTTTAAAGTTGACTAGAGGCTGCTGTGATTACCACATGAGTCACATAATTTCAAAAATGCACAGTCCATCTGTGTGATATCAACATTATAGAATGTCATTTAATACTCTAACTCAGTTCTTCATGAACAGTATTAGTTATGAACTGGAAGCTTTTAGGCAGCATGAAAATAACCTTAAAAAATCTCGTTCAAGTTGTGCAATTACCCATGGGGTATGTATCATTATCAACTCTGTTTTTATAGAAGAGAAGCTAAATTTATTAATACAACTGAATTAAGAAGAGTTATCAAAATTTAATTTCTAATATTCAATGCTCCAAGTAGGACTTAAAATACATAAAACACAGAATAATTGTACTTTGATAATGTAACTTTATTATCATTAGAATAAAATTTCCATTTTTCCCTCTAGCACAGACTTTATCTGTACTAAAAATAAGTACCTTTACTTCATTCAGACACTTAATTCAACCCAGCTGACAGCTCCCATTCAAAATCTGTTTTCTCTGTACTAAAATTAGGTGTATACTTGGTGGTCCCATGGGTGGATGGTTGATTTGCCAATGTCCTCATTGTTTGTTCTCACAGCTCACATGAGGGGTGGGTACCACAGGCATCTAGTATGTCGAGGCTGGAGATGCTGCTGACCGCGTGCAGCATTCATGCAGAGCTCCACAACCAAGAATCAACCAGCCTCCAGTCCAAAACTCTACCACTTTGAGTCAGAACTTTATGCTGGCTTATTGGCTGGGTTTAAAGCTTTACCCATGCTTCCTCATCCACATCAAAGACAGAGTACCTGCCATTATACTCCTGAAGAATGACATGGGTAAAAACCCTGCCCAGGAGAACTAACCCTGATTATTACAGTAATGATATCAACCCTTATTCTTACTCAGAGGGAGGAACTCTAGAGAGACCTGCCTAATTATCTTTCATCAATTCTCTCAACTCATGCAAAATAGTGAGTTATATGTGGTGACACAGAAATGCTGTGTTAGACATAACATGTCCAAATAAAGTCATATCCTCTCAATCCAGTGACTATTCCTTAGTTATTCTTCAGCTGTCTTTTAAGTTTCTTTGAGTAATTCAAGATTATCTCACAGGTACAGCAAATAGCACAGAAGTCAGGGACCATGTGACTGATAAGTACAAAAAGTGTGTACAAGAATCACACTTTTACAACATGGTGTAATATACATGCACACTATCTGTCTACCTATCTGTCTGTCTGTATATCTATCTATGTATCTATCTAATGACTTTGTTTTTTTGAAATTTATTCTCCCTTTTGAATACTCTTACTCGAATAAAATGGATTGCAACGAATTCAGCAGTACTTTTCAGTTGACCATAAATCAGTAGCTTATACAGCATCTTGAAAGAAACTAATCTGGACAAGGAGAAAGCAAAGGCCCTTAATTTTCATAATGAAAATTCAAACCCAGATTAGCTTGCTTGAAAGCTCAGTGTAGACACATCTTGAATGAATTGTGCTTTTAAAAAACCCATCACGTGGGAGCGAACAAAGAGACAGTGAAGACAGAACTGAAAGACTATAATTACTTCCATTCCCTCCTTAAAATAATGGACTGGTCTGATTTTAAACTGTCCAATTTATCAATGACTGTAACAATCATCAGTGGTTGGGCTTTCCCCCTTTACTTTAAAACCCAAGAATTCTTCCTTAGGATAGAACTTTGAGATGCTCACAAACTCAAAGAACATAATCATGGACCAGGGCCAACACAAAGTTCTCTATGGACATCTAGGAAGAGCTTTCTCCTCTGTTTTCCTGGACTTAGCTCCTGGTACAAAAAGGATGAGCTTAAATAAATGACTGTCACCGTGCCAGTCCCACTCACTGCTTCAATTGATGTTCTATTCTAGCAATAGAGGAGAGAGGGTCACTGTCACAGCCAGGTCCTTGTATCAGGAAGCAGGACCCTGGCACAGGAAGGGGCATTCTCTCGCAGTCAGATAAAGTCCAACAGCGTAGGGTACAGTGCCCATGAGGACAATCCTTCTCACATCCTTCTATTCCAATAATAACAGCAAGGCAAAGGGAGGAGGAAGATATGTTTGCAGCTGTGTGCTAAATTCCTAGTGCCTCCAACACAATACAAGACTCCTCTCTGTTATTAGAAGCATTTAGACATGATCCCACAGTCTCCTTCTCTATCCAACTATTGTCTAGGATGCCTTTAGATCCAGAAGGCATTTGTATTGTTTCTTGTTAGAAAATAACTCTGCCCACAAGGGGAAAAAAATAAAGAAATCCTGCTCCTTACAAGGCAAATGATGCAACCCCATGCTATAGGATTGCATTCTGAAAACCACAAAGGTGTCATCATCAACAGCTTTCTTCTCATTCTGGGTGAACCTCAACTATCTTATCTGAATCTCCTTGAAAAGCCTGGAGAACCTGAAGCCTGTCCTCTCTCAAAGAGGCATGCCATTAACGAAAGATTCTACTCTCTCAAAGCACTAGCATGAAAAGTAACACAAAGTCAGAAGTCATGAGAAGCTAAACCCCTAAACTGAGTGCTTCAACCCGCCACACTGAAGCAGCTCTCAACATGTTCCCATAGCAGCTGTTGCCAGGTGTTCAGTCCATGTGTCTGCCCTTCATTCTCTTAAGGAATGGATCATGGTATCTGTGGGGGATTCGACAAGGTCCATCTTTAGCACTAGGTGATAGACCATCAAGATAGGGAGTAAGTTTTAATCCAGCCTGAATGGCAGGGACCTCATCAAGAATCTCAAACCAAGTGCTTTACAGATGACAGAAAAAGCAATGCTTAAAATGCACCAGTGTGGCAGGAAAGCTGAGGCCAGATGTACAGTTTTGAGGGAAGGCTACCACAGAGAGTCATTTGCTGTTACTTATCTTTTGTATAATGCTTAGAGGAATGCTGGTGGTCTGCTCCACCTCCTTGAGCACCATGGTTGTAAAGGTAGGGTGCTTCATAGCATCCTATGAATGATAATCATGGGAGTGGCTATGGACCCTAACTAGACAATGTACTTGCTACCTATACCCTATTCAGTGAGTTGCTTGGGCTGGTAAAGATACACTTTCAGGTCAGTACATTGTAAGGGCTGATAGTTTAGTTAGAGTTATATTACACCGAATGAATCTTTTCTTTCCAGTGTCTTCTTGTTAATTTATTTTCTCCAGGCTCTGGTGTGCGAGCTCATTCTTTCCGCTGTCTATCTGGACATATTAACCAGGTTCAGCAATATTTACATGGTGTCTGGTTTTCATTTCCCATGTGCTTCATTGGAAACATGAAGGAAGCATCTAAGGTTCTCTCTATAATTTACAATGCTCACGGCTGGAAGATGCTCCTTCATAGGAGACCGTAAATCACATATACGCACACACAATACACACATATCCATATACACACATGTGTATATGTGTATACACACTCACAGACACACAGAAAAATGTACACACAGTCAAACACAAACTCACAAAGCATACATACATATGCACACATACACATAGATACACACTCTCACATACACACACAAATATACTAACACACACACAGAAAAACACACTCAAATATACATTCATTTACACTGTGTGATAAATTAATATAGATATCCATTTCTCTACTAGCCTAAGCATGAATATAATTTACAAAATACTATAACAACACTTGCTAATTAAGGTTAATTAAGACTTTCTTAAGTATTAACTGTACCCAATCTTATTTTTAGACACAGCATCCTATTTACTTCAGCTTAATTCATAAAATATTACTAATTATATCACAATAGATATTTAAGTCCATATATATGCATACATCATGTAGCACATAATATAACATTTATCTGCTGGAGCATTTTTAGTAAATATGAAGTTTGCTCTATGACAAGTAATTTCAGTGTTAACGGATTTAAAATTTTATTCATTGCTCAGATTTATAAATTACACAACTTTAAAGAGAAATAACCATTTCCTGTGCTCCTCTACCTTCCTAAAGGAAGCCAGAGCAGAGCCAGGAGTACAAAACTGGCCTGCAGCGGACAAAGTGTTGTTAGAACTCCACCCTACTGACATATTGGCTGTGTGGGTGGTTTTGTACCATAACAGTTTAGTTCAATGGAGGTCATGCCACTTTCAAACCCTCAACACACACAATCTGTCCCTTACCGCTTGAGTCGGCCCATTTCTATTCCAAATAAGTAAGTCAAAGCATTTTCAGGTGGCCCATCACATAATCAGCCACCAAATGCAGACAGTACTGCATATGCCAGCAGGACATTGCTGAAAGGACCCTGATATAGCTGTCTCCTGTGAGGCTTTGACAGTCCCTGACAAATACAGAAGTGGATGCTAACAATCATCTATAGGGCAGAACATAGGGTCCCCAATGTAGGAGCCAGAGAGAGAACCCAAGAGCTTTAGGGGTCTGCAACCCTATAGATGGAACAACAATATGAACTAATCAGAACCCCCAGAACTCACGTCTCTAGCAGCATATGTATTAGAAGTTGGCCTTGTTGGCCATTACTGTGGAAGAAAGGACCTAGGTCTAGCAACGTTTGTAAGACCCAGTACAGGGGAATGCCAGGGCCAAGTAGTGGGAGTGGGTGAGTAGGGGAGCAGGGCAGAGGGAGGGTATAGGGGACTTTGGGATAGCACTTGTAATGTAAATGAAGAAATTATCTAATAAATAAAAAAAATTTTAAAAATTATTTTTTCTCAAACTCTAAATTAAAAAAGAAAAAAAGACACCACCATGTTCAAAAAAGCTATGTTATTTCTAAATTCCTCTTTCTCCCTTCAAAAACATCAATGGAAAGGCAATTAATAAATGCTATGAAACAAATTTAAAGAAACATAGAGCATGTATACTATCTAAAAAAGATTTAAAAAAACTAGAAGGAGTCTTAAAATATATTTATACAATACTTCATTAATCCAGGGGCACTATGCTCACAGGATAATTTGAAAATGAGGTCTAACAAGAAAAGTATACACAAAGATACAGGTAGTGAGAAGGAAAGAGGAGGGTCTCCAGGAGCCCCAAAGGACATTTGGAGGAGTCTGGAGCCTTAAGTGAGGGCCAGGCAGAGGACAGGGGAGGACTGAACCTAGAGACACTCATCTTCTGTTAGGGCCCACAGCAAACTTAATGCTCTTCTGAAGGGGAAGGTGGGCAGAATCAAAACGTCCAAGGAGGCTACATAAGTCTTGAGCCTTTTTCTCGTGGTCTTATCCAGCAACCTAGGGCAGGAACCAGGCTGTGGCCATACAGGCTACCTGGTGGTGAAGGATAAAAACAGCCAGAGAAGAGGAGATAGAGTCAGAAGGTACAGAGAAAAAAAGTGAAATTGTTGACGGTGAAGGTTTTATATTTGCGAGCAAGTGCAGTTTCATGAATGGAGTTCATTTTCTATAATTAGGGTATGGGTGGGTGTGATTCTTTCTAAATATTAAAAGAGAAACAAACTTAGCAAAAAGCAGTTAGAGGATGAACGGACTGGAGTGGAAAGCAAAGAATGAGAGGTCCTGATGAGAGGAACCCAGCAGAAGTTGATGTCTGTTTCATCTCACTGAAGACAGACACTGCTGCGGAAACAGACCTGAAGAGAAGAAACAAAACAAAGGCCAGTTCCTTTTCTTTCTGCTTTCTACAAATGAGATACATCCGTGCTGGAACAAATTAGATACATTCTCCCTGGAAAGAGACTTTTAGACAATTGACATTTTCATCCATTGTTAAAGCTTCCAGGAGACAGGTTGATGGTGGTCATAACACAGCTTTATTATGAGATATTTTCCAAATTCTGGCTTTACTTCCCATCACATCTGACATTCGTTTTCAATGAGCTATTGAAATTTCCTTATTAACATAGTACAGGTGCCTATAATTATGCATTTAAGCATACAGCTGTGCAGGTAAACAGACAACTTGGCAAATATATGTGCATAGCCTAGTCAAAATGTATCTGGTTTTAAAAGGAAGATATGAAGATAAAATGGAAGATATTATAACATAAATGTTATTTTAGATTCTAATTAACCATTTTTTTTAAATCTCCAGTTAACAGCATGATATGATGGCACAGTGACTTAAAATTCTGTTTAGTCATTTGGATTTTACAATCAATTTGTTTTGAGTTCAGTTTAAAAAGCAATTACAAGTAGTTGCCACAACCCGACATGCAGATGTAATTTCACTGTTGGCAGTTTGTCTTAAATTACAATAAACTACTTTTTCCAGTGCTATCTACAAATACATAATTCTTCTTGTCTAAAAATGCCTAACATATCTCAATCCTTAGCAACATGAAATTCTTTCATTCAAAATTTGTCTGACTTTTATAAAAATGAGCTTAAGCTACACCCTTTGGATGATAAACGTGAAATTTTCGTGCCCAATTTCGTATATACTTTATAAACTATACGATTAAAGTACTTAAAGATTTAGACAAAATGTTCTAACAATGAAAGTGTTGTCGACAGTGAAAGTTGTTTCCTAAGTGATTCAGGTTTTGGAACTTCTAACACTGAGGAGGAGATTGGTCCGAGTGACGAGGGTCGATCCCAGAGCAACAACAGTGGTTAGGTGATGTCAAGCATTAAAATGATAATAAAGTCCATAAGCTTTGTGGTGATTTGAATAAACATGGCTCCCATAGGTCCATAGGGAGTGACACTATTAGGAGGTGTGGCTTTGTTGCAGGAAATGCATCACTAGAGGGTAGGCCTTGAGGTCTCAGAAACTCAAGCTTGCCTAGTGGCACTCAAGATGAAGAACTCTTAGCTCCTTCTCCACTGTCATGTCTGTCTGAATGCCACCATGTTCCCCACCATGACCATAATGCCTAAACCTCTGAAACTGTAATCGACCCCCAATTAACTCTTTTCCATTACAAGAGTTGCCATGGTCATGGTGTCTCTTCACAGTACTAAAATTCAAACTGAAACAAAAGTCATTTCTCGTTATCCAATGCCATCTCCCCATGTTTACACATCCACTGTACAAACTTCAAGCTATACACTTTCACTCTTTTGTGAAAGTATAACAGGGGATTGCAAACTTAGCAGCTGCTATTATGAACCTGATAATTTGAAATTCAGAAATCTAACAGGTATACTGAGAACGCCTTAAAGAAATCTTTTCAAGAATTAATACACTATCCAAAGCCATGTGCCCAGTAAATTGAAGAAGAATGAACTTAGAGAACAAACCATGCTTCTTTGTGTATGTGTTTGTGTGTCTGCAAGTATGTGTGTGTGTACATCTATGTCCATTCCTGTGTGTGTGTGTGTGTGTGTGTGTGTGTGTGTGTGAGAGAGAGAGAGAGAGAGAGAGAGAGAGAGAGAGAGAGGAGGGATGTATGTGTGTGTATGTGTCTGAGTGTGTGAATGTGTGTATGTGTGTGACTGTGTATTTATGTGTATGTAAGTGTATGTATGTGTGCATGTTTGTGTGTGTGTGTCTGTGTGTGTCTGTGTGTGAAGTACCAGGAAAGCATACACAGTGCCTGTGGAGGTCAGAAAATGACCTTGTGTTGGTCTTTTTCTTCCATCTTATTGAAGACAGCTTCTTTTTATATCCCAGACTAGCTTGCCTAGAAGCTTGCAGGGATACTCTGATCTTTACCTCCCACCATACCTTGGAGTATAGGAATTAAAAACTCAATGCTCCTGTGCCTATGACCATGTTACATGGTTGCTGGAGTTCTGAACACAGGCCTTCATGAATGTATGACAAGTGCCTTACCCATTGAACAATCTTATAGGTCGCCTGTGCTTTCTCTTTTATTTTCACATTATTAATAAGAAATTATATAGGGGCAGATGAATTAAAATTTGCTTCATCTCCATAAACCAAAGGGAATTTGTAGCAAAAGGAACCCCAGAAGAATTCTTGATGGGAAATCTGTTTTCATGCTGATTTATTAATGAAAGTTCGTGTGGAATAATCGTATTTGTTTGAAAATTTCCATTCAATTCCTTAGCAGTACAAAGAGAAATCATCTGTATCAGGTTTATGGATAACTGAAAACTGGTGTCGGTGTGAATCCGTGACTCTCAAGGAGGGGAAATGTCATCCCAGGAACACATGGGCACGTCTAGAGGCATCATTATCATGATAAGCATATTGAGGAGTTACAGGAACCTACTAAGTAAAAGCCAAAAGATGCTGATTAACATCCTATAATTCATAGGCATTTTCCCATAGCCAGAAACATTCAAGCCAAGAATAGTTAAGAGGGTCTAGGTTTTAGGGAGGAACTGAGCGACATATACCCTGTACCAATATGACACTCCTGCCTGTGGCCATCTGCTGTCCCTCAGCCCCTCTGCCACCATTTTATGCCATAATCTAGAAGTTAATCTTGGAGAACCCCTCGACAACATCTCCACAATCAGTTAGTGCTTGAAGCTCCTGAACTCTGTCTATTAGAACAGTGACACCTAGAGAGCCCCAGAGGTGTCTTTCACTTTTGGCAGAACAGGAACACCTAGAGATACCCCCCACACCCCCTTGTGTCTTTCAGGAAACCACTTCCTTTTGAGAAAACACCTTGACTAAGTCTCTTTCACCAAGTGGCCATTTATCCTATCTCTTCCCATAAGGCCAGAGAAAAAGCAAATGTTCTCACATTTCAAATTACCACAGGAGAAACACATATGTGGACTTCTGAGCAGGGATTTGTCAATATTCTAGTTTCACAGTGACTGGGTTGGTAATCTGTAATTGCTACTTTTAGCAACAGTATGAATCTCATTTGTGTTTTGAAATTCTACATGCCTCTTGATCTCAGTTGGCCTCAGCTTGCACACATGGATTTTTGCTTGCCTACCTCTGGGTATTATGTAGTCACATAATATATTTTGTTATTTCCCTTTCTTTCTTTCCAAAATTAAGCCAAATTTAAATCAATTTTTGATCCACCACATGCACGTTAGCTAAGGCACATATTGCAGCTATGAGATTAAAAGATGCTTTCCTAGTTTTATTGTTAAACATCTCATCTCGGAAGAATCCCATTATACATATTCAGAAGATTTAAGTGGAAACCATTTTAAACCTACAGATACCACCATGCTACTTTTAAAAGGGGTATTGCTGGATCAAGAAAACAGAAAAGTACACACACAAGGAAATGGAGTCTACAAACATCAAATGTTTCTAAACATTATAAAAATCCCAGCACATGAAATACAGTCAATTTCTAATCTCTATGGCTATAGAGAAGCTATTAATATCTTCAGTATGATCTAATTGACCCTCAAACATATTAGCTATAACATATGGCCATCTGTATCAAATAGATGAGACAGAAACCTGTAAAATTCCAGTTACTTGAAACCAGTTAAATGTCACATATTTATGGAGTCCTCCTGGCATCAGGCTAAATGTGTGTGTGTGACAAAGCTCAGAGTATTGTATTCAGAGTTCCTATGGAAATTGGAAATTTTTTATGTTCTATTTAAGAAAAGAAAAAGGTTCTTTCTAGAAGTACATATTTCAAAAACTGTAAGTATTAAAGTTCTCAAAAAATAAACAAATTGAAAAGAAAAGCCATCTATTAAGCACAAACTCTGCATTCACACTTCACCTCAGCAAATTGTGAACAATTTCCTCTTGGTGCAGAGTCACAGCCACAGCATCTTATGACAGTAGAGCTAAACCACCATGACCAGCTTCCTCTTGTAAAAAGTAAATAAGACCCTGAGGCAGACACACACAAGGGATGATGGTGAGAAGATGTTCTGCAAGGAGATCGCCAAGTGACTGGAGTTCTGGGTCTATAAGTCTGACTTCAAGCCAAAGCTAATAGCCACTGGAAGATGGAGGTGCAGAAGGACCCTCTTGGTTGCCTCTTGGAGGATGGGCTCCTAGTAAGACCCAGACTTATGATAATGACTGCTTTAGCGATTAGACAGTGAATCCCATCTAAGTGATCTAGTTTTGTTACTTTATTACACCTTGGCTAGCAACAGGATAGAGATGGGTAGAATAGAGGAATCCTAATCCAATTACCCTCCTGTTTTAATTTTTATCAGCTCTTTACCAAATGAAAATATAAAATCTAGTATTGTACACATTGTTTTGGTAATGATGAATATTAAATGAGGTCTGTTAGAGTTGGCACAGAATTTGAATAGGGTTTAAATAAAAATATCTGCATATTCAACTTCACTTTCACTTTTAAGATGGATGGGAACTGAAATGTGTACACAGTACAGGAGCTTTAAATAGAGGTGATAAAATTCAAACACTTTAAAGTGGCTTCAAATGTCATTATCATTACTACTTTAGTAATGAACTTCCGGTCTTTCTAGTATTGAAAAAAAAAATCTACCAGCCTAGGAAAACTCATCTCTCCTGGAGCTACTAGGATTGCAAAAATACATTTAGAGAGTCATTTAGACAAATCAAGCCACAAACAACAGGACATTCAAAGCACAAAGTGAGTTAGACTTGTTGGAACTTCAATATTAACTAAACACTCATGGTGACCTGAACTGGTAAAGGTGGGGGACACATTGATAGTACCTGGACATTCACACTTTAACATTTTAGAACTAAATGGAGCCTTGAACACCATCTGGTAAGCTCTGTTGGGGCACAGAAAGCTGATTAGAACAGGGAACAGGAAAACTGTTGGAAAGTGTGAATTTAGCTGGAAGAGATCAGGCAAAAACCAAACTCAGAGGGAAACTGGGACTGAAAAACTAGAGGACACCCTGGCATCTTCAATGAAAACTATTTCCCATCGGCTCCTGTATTCAAGTACTTGTCCCATTGATGACAATGTTTGTGGAAGGTTATGAAACCATTTGGAGGTGGTTTCCTTGCAGGAGGAAGGACATCACTAGGGGGGTGGGATTTAAGGGTTTATAGCTCTATTCCATTCTATCTCTGCTTCCTTTGCATGGATAGAAATGTGATCAGCCAGTTTCCTGCACCTGCTACTTCAACAAGCCTTCCCTGCCATTGTGTACTCTATCCAGTTAGAGACACAAGTTTAAACCAACCCTTTCTTCCTTAAGTGGCTTTCCCTCCTGGCAGTTTATCATAGCAACTAATACAGCAACCTTGCCCTGAGGAATACTGTCAGAGACAATCTTTTTATCACCCTCCTGCCCATGTGGATGCTGAGCAGGAAGTGGGGAGGAGGAGTTGGCAGGAGACAAATACTAGTGTTCCAACTTAACCTTGGCAAGGGCCAGGATCCAGTATCAACATTGGGCATCATTTTATGTAAAGACTCTGGCCGAATTTCATTATTTGCAAACACTTGTCACTAGAACAGATTTCGGGAGGGAAGCCATTGATGTGTGACTCCTCTCTCTGTCCTCTTGGCTGAAAGTGTAACAAGCCAAAGCCGATTCACAAGGAAGATATGGCAACATTCACTGTGAACAGGACAGACTGGGACAGCACTGAATACCTGCTTCTTCCCTTATGGGGATTAGCTACAGTTGCCCAAAGGCAGGTGAAATGTCACTAGAGTGTACTTGAGACTCATCAAGGGACCAGGTCAGGTGACAACCTGAGGTTCCCAACGCTGCAAGAGTATGGAAGTGACATTCAGAGAGAAAAGAGAAACTTGCCACTGTTGAAGAGAGTTAATATCGCACTAGCCCATCTCAGAGACTCTGAAACCCTGCAGTGCCCTCCATGCAGCATACTGAGCCCAAGCCTGTCTCCCCGGGAGGACCTTCAGAACCCAGGATGTCCGAGACAAATAAGCTCTGAGGTATCACTAGTTGAAGGAGAATGCACTCAAAGAAAGGTTCTGGGTGGGCTGCAATTACACTCACATTCCACAGCTGTCTTGTTTATCCAGAGAATTCATTCCTCCTACTTCAAGTCTGAAGAAGGCAGAACTCGAATTGGTCCCAGTGCCCTCCAACTCCCTGCCTCTCTTATCTTTTTGACTTTCTCCCAGCAAACATTTACTGCCTTGGAGATTGAAATGCCCATACTTCATCTCCAGGTTTCTCTAAAGAAACACTGGCTATATCTGGAAAGGATGTTTTATATAACAGTGTCATCAAGGATGTAGCCTTCTCTACACCTTACATCTGATAGTGGAGAAAAGTGTCACCAAAGTATAGAATTGGCATTCACGTCCATGTCAGTGAGGAGACAGGCATACAAAGAGGAGAAACCTTTTTGTACATTCTTGTAAGCCTGATACAAAGAGAATCCCCGTGTCACCAGAAGTTAGTAGGATCTTTCCCTAACAGCCAAGCACGGGGCAAGAGAGGATTCCTGAGGAACTGCAAGACCCCTAACTGGGGGTCTTCCCAAGTCTTGGGAGTTCGTGCACACAAGGAATCACGCAAGACCCGTCTTGATGCAAACACACAAGGTAGTTTATTCTCGAAGCTTCGGGTCGACACCTGCCCCAATGAGAGGTAGAGGAGTCGACCCTGGAACTCAAATGCTAGGGGTTTATATAGTAAATAGAGTTAGGGGCAGGAAGGGAATTAGTGCAGTTTCCCATGGTCAGCGGGATATGTGTGCAACCCAAAGACACACTCATTTTGAACCTATCAATGTGAGCCTATTTCTATGTAAGGTCTGTTTCATGGTAGTCATATACAGGACATAACCGTAAGATCATCATGAGTTGGTCTGGTGGATGTACTTCCAGTGAACTGTGTCCTAAAAGGAAAGGAAGTTTTGAGATACTGTGACAAAGAGAAGTTCCTATGAAGGCAATGGGGGAGCTGATACAATAAATGAAATGGCAGGCCAAGGAATATCTAGAGCTGGAGTAGGTAAACAACTCAACTGTCTCCATCCTGATTTCAGACTTCTGGTGTCTGGAAGTATAAGAGAACAAGTCTGTGTAGTTGCTAGCCCCAGAATTTGTGGTGCACTTTGTTATGGCAACCTTAGGAAAATAGTATTCCCTAATGAACTATGAATTCAGATCTACTTTGCATTCTTTCTTAAGATCAAAACTGGTTTGAATATGACTTCCAAATAAGCCATATTTACAAGCTGAGTGTGTTGCTTATGAGCTAAAAGACTCCCTCAACCAATGATGAATTCCAGCAGAAGAAATTTACACATGGAACACAGATTAGACCCAGCACTAAAGACAAGAGTCTGATTTCAGAATTGACAAATTACAGGGAATAAACTTAACATTTCTAAGTTATGTGAACAGTGCCAGTAAAACCACCTTAGGAAGGTTTAATGTGAACGTCTTCCAGAAGAAAAAAAACATATTATCCAAGTCCTTAAGCTTCCCTTTCTGGCAGGTGTTTCAAACTTGAAATGAAAAACAACATGAGGAAAAAAATTAATATTGTGTAACTGAAAAGCACAAGTTGCAAAAACAAGATTCAAGCTCAGACAGACCCATAGAATTCCAAGTATCCCACAAGGAGTCTAGGCTGCCAATTCCTAGAAACAATGACCTTGTTGAGTCTGATTGCCGAACAAACTCCACACAGTGACAGGAAGGCTGCAAAGTGTCTACAGCTGGTCTCACATTTCCAGCTCAGGTCTGCAAAATGAGGAGAGCCATCCTGTTTTTAAGGCCATATTGCAGTGTCATTAACAAGTAGTTAGCTAACTTTCAGTTGTTTATAGCAACCCAGACTAAGAGAATTCAGCTATAATTTTTTCTCTGACTGACAAACATGAATGTGAGTTGATATTGGTTTCTGTGATAAATTACCATTATCATGGTGGCGTAAGTGAATGTAATTATATTCTTTCGCAGCTCTAGGGAGGAGAAATCAGTATTACAAGGTCATAGTTTAGGCTCTGGCAGAGCTCTACTCTGTCAGGATGCTTGAGTAGGGAACCCCCTTCTTGCCTTGCCTTCTTAGGCGCTAACTTCTGCTATCATGTTACTGTGGACCGCCATTGCAATTTTCATGCGATGTCTCTTCAAGCCTCTGTTGCATACCCCCTTGCAGTAGTGTGTGATTCACCCTTGCATGGTTATCAGAAAGACTATTGAAATGTGCTTAGGGACCTCAGAAGTACCCCAAGATGCCCTTTGAAACTCAAGCTCTTTAACGGTGTTCCATGTGGACCACACACAGACACATTCCAGGTTCCAGGGATTCTGGCACAGGATCTGTTCGAGGGCCATTTTCCTGTCTGCTGTAGTATATCCTTGGGAATCCTGCCAGCATCATGGGACCCTGAACATACTGGGAAGATCAGATATAGGCAAGATCAAATGCCTCACACCCATACAAGATAAAGCTTGTGCATTTTCTCAGTTATCCCTGATGCTGTTTTCTTGATGCTGGGATACCCCTATAGGTGTTACCCAGCGCAGGGCTACACTGCATCCAGCATCTCCCTTTCCTTAATAGTATGGCCAAAAGGCTAGTGATTGAGATAACACATTTCATTCACCTCTCATTTCTATGCACATACCTCTTCTGTTCATGAACCTGGCTCATTCACGGTAGTGCCTAGGGCAGCTGTCATGAACCATGAAGAAAAACTACCATTGATATTGGAAACACTTAGTCAAAGAAAAACTTTCATAAACCAATACAGAATCATATGCTATAAAGATTAGAAGTCTCAAGTTCACGTGCCAGCAGAGAGGGATATATATTCAGATGGTAGGTGAGGAGAAAGACACGTATTTATTCAGAATCCTTCCTAGACTTAAGATCTATGTGAGAAGACATGAGCTATTGACACACTATAAATTTTTACATTTTTATTAACTTGTAAATTATGTATCTGTGTGCATCTGTGACAGCAGAGATAACATCTGTCATTTGGGACATTATAATGAAGTATAAAAAGAAACTCCAAACCATGAAAGAAATAGACATGGCCACTTAACATTTACTTTAGGTTACAGTGGTTCTCAATCTTCCTAACTCTGCAACCCTTAAATACAGTTACTCGTGTTGTGGTGACCTCAACCATAAAATTATTTTTTTTTGCAATCTCATAACTATAATTTCACTACTATTATGAATTGTAATGTAAATATCTGATATGTGATTCCTGTGGAGGTCATGACCCACATATTGACAAAGGCTACAGTTTAGGAAACAGAAAGGGGGAGGGAGACGGGAAAGCAGGGAAGGAAGAAATGAGGAAGGGATGGAAGGACAGAAACAGAGAGGAAGAAAGACAGTACAGAGTCAGCTTGACAAGATGGGCTGCATTTTGTACTTCTTAGTCATACATATCAGATCCTAAAACGTTTATAATACACAATAAACAAAAAGAATCTGAAATATAGGATGTCATGTAATTGAGAATGTGGATTACCTTTTAATCATGACCTTTTATAGAACACATTTATGGTTGATAGTTGGTCAGAGTTGAAAGGAACCAAAATCAAACTTTGAAAACTACATTTAGCAAACACTGGCGACTTTCAAGAAGAGGTGTGGAAGTTTGCTTGCTTTTTAGCATGATTCTCAAAGAAACACAGAGGGAAGACTGAGCCCAGCTGAGGCAAAACATCCCATTCACTAGACAGAAATCACATGTTGGGGAAAAATAAAGCAGACATCATGGAAAATTGATAGTATAACAAACTATAATAAAGCCTGAGAAGCCACACAGAGATAAATACTGGAATCTTTATATTCTGCACAAATTTGCTCTTGTTGCTTATATCCAAACAAACGCTGAACATTATCACCTGTGAAATTTGCATTTGGGACACACGTTTCCGGTGTAGCTACTTTCTCTGATATAGTTTTTCATCTCCATTTCCCAAGGATAATGTATAATTGCATTTCAGTGCATTTGCATTGACAAAATATAATCTTTACAAAATTTGCCACTCTCCCATTCTGAGCCTGTGACATAGGAAAAAGCTTATACTTTCTTCATCAAGCCAATTTCAGAAACCACCTAATTTCCTTTAACTTCAATGCTAAACAGTCCGCACAGAGTATATTTTGTCTCCTGCATGTGTTTCTGTCATTTCACAGAAGACTCTGCACATATTACTGAGAGAATATCTTCTTCATATTATTGCTTTCACTAGTGCGAACCCTATTCTTAATTTAAATGAAATATATATGATATGAAAAAGAAGAGTGTGCACCCTCAAAGCTGTAGCTCATCTATTATTGTTCACAGTAAGAATTCTCAATCTTTTATTGCTTATCTTTAACCTTTTACTTGAAATCTACACAATAATGTCGGCATTATTAACAAAATGGTGTAGCTTTTTATTAAGTTGGAAATATTATTTACTCCTTTGAAATCGACTTCATTTCCTTATAAACACATTCCCATTTCCAAAATCCTCAATATTGATCTACCTTAATGCTGTTTAGACATGCTATGTTTACCCACCTGCAACAATGTATGTACATATTATCCACAGATGGTCTTGGAATAAAGACATTTTCATCAAAATGAATGTTCTTCATAGAGTTAATGCCAATGCTGTATATGTCGTCATTTCTTGTCGCACACCTCTCACCAGCAAGAAGGACACGACCCCCGAGCTCTTCCTTCAGCAGTTTATTCAGGAACCTTTAATTATCTTCTGACTACTCTTCTCCTAACTAACTAACTAACTAACTAACTACTGATCACTGACTACTGACCCTGACTACTCTGACTACACTGACTACCTACCTAACTACCTAACTACTGATCACTGACCACGGGGAAAGCCAGCCCACAGGCTAAACAGTCCTAGGCCAACCTACCCCAGTAAGCCACGCAGCGACAGCAGATAGGTCCACATATAGGGAAGCAAGCCAGATCATCAGCCTTAGCCAAATAAGGACTTGTTTATCCCTGAGCGCACTCGCTATCGGGTTAGCAGAAGGTTGAAACCAGCGCCATCTTAAGGGCGCGGCACTGCGCAGCTCTCCCCAACTTCTGATATATCTGACCAAGCCCACATGCAAGTTGCTTTTCATCAAATGCATGCTAATACTTCCGGTACTTATTATCATTGGCTTCCTAAAGAAGCTCTTGGTAGCTTTGAAATCCATATTGTCCTAGGGCCCTAGTGCACCCCTCTGATTCCATCCTGTGTGTAACCCAACTATCTACTTTCATTTCCTTAGTGAGACATTCGTAGACAAACTAAAGTTTCACGTGCAATGGGTTATCAATTGGAGAAACGTTCTAGGTTAGAGATGGGGCTTTTCTCCACTTCTCCTCTCAGCTCTAGGGTCCTATCCAGTGTAGACCCATGTAGGTCCTCTGCATGCTGCCACAGTCTCTGTGAGTTCATATGTGCATGATCATATTAATTTACAAGACCTTGTTTTCTTGGCGTCCTCCATCTCTTTTGGCTCTTATACTCTTCCTGCCTCCCCTACCACAGTGTTCCCTGAACCCTGCAGGGGAAGGATTTGATGGAGACACTGGATGTACTACTGAGTGTTTCAAGGTCTTTCACTATCTCCTTATTGTCTGGCTGTGCGTCTTTGTATTTGTTCCCTTCTGCTCCGAGATGAATCTTCTCTGACGATGGCTGAGCAAGGCATTGATCTGCCTCCCTAGCTAGAGTGGGCTACCTTCATTTTCCATTGAACAGTTTGTGCTCCTCTTTGGAGATTTTACTAAATTTATTTTCTAAACTTGCCATTAGAATTGGTGCCGGAAGGATTTCCAAATAAACTAAGTGCTTGCATGCATGCGTGCATGCGCTCTGGGGGTGGTGGTAGTGGTAGTGATACATTTGTGTGACAGTTTTCTAGTGAAATTCTCCATTTTAAAATCAGTTTCGTCTAAAATTTCCTCTGTTTCCTTGGATATGTTGAACAATGTTCTTGGAAGTCATTCCTGCTAACACAGCTAATTGGGTTAACTACAAGCATCCTCGATTGCTCGTTGACATCTGTCATACAGTTCTGCATCTTCTTGCATCCACTCTGCTTTCCTGCCCTGACACAGTACAAATGAAAAATCTCAAGAGTGGTTTGCCCTTTCGTTAGCTTGCCTATGCTAGGTGCTGGTGAGGCGAAGACAGGGCACAGCAGAGTCCCCCTAGTCAAGTGTGGAATGAATGAATCCCAGACAGGTTTAATCAGGGGATTTGATAGTCAGCGGACTCTTTTCTGTTGTTTTGCTTCCCAAGATTTTGGTTACATGAAAGTGCCTGTGTTTTGAAAATATTAAATGGAAAGCTTCCAGAAATACAAAATGAATGAGTCTTTTAAAGAATTTTAAAAACATCTTTACTTTTTAAGTTAAAATATGATTGTATCATTCCCCCCTCCTCTGGGCAGTCCCTCCTATGTCTCTTCCTCCTGATCTTTTCAAACCTGTGGCCATTAATACTTATTGTTACATAATGCATGTATAAACCTGCTGAGGCCATTTTGTGTTGCTTGTATGTTTATTTTTAGGACCGATAAGTCTGCTGCAAGACTGTGCCTTCTGTATATGGCAGCATAGCTCTGCCCACAAAATCTCAAGAATATGACTGCTCAAACAAGACCTGAACAATTCCAATGCTGACATCCCAGCATGGACAGAGAGAATTGCATCAGGCAAGGTGATAGGAGGTCTTCATCTACAGGCAATTAACAAACACTCATAGAGGAGGAATTAGACTTCCACAGGGATAAGCACACTAAATTATCATAACTACAAAATCCATGCTTTCTCTCTGGATGACATGTTTCTCTTACATGCATGGGGGTATTCTCTCAAACTGTGAGGTACTTCCTATTCATCTCAGTTACGAGATAGAGAGAGGTGGTTTGGGGGTACCTATTACCTTGGAAAGGTAGAGACAGTATTCACATGATTTATATGTATTTATGACAGCTTATCCTTACAATTGTCCAATTCTCATCTGGGTATAAGTATAGAGGTGTGCTGTGTGTATGTGGAATGGGGTGGGGCGTGGCATGCAACTATTATGACCAGAAGTCAATATCCGATGCCTTGTTCTGTTACTTTCCAGCATATTGTGCTTTTTTTTTCTTTTTTTCTATTTATTAGATATTTTCTTCATTTACATTTCACATGTTATCCAGAAATTTTCCCTTACCCTCCCGCATCCCCGCCCTGTTCCCCTACCCACCCCCTCCCACATAATGGCCCTGGCATTCCCCTGTTCTGGGGCATATAGAGTCTGTATGACCAAGGGGCCTCTCCTCCCAATGATGGCCAACTAGGCCATCTTCTTCCATATATGCAGCTAGAGACATGAGCGCAGGGGGAACTAGTTAGTTCATGTTATTCTTCCACCTAGAGGGTTGAAGACCCCTNTACAGAGATCATGTGTGAAGCTGAATCAAAAGGATGGACCAACCAGTGACGGCGGCTGCCAGGGATCCCTCCCATAATCAGCCACCAAAATAAACACTATAGCATATGCCAGCAAGATAATGCTGAAAGGGACCTGATATAGCTGTCTTGTGGGAGGCTATACCAGTGCCTGGTAAACACAGAAGTGGATGCTCAAAGTCAGCTATTAGTTGGAACATATTGTGCTTTTTTATTCTGAACTTGGTTGACCTGGGATCCTTCTGACTCAACCCCAAGTGTTGGGGTCATGTACTTGCATATAAGCCCAACTTTAACATGGAGCCTGGGGATGAAAACCAGGTCTTAACATTTGTACAGCACATGCCTCAGCAGTTGGGCCATCTCGTCAACCAACTGTACTACTTTCCTAATGCTTTGGCTAATCAGTCATGATTCCTAATTTATGAATCAACTTTACTATGATTATGTAGATGTGGGAAAACCTGGTACTTAGAGGGTTTGTTAGACCCAAGTGAGACGGCCACTGGAGACTTTGGATATAGTTCCTGGATAAAGGGTCTAGCAGTGCGCCTCACTCAGCCTAGTTTCTACAATCTGGCTTTTTAGTTTTCAGTCAAGAATTTATATCTTCAGAATTCCAGTAACATGGCGAATTAGATCTACCCTGTTTCAGGCTAGAAATTCTACCGTTGGACCCATATAATTTCAAAGTTAAGAGCCTCTCATAAGAAAGAGAAACCATGTGTTCACAAGGCATTGAGACTTCAGCTCACACTGTCAGCACACTGCCTTTGTCAATATATGGTTCCTCTTCATCAGAAGCTGCTGTCTGTCTCATCAAGGCTTAGATTCTAAAAAAAAAAAAAAAAAGCCTAACGGACTTTTATCTTGCTTTAGTTTCTCCTGCACGGTAATGACCTTTAAATCTTTTCTACTGCTCCAACATGACATAACTGGTGAGAGCCATGGTACTCATCGACGTTCCATCTTCCATCTTGCACTGAATTGTTGAAGCACTTAGCTGGATGCCATGGAATGTGAGGCTCTTAATTTATGTCAGTTTATATTCTTTCCAGTGTTTCTCTTTCTTCTGAAGTAATTACTCTGTGTGTTATCAAGCCTGTTCAGTGTATTTTAATTTACACTTCTCCCCATTTCATTTCCGATAAAATGATGCTTTCTGTTCTTGAAAAGTTCTCATCTATCATCTGGCTGTCTATCATCTCTCTAGCTGACCTGCTACCACCATATCTCTCTCTCTCTCTCTCTCTCTCTCTCTCTCTCTCTCCATATATATTGTGTGTACACACTCAAAATAAGAAGGCTTCTTAAAGTATATACATTCATATTTGTGTAAATATGAACATATATACATGATGTGCTCCTTTTCTTATGTTCCTAGAAGTTTCCATTGTTATTCAAAAGTTTTAGAATAAAATTATTTATTGACAATAGGTGATCAGACAGATTTTCCTCAACAATCTTCAATCATGGGTATGTTTTATTGAAAATCAGATATATTTTAATTTTGCCCATTTATTTAAATGGTGACTCAATTTTACTTTAGCAAAGGGCTATATAAGTACTCTATGGAAAATATTAACATAATCTTCTAATTTATGTGAATGTTTGGGCAGAATACACTACTCTCAGTGGGGAATGCCTTCAAGCAAACTTCACTGTTTGTGCTCTAGAACATATCTATATAAAATTTGAATACGCCTAATATTTGAAAATATGAATAAACTAAAATAGTTAACTTGTTCAGCCAACCCATGTAATACAATGTGGTGTCACTTGGTGGTCATGTTAGAATTACTATTGTGATGACATACCATAAAAAAAAATCAACTTAGTGAGGAGTTTCATTCACAGTTCTATTCATTATCAAGAGCACTGAGGGCGGGAACACTTCAGCAGGGCAGTAACCTACAAGCAGGAGCTGATGCAGAGGTCAAAGAAGGATTCTGCTTCTGGTTTACAAATCATGACTTACTCAGTTTTCTTTCTTATAGAACCCAGGACCATCAGTCTAAGGATGAACACCCCCACAATGGGCTGGGCCCTCACATACCAATCACTCATTAAGAAAATGCCCTAAGGCAGTATCTTATGGAGGCATTTTTTTCTACTGAGGTTCTACCCTTCCAGATGTTTGTGTCAAGTCAACATCAAATTTGCCAGAACACTTGGTCAAAGGCTGATAACACCAAGGTCTATGAGAACTGATGTAAACAGATGGAACATTTTTATCTAATAAAGAAGTAATGTACACTCTTAAAGCTTCAACAGGGCAAGGCAGAAATCATATTTGACAGACATGCTAAATAAGGATAGTGCACAATACAGCTGTATCTACAGTTGCTCTGTCCAATTCTGTCATGGTTCTGAATAAATTCAGGAAGACAAATGACTCAGGGGTTCACAGTCCTCTCATGAGGAGTTTCAATCCATTCAGTCTAAAGAAGTTAGAGCAATGTGACCCATATTTTCTCATTTATTTTTCTCGGGAGCTTCCCTTTCACTTCTTACTTACCCTCTAGGTAACTGCATACCTCCAGCTTCCACTGTATGTAATCTCTTACCCAAATAAGAAGTGTATTATTTAAGTTAGAAACAATGGGGTTTCCTGGTGTGCCAGCTCATTCATCAGTGTCAACATTTGGGGAGGGGCAGCAAAAGTAAAGAAATTGGAAGAAGGGCAGAGAATTTTAAGCCTGCCCCATCTTTCAGCAGTTATATCAGGTACCAGACCATTTTTTAGATGAATGTAGAAGCATTCAGATAGCTGAAAGAACCCTCCATTTATCTAGTGCCTGGTGATTGGTGATCATCAGACAGTGTCTATTGGCTTATAGACATTTCCTGGCCTCATTTAATTAAACTAAATGATGGAGACAGCTGAGGAAAAAAAATGTGCACATATTTTCTATTTTATTTATTTATTTATTTATTTATTTATTTATTTATTTACTTTGAGATTGCTCAAAAAGAAGAAATTCAAAATGTGGCCAGGAACAAAGACATAAAATCACTTCGTTTAATTCCTTTGTTTTGATGATGGTGGATTTGTTTTTATTTGTTTGTTGGTTGGTTGGTTGGATGGTTGGTTGGTTGGTTGGATGGTTGGTCGGTTGGTTTTGAGTAAAAGTAACTGCCTGTGAAGTCAGGGTCCAGAACATTGAACAAACCTAAACAATATTCTTGAAACTCTTGAGCAGTGTTCATCACAGGGGGAAAGTGGCACCTTGCTCAGGTCTGTGTTCAGAGGAGGGTACCCTATCTTTGGCTGCCTCAGCATTGGCTGAGACCAGACCCCTCCTTTGGGGAATTAGTCTTGGCTGATAAAAGTCACTGCACTGGAAAGCTATGCCACTATATTGCCAAACAAAGCAGGAATTAAAGTTAATTGAAGGGCATGAGGAATTGTGTGTAAATGGGTCTCCTCTTTGCCTTAACCTCATGAGCCATGGACCTATTCATGATCCTCAGTTCCCCATGTGATCTGGCTGAGGGTCCACTCCAGGTGAGAGAATCCTGGCCCGTTCCCTTTCTCAGTCATACTCTCCAGCTTCCATGTCCTGAAACCTTACCTCAATAGAGCATGCATTATGAACTTATGTGTCAGAGAGGGCTCCATGGAATCTGACTTTAAACTCCAGTGTAAATTATAATAACAAGTTGACATCTGTAGTTATTATAAAGCGAGGACCAACAATAGGTCACATCACAAACAGTACAAATGAGTGTAATACTAGGTACAGATGAAGCAGCAACCTTTCCTATGTAGTCCTCCATAAATCAGCTGAAACTGACCTCAACTACATATGACATGAGTGCCTTGATGGAGTCACATGTGACCTGACTCTGAACTACTCTATAAGAATAGGATGACATCCAAATCTCAGTGACTCTCTACCAATAAGATGCTGCTTTCTAATAGCTGAACACATGGCAGGGAGTCAATAAATGTGTGGTCATTCTTTTGTTGTGATTAGCAGCACTACTTCACCATGGATTACATTAAAACTCGAGCAAGTAAACATCACAGCAAGTTAATAAGGACAGCTTTCCTTAAGGATGCAGAAATAAGAATCTTTCAAACTGAAGGGAAAGTTAGCAGGGTGGTGATTAAAATTCCAATACAGACAAGGACTTCAGGGATAATCCCCATGTCTTCAATCTCCTCTTCAAAATATACTGTGGAGAAAATTGAGGTCTGGATAGGTTAAGTGGCTTGTCCAGGGTATCATGCTTATTATTCACAAAAATGTCAGTGGCATGAATAAATCTGTTTGTGTACAGTAAAAATTAAAATACCTAAGTAGGGTAGAGGAGGAGAACAGAGAAGCGCATCCTTGGGGCCCAACTTGTCCTCCTTCCTAGCTGGTGGCTGTTTCCTGCTCATGCTGAATGTGGCACCATGCTATGGCAGTAGAATTTGACTAAGAATGGATGCTCAAATAGATCTCTAATCACTCTCCTAGGCTACTCTGAGATTGGCAAGGTGAAGATGGAGATGGTATCAACTAAAACTCACTCTCAAATGATAACATGACACAGAGCCCCTCAAAGCCTGCCCTGGACTGTCGGACATGAGAAATGAGTTTCTCATGTGTGTCCACCAAGTGAGGGGGAGAGATTATCTGTTCAGAGGAGTCCACCCACTGGAACCAGTGAAAGCTCACCCAGGCTCATGGATAGCACACCTAAGATGCTCAATGGCAAATGCTCCCAGAAGTTCTGAAGGGGGAGAAGGTGAAAGGGTTAGAACAAACTGTTAGATACAACACTGCTTGACAGTTATCCGGACTGGTAAGTAAGACACAGAGGTTGTATGGGCTCCAGGCTATTAGTCTTCATCAGACTCTTTGAGTATCGTACAAGAGTACACAAAGAATCTCATCAAATGAACATGGTGTGAGAAAGTGAGAAAATCGTAACAACAAAAACATATAACCCTGACCCATATTGCATTCATTCAGCTCTTCATTCTGCCAGGAAACACTCACTGAATACTTCCTATCACTCAGGAGAATAAAACACATTTTCTTAAAAGATTTAAAACATAAATACTTCAGGCTCTGATTATCTGTGCTGGAACTGCTCAAGGCATCTGATTAACAGCCCCAGATAGCCATGATTGCATGCTGATGACATGCAAATGAGCAGGCATACTTATGTGTATTACAACTGTATGATCGTCATGCCTTAGTTCTCTGACCCTTGAAGGGATATAATCAAATCTTTCTGCTCCCAGCAAACTAAGATTTTTAAGAACACGTGATAAAGGAAGACAAATGGGCAATGGTGCCTTGGAGCCATGATTTCTTAGAGCCACAGGGGAGGCCAGGCTCTCCCAACTCACTAAATACAAAACATAATTTAAAAAATTAATCAATGTGACTATCTCATTGGAATAATTATTCTAAATTATTAATTAGTTAATCATTCTTTAGATTCTAGAGCTTTCCAGCCGAGGGTAGTTATATCAGAGTGTTATGACCCATTAGAGTGTATATTATAAATTGACTTAATTCATTTTTAAATTTAATCTCATATTAATAAATGAATGCTATTTAAACCCAAGAATCAGAGCAGGTTCTTTAAACATGGTCGTCAATGGTTTAAATATGTTTAGGATATAAGAAACTCTAAAAAGATGAATTTCCTACACTATCACAAATCTTCTAGATGAAATCAGGTACTAATCCT
Source organism: Mus minutoides (assembly GCA_902729485.2). Taxonomy (NCBI): domain Eukaryota; kingdom Metazoa; phylum Chordata; class Mammalia; order Rodentia; family Muridae; genus Mus; species Mus minutoides. The sequence goes on from LR749772.1 coordinate 461,592, forward strand.
CAGTTCCTGGATAATTATCTGACTTATTGGAAGTATTGATAACAGAGGTAGAAATCAACTGGCAAAGGAGTGTACCACGGCAGTAAATCATGCAGAATGAGATGCTTTTCTGGATGGGGAGGTGCTCTTGTGTGCAGTGCACGATATATACAACCATGACCATGAAAAGTGTCCCTAGATGCTGTCAAATAACTCAGGAGGAAAAACTGCCCTGCCTGGGCATAGCTTAACCACCAACACAAGTTAAAAGTCAATGCCCAATCACAGATACACAGAAAAAAAGAAAAAAAAAATCCCAACACCTGTCTTAGCTTCTGACAATGTTTTTTACAATAAAGACCATGAAGTGAGGGAGATCAAAACATTTCAAGTTTAGAAGTCATAAGGAAGCCAGTGGTGAGTTAGTATACAGATCTCTATTTTCTCCCTGTCCTTGCTGTTGTGAAGAACAGTCAGTGAATTCCTTTCTTTTGCAAAGGATGGGGCAAAAAGCAGAATGTGTGCATCTTCCCCAAAGATAGTGAGGGGCAAGCTGAGCTTGCTCTTCCTCCTCTTCCATACCTGACCAGTGGGATCAGATCAGTGGATACCTGACCAGAGGCAAGCTCCCAGGTTGGCAAATGTGGTGAACAGTGCTCAGCGCTCTTATGTTTTTCTGAAACTGTTTTTTTTTTTTCTGGAACAAATGCCATCACTGAGGCAAGAACAGACGTGATGGCAGAGTTTTGAAGCTGTTATTACAACACAAAGCAGAAGAGACACAGACATATAATGGTAGACTGCCTGGAAATGACTGGTCTTCAGTGGGCATGGCTGAATTACAGCATGTAATGGCAGGACGTCTGCCTACAGCCCTAGGTAGAAAGACGGTCTGTAAGTGATCCAACACTAATGCTGGATTCTCACCGCACTGATGAAAAACACATTTTATTTCTGTGATTAAAAGCAGCTCTTGGGTGTTGCCCCTTACATATTAAAAGTATACTGGCTGGAACTCATGGCGAACAACCAAACATAGCCGCTTCCTGGGATTTGTATATGTGACTATTCCTCTGGAGATAGTGGAGGTTTGTATCAAATACATCATTTACTCAGAGGAAGTAAAAGAACGGCTGTATCCTAATCTCTGCTCAAGGCTTTTCAAGACATTGTTTCTGAGGACTCTATTGACCAGTGAAATAAGTGCCACATGGGCAGACGTACCCTACCCTCTCATTGGAAGAATTTGTTTATTCTGTTGCAGCTGCTTGCACCAGGTCTCTCAGGAATGATGACCTCATAATGAGGTTTTGTTTAGCAATCTCACAGAATCCTTAAAATTTCACTAGAGATCCACAAAGCTGTATCACCACTGATAACAACGTTTAAGACACAACATTGCAGTGCAGAACACCCAGCCCCAGCTGGATTTTCTCAAAGTCTATGAAGTCACTGAAGATAAGAGGAGTGTCATTCCACATGAGTTGGCTCAGCAGTGATGTTCATCCAAAGTTAAGACTTAGAGGCAGAGGAACTGTATAGAACATTAGAGAGCATAGAGAACATAGGGGCCAGTGTATAATGGAGAACTTACACAGAGAGGAGAGCATTGAGAACTTAGGGGACAATGTATAAGGGAGAACCAACTGAGTCAGGATTTGACTGTTCACCCTAGTACTGAGATTTCCACAGAGCAAGAATGGACATTTTCAAGTGCCTCTTTCAGAGCCTTTCTGAGAAGCCTTTCTCATATCCCAGTAATGTGAACTTTAAAAAGACAAAAGAAGAACTGGCAAAATGGCTCAGTTGGTACAGGTGATTGCCAACAAGCCTGAGGGCATTGCTTCCATCCCTGGGCCCCAAATGTCTCAGGAGAACAACTGACTTTCAAGGGTTGTCTTCTGACCTCCCCACATGTCATGGTATATGCACAAATACCCCCTCCTCGAACAGTAAATAAATGTAATTTAAGGGAAGATAAAGGAGGAATGCACGTTGAGGAATTAAAACATTTATGGCAATTGTTTGGAGGCTGCCATCTGCCTGGTATCCTAAGGCAGTGAATCAGCACACAGAAATAAAGCACAGAATGATGCCTCGTGAGGAGTGAGAACTAGTCGGTTACAAAAGCTGAACAACTGAGAAACCCCTCAAGGCCACCTGCCAACCTTCCTCAACGTGATCCAAAGCAAAATGCTTGAAAATGAGGGTGGAAGTGCCAATTATTTTTGTAGATGAAGTAGGCGAGGTCAAGGAAGAGGCTGCCAGAGAAGGTACTTGACTGTGGGAAACAGCCAGTGATTGTGGGACCAAGAAATAGCTTGAAACTGAAGGTAGAAGTGTTCAAGGTGATGGAAGAGATGTGTTAGAACCAACCACATGAAGCAGCCATGGTATCTAGCAGGAACAGAGGGAGGACGACAACATTTAATGTTACATAGGAACCAACTTCATTTGCATACACGTCTTTCCCCCTTCCTTCCTTCCTTCCTTCCTTCCTTCCTTCCTTCCTTCCTTCCTTCCTTCCTTCCTTCCTTCCTTCCTTCCTTCCTTCCTTCCTTCCAAAGTTGAGGTCGGTTCTTGTGTTGGTTTTGTCTGTTTGTTTGTTTGTTTTTGTTTTTTTGTTTGTTTGTATGCTAGGTTTTGTCTTTGGAGAGAGGAGGAAAAAACTGTTAACCTGAGGTCTACAAATCTCTAGGAGAAAACAATCTTTGCATAAAGTAACAGAAGTTATAAACATCCTACTTCTCGCTACAAGTGCCTGATCCAACAGCAGCGCTAAGTACCTGAGCACAGCGGTTGAGTCAAAGCAGGCTAGAGGCTCAAAATGCACAAGATTTGATACTTAAATGATGAATTCAGATGATTAATGATCCCATCTTAGATGGGCAGTACTAGGCTATAGTAATATGAACCTCTTTTTCCCATAGATCCTTATGTTTTCCTATTGCGAATAGCAGATAACAGAATTATCTAAGACATAATATGTCATGTTATTCCTCCACTCTTCCTCTCCCGTGTGTGTGTGTGTGTGTGTGTGTGTGTATGTGAGAGTGTGTGTGTGAGTTTGTGTATGAGTGTGTATGTATGTGATTGTGTCTGTACATGTGTGACTGTCTGAATGTGTGAGTCTGTATATGTGTGGGTGTGTGAGACTGTATCTGTCTGTGTGAGTATGTGTGTTAGCGTGCCCTGTCTATATGTGTGTATGTGTATATGTGACTGTGTTTGTGTGCACACATGAGTGTGAGTATGTGTGTGTGTGTGTCTAAGTGTGTCTGTGTTTCTGGATATGTGTGACTATGTGTATAATTGTGTATTTGAAAAACTGTGTGTGTTTGTGTGTTTCCATGCATGTGTGTGTTTATGTCTCTCTTTGTGTGTGCATGTGTGTAACCATGTATGTGCATCTCTTTTTGTGTGTGTCTGTCTGTCTCTGTCTCTCTCTCTCTCTCTGTCATTCTGCTCTCTCTCATTCTGTGTGTATGTGTGTGTGTGTACGCGTGTGTGCATGTGTGCATGCATGTGTGTGAGTTTGTATTTAAGCTTGTGTGTGTTGTATGTCCATGGGTGTGTGTGTATGCTTACCACGTGATTACCAAGATCAAGTACTGTGCATCGGGTTTGGCAGTAAGTGTTGCTAAGGCCTGCACCATCCCCAGGCCTCTCAGATAACCCATTTATAAGAACATTGCAGACCTTTGTATGCCAATGCCATTATTTTCTTTTCCACCCTTGGTAGAAGTAATTTAAATAAAAATAAAATATTCATAGAAATCAACAAGACTTGTTTCCTAGGGACACATGAGAAACAAATAGCATTGAAAAGAATTTAGTTTTATCTTTTTTAACACTGAGTAAGCAACAAGCTATAGTCCTGCAGACATAGACACAGACACAAAACAGGAGAGTCTCACTACTGGGCATGGCCAGTCAGGGTCAGGGGTGAGGAGGGTGATTGGCTCCTGCTATCAGAGCTGTATTGAAAACCATCATTCAGATGTCACCATCTTCCTCATTCTGTGTGAGCAGACTGAGGGTGTTCTAGATAACCAGACTGACACACTTGACTTTTTCAGTAACTGTTCACTGCTGTTGGCAACCTACATGTGACCTTGTCAGAGGCAGTCCTGGCAAAATGAAGTGATGGCTGGAAAGGCAATTAGTGTCTCCTTGCCCTGACAACACTCACAGCTTAGTAGTGGTTGCAGGCCTGGAGCTTTCTGAATTTTTATGATATAAAGTCAAGAAATGTTAAAGAGTATTTGTGATATTTATCCTGATTTCCTCATTAATGCATTATCAGACTTGATTTTTGTTTCATTTATTCACTTTGTGTTTGAAGCAACTACACACTCACACACACACCCCTTAAGCTGCTCATGAGTCACTAACAAACATGATGCTCTTTATCCCCTCCTGTTAGCTACTTTCCATTTGGCCGTGATGAAATACCTGAAGGAGGATGTCTGAGTGACAAAGGCTTCATTCTGGCTCTGAGAACCACATGCCATCATAGATCTTGGGAGGAAAGCCTTGCCAGCAAGACCAGGAGTACAATAGGTCATGCTGCAGCCACAGTCAAGAAGCAGAAAGTGAACAGAAAGGGGAGCTGGCTTATAAAGCCCCACCCCAGTCCACACCCACACTCCAGCCCATCACCTGCTTCTTCCAGTAAGTCCCTACCTCTAAATATCCAACAACTTTTCCAAACACCAGAAGCTAAGGACAAGTATACAGACACAGGAGCCTATTGGTGTGTGTTTGGGAGGTGGGGGTGGAAGGGGAGAGGACACTAGATGTTCAAACCATAGTGACCAAAGAAAATGGTCATTCCCACATTCTCTTCCATAATACTTATCATCATAATTATACATATCAAGGATTTAATATTTGTATATTTATAAGACCCAAAGGTTCTATCTCATCTACGGACCTTCAACTTTTTGAGTTGTCTCAAAAGTGTCACTTAGAGAACAAAAAGTTTGTTTTAAGAGTCAATTTGGAGTAAGTATCACACTTGATAGATTAATGTGCTCTCTTTCTGGATGAAGCATTTTTATTTGCACACAAACCAATATTTGAAAGGCCAAAACCAGATTTTTGTAAAATGTTTACCTGGGCTTGAGTGATGTTTCCTTATGAGGAGATTGGTGATAAGATTTTTTTAGGTTGTCGTGGAAACTCTGTTGCATCCTCAGTACACCAAATCACAGGTATCACTACTGATATTTACACAGCTGGGTTATAGACACATAGTAGGCTTCTTCACTGACAAGGTACTAGTTTTCCAAGTGCAATTAGGAACTATCTAATTAAGTACCAGCTATCTAGCTAAGTACCAGGAGAATGTCAGCATCCTGGTATGATAAATTGGCCACAGGAAGGATCTTGTTTCCAAGGCTCAGTTTTCAGTGTGAGTGCTGCTAATTCCTAATATTCTATCAGATTTCTCCTTCAATGTTTTAGTTGGCTTTTTTGCCTCGTTTTTTATTTTAATGTTAACATATGTTCATGAGTTCTTATCTGATTCAATGTTCAATAATCTGCCACTTTTACTGTTTCTTGGCAATCAATTTCTTCACTTCGTGCCATGAGCCCACTCCCAGCTGTCTTCTGAGTCCCTGCATCCCATCGCCAGTCTTTGAACCCCTCCTCCCTTTGTAAAACAAACTCCTTCAGTCTGGTCTTATACTATCCTCTCTCTGTCCTACAGCCATCATTTCCCCAAGAAACACTGGCTTCCCACAGTGGAGATGTCTGTTTATAAACTGTGCTCACTTTCCTGGAATTTAATGCTCATAGAATCTCTAAACCCAGAGAGCTAGGACAGGAATAAATAAATAAATACGTTTTTGTTGTTGTTGTTTTGTTTTGTCTTTTTTTCCTGTGCATACTCCTCTGCACACACTTGTTTTAGTAGTAAAACTCTGCACCCATTTTAGGGTGTGTGTACGTATTTATGTTTGTGCAGATGCACAATTCTCTGCGAGTCCATGCATTCATACACGTGTACATATGAGGAAGCCAAGAAACCACCAAAAGGGCAGTGTGAGGCAAGATATCTACAGCCCTGGAATTCATCAAGTAGCCTAGCAGTCAGACAAGGCCCAGGAATCCATTCTTCTGACTCCAATCTTTCAAAGATGAGAACCTAGATACTGCCTGATACCATGAGAATAGAAGTGAGCATATCCTATACTGAATGGCTAATATTTCTTGATGTTATTTTATAATATTTTTTACAATTGTGTTTAAACTTTTAAAGTGTTGCTTGGTTTTCAGAAAAAAATTAAATAACTTACATTTTTAACACATGATTTCATTATATGTGTGTATACTGTGAAATAGCTTCATGCACCATAATCTGTATATTGCCTAGCAAATGTATCATGATCCTGAGGAAAGAAAACTTAAAACCTGCTTCCAACAATTGTAAAGTACACAGTACAGGTATTGCAACAGTAATTATCAAGCTGTATAACCATCTCTTAGAATTATTCCTGATGTTAACTGTATACTTTGGCCAAGGCCTTTCCAAGCCCTTATGCATTTTCTAAGCCTTCAGTAGCCACTATTTTATTCTCTACTTCTTTGAATTGTTCATTTTTAGATCTAAATAAAGGGACATCATTCAGTCTATGTGGTTCTCATTGTTCTGTTTAACTTAGGAGGGAGGTTATCTATAGCTTGGTCACTCTGATTGCCTATTTATAAATTCACAATTTTAACCAACAGCTCAGCTGAAGACTTCAGTTACAAAACAAACTGCAACATGCAGGTAATTTGTTGTCCAATATGATAAAAACTATCATAAATATTTATTCATTATCACAACTTAAAAAGCAAAAGCAAACATAACTGTTGAACAATAGCTGTGCCTCATCTATTTTGAATGACATGGCTAATTCTTAGGCAGTTAGCATATGGTCTTGGTAGGTTGTAGCCACTTTGCCAATGAAGAAACCAATAAGTATTAATAAGCCTGGAGTCTGGTGACCAGTGCAGAGGTAAGAAGTGCAATATTGGCTGATATGGAGTTGTCTTACTTTAAGACACTGGCAAGGAACAGAACAGATCAGATATTAAATTCTAGTTCTAATGTTTTGGAATGTTTACAAGCAACAACATTCTAGACAGAAAGGATCAACTTCTCCCCAGTCAGTTCTTAGAGCCCAGGGTATTATTAAAATTGTACCACGTCTATTTTCCAAACTATCCAAAGCTTAAGTATCCTAACAGTCTCCAGGAAAAGCTTTTGGAATTCTGGTAGGGAAGATATTTGTATCTCCCTCCTTTTCCCTCTAGAAGACCCTGCCTGGCACACTCTCCTAAAAGACTAAAGGAAGCAAAGAAGCCGTGAGGATCAGACTGGCCCCTACAATAAACATTCAAGCATAAGGATATTAAGCTCAGTCTCCACGTGGCAACAAACATAAATTCATTTTTAGAGGTTAACATTTTCTCTTTGCTTTGTGGGGCTTTTAAGTCATGTCCTTCCCACTGTCGCCGCCTGAAATCCAGGGAGTAAAACAACCATATGCAGGAGGAAATGGCTAATTGGGAATTAAAAGAGGTGGTGACTCAAATCAGATACGGCAGCTAAGAGTCCCAGAGCCCTGGCCACTGAGGAAATGAACCCTGCTCACCCTTATTAACAACTTTACAAGCACCTGTCTTCCGATCCTTGAGGTGGAAAATTAAAGCTTAAAAAAAAAAATAAATCGCACCTACCTGGATGAGAGACAGATCTTCAAGCTCTAGTCTGAAGAGATAATTTCTGCAAAATACAAACAGAGATCCAGTTACCTTCAGTAGGTTCACCCCCAAAGCATCCATGAGCATGCCGAGAAAGAAGGTAAAAAGAGGTAATGATGTGGTGGACAAAATATCATCCTGTTACTACTAGTATGGGTAATGCAACACCCAGAACCAGAGATCAGGGCCATCCTATTTATCAAGAGATGTGTGGCTGAGACGCGTGAGAGAGCTGGGGACTATGCAGTGTGTCAAGAAGAGACAGACACAAGCTCCCATTGACTCTTAGCGCCTTTATTTCTGTGACTGTGATCTGACCGTGACGTGCTTCCCCGTTAAGAGAGCAGGTTGGTCTCTACGATATGATTACATGGTCTCCCCCCTCCATCACCCTCACTATATTGTTAATCGCTTCTCTAAAATACTTGCCCACATTGCATTTAAGCAAGGGTCCAAGCTGTGAAATTGTGAAATGAGATTAAAATGTAGTTAAACCATCTCCCCCTTCCTTTCCTCCCTTCGGATCCTTCCATGTACACCCCACCTGTTTTCTTTTGAAATTAATTACCTTTTCCTTTAATTGTTGTTATTGTTATTATTGTTGTGTGTGTGTGTGTGTGTGTGTGTGTGTGTGTGTGTGTTTATTCCTAAGTCACATTCCTTATTACTAAAAGGAACCATGGTATATGGATGTAGGATGTGCCCATTGTGTGAGCATGCGAACCAGAGTCCTTATACCCAGTAATCCTACAGCTTCTATGGGGAGAAGTTTGGAGACAGGAGATGCCTAGAAATCATTTGCTAGTCTATCCAATTGGTTAGCTTCAAGCTCAGTGAGAAACAATCTCAAAAAGTGACTTAGAAAAGAATGAAGGATGCTTTCCTGTGTCAGCCTCTGGCCTTATACACTCACACATACACAAATTTTACATAAAAACTAATTAAGTAAATAATTAAACAACATTTTAAGCCACTGATTTAATAAGCAACAGAGATGCCTGAGCATCTGACCATTTCTGTAATTTGGATAGACAGTTTATTCTCTTGGTTCATGTGCTTGGTTCCCAGCTGTGGCACTATTGTGAGATAAAAGTGTTAGAGAACAGGGACTTGTAGTAAAAAGTTAGGTCACTGCTGAAGAAGATACTGGGACCCTGGACAGCTTCATCTATCTCTTTGCCTAGTCTACATAAGGTGCTCAACCCTTGTCTACTACAGTCTCCATCAACAAGAAAAAGGGTCAGAGGGACACACATGAATGTTCTTAAGTTTTGGGCCAAAGGAGACTTGTCCTTACACTATTAATGATTCCAAGCAGTTTGTTACATCAATGGGAAGGAAACCAACAGTTATATATATATATATATATATAATTAAATTTAAAAAACAAAATTGTCAAGGTGAATTTTAGTAACTTTTGGAAACCAGTTTAAATGTTTATATTTCTCTCAACTAATGTTTCAAAATCATCTTATCAGATATGATTACAACTTCATCATACAAAACAAGAAATGATGTCCTTATTTGAGTAAGTCCAGTTAATAAGTACAATATTAATAAGACAATATTTATAAGCCATAGTCTATTTTTCTTTTATTTTTGAAATTATAATTATATAATTACATTATTCTTTCCCCCTCTTTACTCTCTCAAATACTCCCATAACTCCTTCTCTCTTTGAAATCTTTTGCATTAATTCACTAATTGTTACATACTTGTGTGTGTATATCCATAAATATAACCTCTTCTGTCTGTATAATGTTGCTTATATGTTTGCTTTCGGGGCAGAGCATTTGGTATTGGAAAACCAACTATATACCATAATCTTGATAACAAAGGACTTGGACAATCTGACGCTGAAGTCACCTGAACTGTGTATAGTCTTATATGTTACCAGTGTCTATATAAATGTCTGTTTTCAAGTTGGTTGATTGCATTTCTCTAAAAATTGGTCTTTTTGCTTTGTTTTGTGGGTTTTCTCTGTTTGTTTTTGTTTTGAAGGACACTGTGTAATAGTTGCTTTTAAATGTTTGTTTAATAAATAATGCATTGCAGAAAATCCAAGTTGTCTCTCAAATGTTCTGATGGTTCTTTGTGTACTACAAATATGTAACATTGCACATTTTGGTTCTACAACAGTGCCACCTATTTCAAGATTATTTCCCCCCATAGAATCCCAAGTGAAATGCTGATAGGATTCTTTTAATCCCTCCCCTCCACTGGACCAATGGATCTGAAGAGACATCTCTAACCTCTTTAACAAACCACTTTTCTCCAAACTTAGACCTAAGTCTACTTTGGCTGCACAAAAATTCCAATCCTGCCAGGCAACAAGAAGGTCCTTAAATCTCTCAAGACAAGTTGATCTATTGCAGTTTGGGTCAGTGACCTATGAAGTTAAAGGTTACAAAAAGAAAGAAAATCTTCTAAAAGGAATAAAAAATTGATACTCGCAGATGTTGGGCCGCTCACAGCACAAAGTAAGATCTATGTCCCCAGCAAATGGCTGTTCTCCAGGGCACCGCAGAAGAAGCAAGCACTTTATCTTGCAATTGTGTGAGCACAGAGGTGGGAAAACAATATATGTGAGGTCCAGGAGAAAGGCCACCACCCTTTCCAACATGAAAGAGTAATGATTTGGGCTCACAGCCAACCGGTGATGCTAACCAAATGTTGCTCTTAGCGTCTGTTTCTTTAATGGGGCAATTTGGGAGAAGCTCAAAGCGTTAAGTATTCCCATTAATCTTCATAACACCTCTAGATGTAAACAGGTAGTAATGAGGGCCATGGTCATTCTTCAAGACCAAGAAGCATTGGTACAAAAGATTAAGATGTTACACTGTTCTGTGTATGGTGACACAATTTAAAGGAGCTATTCTGCTCCCTCCCATATTTTCTTCTCATTATGGAAATAAGAAGTAGCAGTTTGCTGAGGGGGTAAACTTGGTTTGGTTTTATGGCCACACTAGATAAAAATATGGATTTGTTTCTCCCTAGTATTTCTGGAGTAAAATTAGACATTTGTTCCCAAGGACTTGAAATAAAATTAGACATTACACATTCAAATGCAATAAGACAGATGACTTTTATGAGTAATGTGATTGGAGAAGTCCACAGATGCAGATGACTAATTCAAATCACATAGCCATTGCCTTTGGCAGAAGCCAAATGACAATGCTAAAGCCTGTTTATCCTTTCTCCCTTTAGATATCCAAATGTGTTTTCTCTGTCTCGTGGTTTATGTCTTATTGACTCTAGGACTGAAGACCCATCACTGGGTCACATCTCATCCCCCAGTGGCATATTAGCAACAAATCATAAAACACAACAATCCAGTCTCTGAGGGAACAGTGCAATCCTTACCAGATGAAGTTGAATGCCCTGTCGTCATCTTGTAAAGGATTGCAATTCAGAGGGCGTTAAAGTAAAGGTTGAACCATCAAAAGCATATTAACTGAAAAGCTCATCTCATCTAGAGACACCATAAAATGTAACTGTGACCTCCACTAATTATGAAAGACAGAGGTGTTTTAAGATGACATTCTTTTAGAATAACTCAATTGGCCTCTGATGAATATGACTATAAAAGCAAAGTAAAAAAAAAAAAGGCTACGTTGTTATTTAACGTGTTAATACAGAGGTGTGCTTGTAACTGAGAAGGCGATGTTTAAGGGAAAAAGGCATGGGAATGTGCCTGAGAGAAGTGGGGACCTAGATGCAAACGTATTCGTAGAAAACATGCTAACAATGGAGACAAGAAACTCTTGCTATTTAACAAACGTTTAGTCTGACATTAGTCCTTGAACAATTTGAAGACAAAATATATTTCATACCAATTGTCACAATACAAGTAAGTCTGAAAAGGTTCTGCTAACTGAAAACTGCATGGACTGTATCCAAATCTAGATCATTCTCTCAGCTTTGGCAACAGCACATTTCCTTCAGGACGGCTGTCGGTATCCCACCAGCACGCTGTTTGACACAAGGGCATTTGACAAGATAACCAGGTTTTCAGTTACATTAATAGAGTTGAAAGTTTAAATACGTGACTCGGCTGGAAAGATGGCAGATTTACAATACAAAACATAAAAATGCTCCATAAAAAAATTAAGATGAAATCCTTAACAGATCAACTGTTTTAACAAATGTCAGGAATTTGTAGGGATCTTAATGACAACTCTTTAACCTGTTTAAAATGGCTATTTCTAACTCTGCGTTTACTGACTGTAAGTTAATTCTAAAACACCTCTATCGTTTTTTGTGTGTGTGCTCAACATTATTCTAGAAGGCATTTATTCACTGTGCTTTTTCATAGGTGTTTAACAAGCAAAGATTAAATTACACATATATTTTAAGTACTATGTTTTCATTCTTGGGTAGTTCCATGCCTTTATATAACATATATTGATCATATCCATCCACCACTTCCTCCCTCCAGCCCCGCCTAGTGCTCCTTACCCTAGCTTTCTCCCTACTCAAAGCCCTTTGTTTATTTGCTGTCAATAACAGCCCTGAAGCGAATTAGCCCTGAATCTATGTGCATGGGGATGTGGCCATGCAGTAAGCATGAGACACCTACTAACAAGCAGCGTGGATGGCTCCATGCTGACTGACTAAGGGCAACACTAACTTCTACTTTCATGATTCTGGTACACATGGGATTTGCAGTGGAGCTAAGTACAGTAGCTCCTCTGATAGAAGTGGAAGCTCAGGGACATACGGTTCAAACACAATGACAGCACTTCTCAATTGATAGTATTTACGTTGTAGATTTTTAATTCTGGGAGGTTTTGAGAATATATATTTTAGATATGATAACACGTAAAATTCTTGATTATTTCTAAACATCTTTATAAATTCTAATCATTGATGGTGAATAGATAGATGACTCAGTGTTAACCTCAGACTTTTCTTTCAGGAATCAATTACCTATGACGAGAGATTCACAACTTCCTGTATTGCTAGTTCTGTGGGATCTGACAGCCTCTTCTGTGCCTATGGGCACTGTACTTGTGAACAAACCTACCTATACTCCCCCATAATAATAAAATATTTTTCATTTTAAAGAAAATCTTTCAAAATACGTAGTAAATACATTACTGTTAGTAGAAAATTTTTAAGTGGTTCTGATTTTATCTATTCATTTTCTGATCTCTATGTCTAGTACTCATGCATCACATTGAATCATTTAGTTTTCTATCTACAAAAGGGTATTTCAATTTAACCCTTAAAAGTGTCACGTACTAGAAGTAAGTTTCAAAAATAAAACTTATGTCAAACCACTTCCATCACACATTTACACATTTAAATGATGTGTTCATAAGGCATAAGCAGACAAGGCTAAATGGTAAGGCACTTGTTTGCCATATAAACAAGGCACTAGGCTTAATCCCTCTAACTGAAAATGGAATCAGAGGATGGAAAGACAACTCAGTGACCACTCCCCAGCATGTGTAAGACCTCCAATCCCAATGGCATGACAAGGCAAAAGGAAATAATAAGATCTTGTCAGATATTGTGGTACACACATGGAATCCCAGCACACAGAAGCACAAGACAGGATGACCAAGTGAGTATGAGGTCAACCTGTGGCAGAAAGCAATACTGCTCCAACAAACAAACAAACAAGCAAACAAACAAAAAGAGTGAAAAGAATCAGAACAAAGTGAAACAAATCCATTAGAATGTTTTAAAAATAACAATAAAAGGCTTTAGAAATAGAGGGGCACCTTCTCATTTAGCAAGAAAGAAGTGATGAAGGCAGATTTCAATGCTTCCATGAAGGAATCCAATATTATTAGCAAATTTCACAGGTTGAGAGAAAAATCAGAGAAAGCTTTTCTAGTGAAAATATATTGAACAAGAGTTTAAGTCAATGCAGCTAACAGCCACTCTAATCATTTAAACCTCCTTATGCATTAAATATGACTTGTAGATCTCTCAGGGTTGGATGACCCCATGCTGACTGAATACACTAAAGGCACTGCTGACTTCTACTTTCTTGCATCTGATACATATGTGACGTGTTATTTCCCATTTTCTAGTCAACAGAGAAACTCAATGGCTCAAAACAATTCCAACTGAATATTTCTTCCTCTTTTAGCCTCTGAGTTCCTAGGAGTATTTGTAACTTTAATTATTTACATGTAAAATAATTTCTCTGGGCTCTGTTCAGTTACTGAAACATGAGCTTTAATCCTCATACAGTTTTAAATAACAGAAGATTCATTGCTCATTCGCCTACATGAGCCTTCCCACTGAGTCCCATTGAAGTCTCCTTGGACCCTGACCCTCAGACACCCATTTTGTCATCAATCATTGTCAAGCCCAATTCTGAAAAATATCTCTACCTCTTTTCTCTTCTGTCTACATTCTGAAGGCCTAACTTCGAGTTCTTTTTGACCTGACCACAGCCCCCACCAGGGTCTCTCCTAACCCTGGCACAGTTTGCACATGTGTGGCAGCAGCATCTCCTTAGGCATGTATGAGCACGTGAACCCACACGTGTGTGAATCCAGGTATCTCTCTGCGGTCAGCAGGGGTTCTCCAGTGCCACACAGAAAATGATATGAATAAACTAAACAGTGAGTCTGGAAGGTCTTTCACAGTCTTCAAGGACCAGGTAAGAGCTCTTGGCCTGAGTGAAAGGTTGCCAAACCCTATATTAGAAGACTAACTGCCAGCTCTGCCTTTGAGCCAGGGTCCCCACCCATAGTCACTTTCCATTGGGAGTCACCTATGGGTACTTGCATTCCAAGTTCTTCCTTCCCAGACTCAAAAGTCCTGTAGTTTTCCTGGGAGAACTGTATACTGGTGTTCAAAGCATGTCCAAGCCCTACCTGGGGGAGCCTTCTCAGTGCAGCCTTCCTCGCCCCAAGTACCATAAAGTCTCTTTATTGTTATTGTCCTTAGGGCTAGTGAAGCTGTTCACAAAGAAATTATTACTAGTTCACCTATTACTCTTGCTAAGCCCAAAATCAGGTATCTCCTATAAACCAGAGTAGAAAATATTTCATCTTTGTGGCTTATGCTATCTATCTATCTATCTATCTATCTATCTATCTATCTATCTATATTCAACTTTGCAGTTATAGCTCCAAACTCTCTGCAGTCAAGGTATAAATGGACAGACATGACTGTGTCTCAATAAAACTTTATTTGCAAAAGACAGAAAACGAACTCAAAGTCCACTGTCAACCAACTCTTGTACTTGGAGCTGATCATGCTTCTGTTCCCTGATAACTAAGATACTTCCCAACTCCAGCATACTATAGCTACTAGTAATTCACTTAATAAATACTAGGTAAATTAAGGGTCCTAAAAAAAGTACCTAGTTAATAAATTCTTATGAGCCCCACCCAGAAGTGGCTCAGAAGAGAGTTCTTCTGCCACACAACTTAGTCACAACCACAACCTGAAATAAAGAGGCAGTGCCTGTGTAGCAATAGTTTACTCAAGAAGCCAGAGTTAGGCTCCCTAGTACAAAGAATTAATTATTCCACTTATCTCAAGCTTATTACCCCTGAGTATTAAATCCTCAACTAGCCTATACAGTACAAATATAAATTAATTTTGACTAAATGTATGGTCTTTAACAACCAGCAGAAAAGTGTAACCAAAGACTAAGAGAATTGGTCACATTCCAAGGGACCGCACTCTTGAGACAAGTCTACATAAGCTATCATTTGTATGACTACATCTCACTAATATGGCCCAGATATAAAACTTCAGACTGGCTCACTGAAGCACCTACAGGCAGCTGAGGGAGACAGATCCACTGTTGTTTTAACCTAAAAATTAAATGATGGCTCACCTTAAACCATGCTAATGAAGCAAAGAATGTTAAGCACAAGTACACGTAATACCAGCCCCAAGGAAGAAAAGATAGGGAAAGAAAATGTAATTAAGTCTCAAAGTAAAAGTTCAGGGGAGGTCATATAACAGAAAGGAGAAGGAAGAAGCAACAGCATCCTTCCTTCGTCTCAACCTGCTTCTCCTAAGTCATAATTAAGGAGAACACAGCATCCTTATGGCCATCCTCTCGGGTTGCTTTGCATGGCGAGGCCACTGCTTCTTGGATTCACTCCCAATCATTGATTTCATTCCCCTGGCATGTGTTACCCTTAATTTCATAAGCTCAACTAAAATACATCCTCCAAAATCAGGAAGAGACATGTCTGTTGGAAGCCGAACTGTTGATCCTCTAAGCATTTCTATGTTTGCTTTTAATGATAAAATACTTCCAGCAGGTTAAATCTCTGGTAAAGTTTCAAAGTAAACACAAGGAGTACAGCTATCTGGAAAAAAACAAAACAAACACACGAACAAAAAAAAACCAACAGAGAATGGTATTAGGCAATTTTAGAAAACTGAACTTTACCTGAATCTAAAATAGCCTCTCTCCCTGACACACCTTCATTAGAAGTAGTAGAATATTTGTTTTGTGAGGAGGGGAAACAAACAAACAAACAAAAAACAAAACGAAAAAACAACCCTGATTTTAATTAAACAGAAGCCTGCCTTGTTACTTGGGCATAGTCTTATGAGCACACGTGCTCACTTAAAATAATTCGTTGGGAGGTTATTAGGGACATTAAACTCCAGGGCCCTGGGTTCTCATGGGAAAAGCTAGAATCAGCTTAAGACAAACCATCAAGAGAACCTGCTCTCCCTACTAGAAACTGTTAGGTAGCCATGGTCTGGAATACTCAGTTTAAGCAACTCTATAGATTGTTTTCTTGCTTAAAAGAACAATTTATAGATATGTCCATTTTCATCTCCCAGACATGCACATTATAGAGCTAAATTGTTGGTGGTCTGTGATACAGAGCATAAATCAGTGAAAGGCCTCTGTAAACACAGAATTTTAATGTGTTTAAGATTTTTAGCAGTTCTCGATACATAAAGCAAATTCAGCCAGAGGGAAAGTGTGTGACTATTTCCTTCAGTTTTAATTCTCAGTTTTGAACATGAGGGAAACAAATGGTTAAAAATACACCAAAATTATTCAACGAATCCCCATGATTTCTAAAGAAAATTAACCTCTTCCTTAGGAGCACTCAGGTTTTCAGCTGAATTAATGACTTTTACTTTTAAAAACCAGAACAAAGCAAAACGCAGTGCTCATTGGTGATCTACACTCTTTCCTATACAGAATAGAGATATCATCAGCTCTCTAAAATATGTACTGATTAAAAAGGTGATCCAGAGACTTCTCTGCGTTGCTCTCAAGTGTGAGTTGCAA
This sequence comes from Mus minutoides, assembly GCA_902729485.2. Taxonomy (NCBI): domain Eukaryota; kingdom Metazoa; phylum Chordata; class Mammalia; order Rodentia; family Muridae; genus Mus; species Mus minutoides. Next base: position 478,573 of record LR749772.1, read on the forward strand.
TGATCAAGTGTGCAGAATAGGTATCCATAGAGTGGATGGCCCTGACACCAGGTCAGTATACAAGGTACACTGCTATGGACTGATCCACACTGAAGGCAGGCGTGTAAGGTGTGACACTATTGGTTTTTCTCCCATCAAATCATGTGTGTAAGAAGACTTATCCAGACCCAGCATCTGTCTACCGGGTGTAGTCATGGTTTTACTGTTTCCTGATAGAATTCTGATAGAATAAAAACCAAATATTTCCAGAAACATAAGTCACTAAATTTGTTATCAGTCTCAGTAATTATCTGATACACTAATTTCTGGGTTTCAATTTCACCACTATATATAACAAGTGGATGAGTCAGCTGGACTGTGGCTGAAGGTTGGTTTGTGGGCCCTATCTGGGTCCATTCTGACTAAAACACAGCACATAAAAATGTACCCCTCACTGGGTATGTCTACATTACATTGAAGACTGTAGAAGAAGAATAAAAGTCTGGGATGTTAAATATGGAAAGTAAATAATCAATAGCATATGAAACAAATAGAATTTAAAGTAAAAATATCTTTTAAAAATATACAGATGAAACGATGTTTTCATTTTGAGAGCCATCTTGAAGAAGTGTCCAAATAGCCACAAAGGAAACCTCGATGTCTTCCCTGCTCAATGGCCAAGACCCTACAGGAGTTTTCATGATGGATTCTCTCCTGACAGGTGCTCAGCATTTTGTAGTATTAAATGTAGCTAACTAGAAAGTGACCAGTACTACATACCACACTGTGTATATCAAGTCAAGTATCATAGATAATCACCATTCAAATTCAATGTGTCGCACAAATGCCTGTGTCTCTAGATCATTGCTTGCCATCCCTAAGACTGAATCCAAGGCACAGGAAGAACTCATTGGCAAAATATAAATGTTATCACCCTCTCTTACATCTGCTGCTACATTTGTATCTACAGCAAAACTGAGTCTTTTAGCTTGTGTAGTATTATTACTGCCATTCCTTGTAAAATTATCCATACAAACACCACACGTGATTACATATTCTTTTGATTGATTTTACTTTCTTCTTTCATTCCATGAAATTGATTTTGGTAGGTTTTGTGACAAGAAATATACATATACAAGACACACATTATCCTAAGAATAGAAACACAAGGAAGTCAAATACCAGAAGCAAATAAGGGAAAGGTGACTTGTGGCTGTCTTTAGAAGTGCTGCTTACCTAAAGTCTTACAGCAGTTTCCACATATCCTCCAAGGGAAGATGGCCAAGTACGACAGATGCAAAGGTGAACATTACTAAGTTGTAAAGACCCAAGAGTAAAGCCGGATTTGAACACCAATGCACTTAAATTCATGTGAAAGCCAATGTACACCTTGGAAATCATTAGTGAATCAATCCTTCTGGAAATTGCATGGATTCATATTCATATCCCTTCCGGTTATGCATAAGCACAGTGTGCCTGAGGACTTATTTTCCTTCTTCAGCACAATGAGCTCATTTTATCAAAAAGTGCTAAGGATCTTTGACTTCAATCTCGGTGACACAGAGCATCAACGATATAAAGGGAAGCAACATCTTCTCAAAAGGAAATGTGGAAAATCCTGTAAGCTCATATTTTTAAACCACTTCTGGATTCTGAAAAACACACATGTTATGCAAACATGTCTTGCTAGGTCATTCCTTTCCAAATAAGAACCTGAGGGTTAGGCTATTTTTAAAGTTTAATAAGTGGTCAGATTCCCTCTCAAACATTTTGAGCCTAATACCACCAAATTTCCTCAACGAAATTTCTCCCTTCTTCCTTTGGGGTTATCTGCCTGAAATGCTGATGTGCATGAATGTGGACTCATCTGGAAAGTGCATGGTTTCCTCACACTGCAGGCTTGCTGGGAGCTTGTTAATGTAGCTAGAGTCTGTAATGGACTATTTCATTTATCCTCACAACAGCTGGAATGAATGATAATAATCATACCAACTTTAAAGATAAGAAAATTAGGCTCAGAAGCAGGCTTTGGGTCAGAGCTTGGGAAGTCCAGCTTAGCCCTCTCTTTCTCATTTATCAAGTAGCTACTGTGTATTAAACATTGTTGTAAATTACAGACTGTAGCCTTTGTTCCTAGGGTCTCTGGGCTCCCAAAGCATACTTACTATAAAATATCATGTTTTGATTACCTAAAATTCAGGTGTCACTGAGCATACTGTATTTCATTGTCTTTATTCTAGAAACCACACCACATTGTCCTCCAGGGTGACTCAGGTACTGGTCCATTGGAAAGCAATGCTAGGCAGAACAGCTGAGCTGCTCAGGTAAAGATGACCAAGGATGGTTTTCCATTGAGAACCATTCCTAGTTGCTACTGCACCCAGAGCATGCACAGAAGCGTGTCACAATCTCTGGTTTACTCTGTGTCCTCTTACATCCCTTAAGAGAAGCTGCTATCTTGACCAAATGCCAAATTTTCCAGTTCTCCAGAGATGGTGGAGATTCTTGAGTCAAGCTTATAGAAAGCCTTTAAAAATGGTTTGAGAGATAACTGAGGGATATAAGATCAACACTGTTTGAGACATATTTGTACCTGCTTTTGAGGAAAGGGCCTCTTCTTTTTGGGTTACAGTTGAGACTTGGGTAAGCCTTGAGATATATAGCCCATTACCTTTTCATGTTTGTTCCAAATGTAACTACCTGGAATAACCTGAGGTCATTCTAAATCTGTTTTCTTAAAATTTTCTCAGACTCACACAATGGAACAAATCAAATCTTAGTGTTAAGCTTGTCATCAGTTTCTACAAGGAGGAAGGAAATGTGCTACACTGTAGGGAAACAACCAAACAAAGACAGCTTGACACATCTGTTATCTAGGAAGAGGGTGAACCATGTAAAGAAATAATACAATACCCTTAACATTGCAGTGTTAACAATTGAGCCTTGGGTGCTAATGGAACTATGTAAAGTAGGCAATGTGGAAGGTCAAACCAGTAGAGGATATTGGGTCAGGGCCTACTCTAAGAAAAAGATATCCACAGAAAGAAAATTTGGCATGGGCTGACTGAGCGATAGCCAGTATTCTGGAAAAATTCAAACCTAATCCCAGAGGCAAGAGAATACACTTAATAGCTCTGGGAAGTTTAAATAATTCCATAGGCCTAGACCATTTGGGAAATTATGAGGGGCATTGAGACATCAAGGCAGATGCTGGCAGTCAAACGAGACACTCAACTTTTATCCAATGGTGCTCCCAAGAGCAGTCATTATATAAAAGACAATTTTGTTAACTGTAGTTTAACAGTAGTTTCAAAAGGAAAAGAAAAATCTAGACGCCAGGAGGCCAACCTAAAACCCTTGCAAATATACTGCCCACACTCTCAGTTAAAGAGTGAGCTGAGATTAATATCAGGAACTCCCTTGTCCTATCAATGGGAGAGAGTGAGGAAAAAGGCACCAGGAATCAATCTGTCTGGCTCACACCCACATTTTCATCCAAATTGCCACCTAGCCAGCACTGTGACTGCAGGCTACCTTCTATCCATTCACTGACAATTTGGTTACATACCTAAACACTGGATCATATATTAGGGCTCCTCAGATCCTATAGGTAAGCAGTGGTGTATAGAGTCCATGACCCCTTGTGTCTTCCCCAAAAGAAGATGATTCTAGGAGACATACTATGTTTAACTAGAAGACCCAGAACACAATTTAAATTGAGCTTCACTCAGGTCTGTGTAGGGATTTTACAAATTCTCCATCTAAAATTGCTGTCTTACAATGTAGAAAAGCATTTGATATGATAGAGACTCGAACAACCGGTTGGTTGCTCCAGGTGCCTGCCTCTGGTTCCATGGGGAATTCATATTTATATATGGCAGGTTTCTGAGTGTAGGAATTACACACATGTTCAGAGGAGATATCAGAGAGGACGAGGGAGACAACTCTAAATGTGTGGGTTGGGCTCCTGTTTCCAGATGTACACAGATGCTAACTCCATAAAGACTGGATCAGACTGCCTGGGTTTGAAACTGGGGCCTATCTCCCACAGGGTCCATGGCTCCGAATAAATGTATTTACTCCCTTTTCTCATGTCTAAAGTAACTTTACGTCCTTTAAAGAGCAGAACCCTGCTAGAAATCTCCTCTGAAATTCTGGGCTGACCTCTTTCATGAATTCAGATCTAAAGAGTTGCTGCAGCTGAGGGGAGGGGGTGCTGGCCCAGGCTTGCAGTGAGGAGCACATGTGCGTCCTCTCTGAGGATGGACCCCATGACGTGCATATAGCAGTACATTCTTAGATGAAATTACATTATTCAGTACACATTGACTTCAGCCAAGAAACCTAGATGTCACGCATAAATGTACAGAGAAATCGGAAGATGCCTGTGGAGGGAAAACAGCATCTCTCACCTCGCTCCTACGACAAGTTCTTTCTGTCCAGGGTCAAATGTTAACCTCGAGAAATCCACAGCATTCTCGGCTCTGAACTCCCGTAACCAGGGGCCAATTTCTAAACATGAAACAAAAAAAGAAACAAATAAAAAAAGGTAAAAACAAAACAAAAAAAACCAAAACCAAAACAAAACCTAAAGTATGACCTGCCTCCAGGATGGCAGAGAGGCCAGGTCTGGAAGCAGACAGAGTGATGGAGACTTGGAGGTTTCCTGGTGCCATCATGAGAGGCCCCTTGAGCCTTTTGTCAGGACATCACATAATTCATACATTAACCTGAAAAACACAGAGGACGGCCACCCAATAAAGAACAACGCAGACGGCAAGGCTTGGCTGTGATTTACAAGCCAGATGTGTGATTTCCTTTGGTTGCAGATGAGCAGTCACAGGACCCATCGAACAAATACAGAATGTGAACAACCATTTTTTGTGAGACCGCAGGGCTGAGGCTTACATACTCCCTAACCCCATAGGGCTTAGAATCAAGGACAAAGCATGGGTATCTTTGCCTTTCCAAATAAGTATTTCCATACTGGGTAATTTTCATTTCTATTTTGGCCCTGCAATTAGACTTGTTAAACGCATTTGGTCCTTTATAGATGAGAAATTTGCAGTTACTCCTAGCACTCATTTGCATTATTTCTAAGGGAAATTGGGAAACAGCCACTCTAAAGATACAGGCACTTTTTAAAACAAGCACTGTTAACTCCTCTTAGAAGGCCTCCAGCCTAGCACCTTATGATTCTGAGTTTTGCTTCCTCTCGAGTTGTCCAGGCACTGTGGCACACAAGGTGGAGAAAGGGAGATGCACTGTGATTTCACAAGGACTATGTGACATTCCTCAGGTAGAGGATATGGTGATTGGGCTCTCCAGAGAAGATCAGGTAGAGAAGAGAAAGCCCTGAGGGAAAAGGGAGTTGTCCATTTTGTCTGAGCACAGGGTCTCATTGTGATAAAATGAGAGCTCTAAGAGCAATGTACCACTCCTTTGAACCATGCCTCTTTCCTGGCACTGAGGAAGCATGCAGTGCATTGCTTGCCAATTTCAGGATACCTTCTCCTCTTCCTTGGCAACCAACCACATAATCAGATGCTCGTTTTCTTTGATTTAGTATTTGAATAATATCATACTGACTAAATAGGCATATGCCAATTGTCAAACCAATGCGTTATTGGTTGAAAGAAAGGCAATAACATATTTCAACAGACACTGAAGATAAAAACAGATCTACTATGGAAAATTTGTCACATAACACATGAAGCAGTGGTAGCCTTGTGAGTGGATAGTAAAATATCTTCATTATCAATTACTGGGAAATTGATATTGATTGAAAGGTATTTTGGTCTAAGATTATAGAAATCTTGTTTTTGAAAATTTAATGTAAATGCTACCCTGGTTTCTTTTTTGGTATTCTGCACACATTTTTCCATGTTTACCACAAATTGATTAAAACAACTATTCATTTAAAACTATGTAAATACAAGATAGCAGTACTATAAAACTTTATTAGCAAATGACCCTTCTAAGAACTTATAATGCACTTAGGGCAATGGTGTTAATATCTATATAAACATAAATATAGTTTATAAGTGTTTATAGGGCTGTATGAATTTTACAACTACAGAACAGAGAGGCTACTGGGCCCAATGGAAGGAATGACTCATCCAGAATCATAGGGCAGATGTCCTGGAAGAACAGGCAAGGGAGAAATATGGAGACCACAGTATTCCTCTGTCCTGATCTCATGTAGTGATGCTTTCTCCAATAAAGAGACCACATTTTTTTTTAAAAAATAAAATTTTTGTTTAAATGATTTTTATTTACTTTTATTTTATATGCATTGGTATTTTACTTACATGTATGTTTGTATAAGGATGCTGGGTTGCCTGGAACTGGAGTTACTGGCAGTTGTGAGTCTCTGTGTAGGTGTTGGAAATTGAACCCAAGTCCTGTGAAAGAGCATCCAGTGCTCTTAACTGCTGAGCCATCTTTCCAGCCCATCATCTAACCATGTTTATTCTAACATGAAGACCATGTTTTCCCTCTAGCCTTACTTCATCTACCCACACTTTCTCTAACATAATGACCACATTCTCTCTCTCTCTCTCTCTCTCTCTCTCTCTCTCTCTTTCTCTCTCTCTGCCTGTCTGTCTGTCTGTCTGTCATATGATGCCCTTTGAGTAAGGTCTGAATTTAAAGACTAAGGATGAGTGAGTCCATTCAAGAGTCAGTGAATTAAGCAGGAAGAATACCGAAAAAAAAGAAAGTAATGGCTGCTGAAGAAACACTGGACTGGAAATCATACTTACACAAAAGCTCTAGGGAAACTCACATTCAGTTTGGACTTGATAACAGATTTAACAAGAAAACTTTTACAAGTCTTCAAGTGAGCACTTAACTTACTGAATCAAAGATCCTGAAAATAGACACAGGACACTGACAGAGAGGGTGCTGTTGAAAGTATAGAGAGGGAGAATAAGGTACTAGATATTAAAACACTAAATACTAAATACTGTAGGTGGCAGGCATGAAAAGAGAAATGAGGTGTTTGGGGGTCTCTTTACCCAGACTGATCATTAGAGTGAGACCAAGGTGGAAAAATTAAAGAAACATTTTCAGGTTAAGCCAAGGAGTCAATGTTCAGGGTGCATGACTTTATTTACTGGCAGATCATAGATCAGCAACCATGAGAAAACCTCCCACTAAAGCTGAGAGGTAGAAGGCATACTGCAGAGATGTTTTCATGATCACCTAGACCAGAAGAGCTGACATGGTATGTAAGTTCAAAAGCATCAGCACTCAGATAGAATCCCACAAAGAGCCCTGATAGAGTCTTGCAGGCTGGAAAGAGTGTATCACTTCATCCACAGTAACTTCCAGGCTCTAGAGCTGAGGACTCAGTTCCTCTTCCAAATACAAGAGGGGGGAAAAATCACAAAGTCAAGGCTGACCTTGCTGCTGCTGCTGCTGCTGCTGCTGCTGCTGCTGCTGCTGCTGCTGCTGCTGCTGCTGCTGCTGCTGCTGCTGCTGGTGGTGGTGGTGATATACAAGCCAAGTAAATGCATGAAAACTTATTACAAATATCAGAAAACCACCAGCTAGCTTGTTTGCCATGAAGCCACCAATTAAAAGTGGATCAAAGCCCGATAGGAATGAGATGAAGAGAATCACTTCAGGTGGAGTTTGTTGTCTGAGGGACAACAAAGACAACAACTAAACACTGGAGCTTCTGAAAACACCCTCACAACACACAACTAAACAGTGGAGCTTCTGAAAACACCCTCACAACACACAACTAAACAGTGGAGCTTCTGAAAACACCCTCGCAACACACAACTAAACAGTGGAGCTTCTGAAAACACCCTCACAACACACAACTAAACAGTGGCACTTCTGAAAACACCCTCACAACACCCAACTAAACAGTGGAGCTTCTGAAAACACCCTCACAACACACAACTAAACAGTGGCGCTTCTGAAAACACCCTCGCAACACACAACTAAACAGTGGAGCTTCTGAAAACACCCTCACAACACACAACTAAACAGTGGCACTTCTGAAAACACCCTCACAACACCCAAGAGGCTGAGGAAAGAAAGAGAGTTAACAATCTATCAGTCAATGCTTTCTTTCACTAATAGAAATTCAAATGTACTCTTCATGCCCACTCTGCCCCACCCCCCCAAAAAAACAAACGGTGTCCTTTTCAGGCAACACCCACTTAACATTGACCAAACAGTACCATTTCTTCATCATGATTGTCCATTGTACTCTCATTCATCTTGGTCTGCCCCAATTTTGTACACCATTTACCCTTATTTCTTACTGAAACTATTGAGGTCCTTGTGAGAATTTCTACACAGACCCACCTCTGCAACAAAGCCCTGCATGAGAAGCCTCTAAGTGTTCCCTGTGGGCCAGAGTCATAAGGCACTATCCTCCCCTGAAGACCAGGGCACGGAATTCCCCACCATCTCCTCTCTTTACATTTGCTTACTCCCTTCCTAAGTCAGTCCTTTTCCCTTTAATGTCTCTTGTATAATAACTAAGTCACTTCCAGCCAACATATATAACTCTATCTAGTGTTCTCAATTTAAGAAATAATTTAGAGCTTATTTGGTTGTGCTAATTTGCTATTAACAGCACATCAACTAATTGGATAATGATCTCCAACATGTGGCATGCTTGAGAAGCAACAAGATTGGGTTTATGTGCATTAAGACAAAATCCATAAGGAATATATAATGCAAACAGTTGAGCAATTATTTCAGACCAAAAGGTAAAGCTTCCCAATTCGGTTTGAGGTAGTAATTATCACAATAATATAGACAGTATGGCTGACTCAATAGCATTATAAGAGGAAACTCAGAGATCAACTGAAAACACACCTTAAATTGAAGAGATGTATATGGTATCAGCAATCAGAAATATGTGTGTACATACAAACACATATAAAACATACATATATACATGTATACAAAAATACCTATGGACACATAAATGCACAAACATACACATTTGTATACAAATGCATTTGCTATGAGACACAGGACATATCTAATTAGGCTTATCTAATAAACATGGGAATGACCCAGCAATCCAAGCATCATAAATTATACAATTTAGTTTTGTGATAACAGATGTCAATAACAGCAACAAGTCATTATCAATATTGACATCAAAGATTTATAAAATGAAGAGAAACAGAGTATCTAGGCAAATTTAAGTCAATGTGGGTCAAGAGGGGAGACTCTAGAGCCTGGGCAGTGAGTAGAAAACAAGCTTTGCAGTTGGCCAAGAGAGACAAAGAAGAAGGTAGAGAGAGAAACAGCCCAGAGCATTCCTTCCTCCTCTGATACTGCTGGAAGATTTATATGACAAAGGGGGACTGGAATAAAATGGATAAGGAGGCCATTATAGGAAGGGAAGTGACACCAAATCTACAAATTCAAACTGAATACCTCCTGTATCATTTGTGACACTGGAAGAACATCCTGGAAAACCTAAGCCTAATACAAATATAAATACAGACACTCGTCCTCTAACGATTACCTATCAAAGTCAGGCATGTTAATTTGTGTGTCTTATAGTGACATAAGCGCAGGAGTGATATTTTTGTCAATATTTTACCAAAAGTGTAAAATTTCTGCTTTTAAAAGAAATGTTGCTTGGACTTTCAAGAAAACTATTTTTGGCATCATGAATTAATAAATTTTTTCAAAAGTATTTAGGGGGCTTTAACTGCATGCATATGCATATGCATGTTAGTACCCCTTCATTACACATAATGGAAAAATAGGAAAAAAAAGTTATCTCAAACAAGCAAAAAAGCATTCTAGGTAGCGATGCCCTAAGCTGAGAAACTTTTGAAATCTGAAAATGTGGCCACAAAGGGGGATCCTTGTGCTGAAGAGCAGCTCTTGATCCAAAAAGAAATGTTGAATCCAGTGAATCCAGAGTAGGTGGGCGACAGCCCACAGCAGGAATTCTAAGGAGCCCAACCTCTCTTGATTTCTCAAAATGGATAAGGGTGGCTAAGGACTGGCATGTGGCAGTTCCAATTTCCTCCCTCACTCTTTCACTCTTCAGTCTATTGTGGGGACAGAGAAAATGTTTAAAAAAAAAAAAAGAATCTATACAAATTTGAAATTCAGGCTGGAATTAGATTCACACTGAACACCCAGTGAGGACAGGGGATAACAGGAAAATCTTCCCTAAGCCACAGAAAGAAAGTGACATGCATCAGATGAAGATGTTGAAGCATAAAGCTAAACCTACTATGTGTATGTCTCCTGAAGCTACTTGCCTGACTCTCTGCCATTGAAGCTATGCATAGAGAATATGTAATAGGACCACCAGCTCCAAACTAGCTAATGCAAAACCTCAGCGGGACGGTTGGTTCTAGGTCCTGTTAGCAAAGCTCATGACTTTGAATCTCCATATTTCTCTCACTGCTGCTTCATCATAGATGCGAAAATTGAGGCACAGTGAGAGAAGTCATGCTTAGATAAAAAACCAATGACACAGAAACTCAACTAGTCATGCATCTCTATTATGAAACCGAACAGACATCAAAATGCAGCAGCACATTTCCAAAGCAGGGAAAGGAAATACAGCAACCTCTTCATCCGAGAGTACATTGAGTCCTATTGATGATACATAGTTAAGCAAAATCAATACCCGCTTGGTTTTCAACTGCAGACTGGGCAACAGTGAATCGCATCCTCAGGAAGCTGGGCTCACAAAGCTGGGCTCCTTCAGCTTGCACGCAGCAGCTATTGCTTTTCCTGTTGTTAATATTAATAATGATCTGAATACCAATTAGGATCTGAAGGGGAGCACTTTCAGAGCTGGGAAGAAGGCTCATGCAAGTCTGACAACCTGAGTTCTTCGGATGCCCAGAAGCCACATAGAAACTCCTACACATCAGGCACACATTTATAATGTTGGTACTCCTACAGAAAAGTAGGAGGTAGAGACAAGGAATCTTCTAAAGATTTTAGGCCAGGTTGCCTTGTCTACTCAGTCATAAACAACAAGGGACATTTTGTCACACAATGTGGAAGGCAAAGATTGGTACCCAATGTTGTCCTCTGACCTCTATGTTAATGCTATGATGCACATATGCACACACTCATGAACACACACACACACATACACACACATACACACCATTTACCATGTCCACTATCCAGATTTTACAATCCAAATGTTTTGTCAATATTAAGTATGAAAATGCCCACCCTGTACAGATCTGCTTTATTGAGACGTGGAAGGTTCTGCAAGAAGACAGGATTGAATAAGTTGAGCTCAATAGCTACAGATCTATGCAGTTAACCCTGAGTTCCTGATGTGTAAGTGTAGCACATGGGCAGTAAGTGAACCAGACACTCTGCTGAAAGTGTAAGAGCTGGCTCTTGGCTGTTGTTGGCACACTGAAACAGACTGCAGGGTTGGGAACACAGAACATTTTGGAAAGTCTTTTGCTCACTCTTCCGAAGGTATAAAATAGCAATCTTACCTCAAAGATAGTTAATACCCTTTAAAGTTGGCAAGCCTCTTTCTTTTGTGAAGTTCATTTGCAGATCCAATGCATTACATAACTTGCCCTATCAACATAATCTAGGCTAAGACTATGATTAAAAACCAAGGGAGTGAAATGTTATAAGCCCGTAACAAGAATAGGATAGCATGTCTGTACTGGTTTACTTTACTGCTTGCTAAATGCTACCTTTTCTCTTATAGTTCCCTTTTCTAGACAAAATCCTATGTCATATGTAAAGGTCAAGATCCCTTTGAGCAGGAATCAGTGTTACACAACAAGAATCAGCCCTAAAAAATGACTCACGAGGACTTCAACCCCCAAAGCTCATGGATGTGTCTATCTAGAAGGAAGTCAGAACAAAATATTTCATCAGGGACCAACCATTCCTCACATGGTCAGCTGAGAGGAACCACTACCTTCTGAAACCACTCTTAATCTGAGATTCCCTTCATTTTTTTAATAGAATTTCTCTACCCTTATGACAAATACTTAAAATATCTTAGGAGCTAAATGTCAACAATGGAAGAGTTTCAGGCATCCAGTGGCCCAGATACTTCTAAGTTCTACATGGTTCACTCAGAAACACCTGTCAAGAGGTAATAATACAAAGTTCTCAGGAAGATGCTTCAAGGAACATCTTGCGACTAGGCTTGCCTTTTCTTCTTATAATTGTTTAGACCTTTGTAATTTTCAATTTTATTAAATCCCTCGAAGCAGTTTCCTTAAGATATGGATCAACTTGGCTGGCCATTGGTTTTAATTGCTAGTAACTCTCACCAGAAGCAATGTATGGTCAACAATTTAGAAAACAGGAGTGGGAATACATATACAAAGTGAGACCTTGAAATTCTAGGCTAGGATTAGCCTGAAACCACCAGCCCTCCCTGATACAGCTAGTGCCCAGCCTGTCTGTCTTAAATTTGTGAGTCTGTCCTGCAGAAGGTTCTTCATCTTGCATTGTGACCCATAACATATGACTGCAAGCTATAAAATCTAATTGCAAAATCTTAATGTTGTGCCAGGGGACATTAAAAAGTAATTTCCTTTAGATTTATGACTTTAGAATTACAAACGCTGCTAATATGACTAGAATCAGAAAAATGTGCACTTTCTATTTAATGCGTACCATCTTCCTCCGCCACCTCTCCCTTCCCATCCTCATGCTAGGAGTAGCCAGAAAGGCTGACATGTAAGCCAGGATAACCTCAAGTCTGGCTAGGGCTAAGAAAGCCAATCAGCTCTAAGTAATTTCAGGGATTGCCGAGAAGTGTTTGAAGGCTTAGTTCACATTATCAACCGAGATTCACATTGCCACACTCACAAAGTTCAGCTTTTAAAAAACTCCACTTATTTAAGCCACAATGCTCCCTTTCTGCCCCCATCCACAATCCTTATGTTCAGTTTTTTTTTCTTTCACTTGTTACCTGGAAATCACACTCCAATGTAATATTCCACCTCTGCAGAATTCAGAAGCAAGCTATGAGAACTCAAGAGACACACCACATTATTAAAAGAAGTCTCCCTGCTTGGAGAAATGTCTAATAAGTCCCAAGGTGGCCTCTTTGAGTAGTAGAGATTCCAAGTATATACTAGAACTAGAAGGGAACATGTTTTCCAAGACAGGCCCACATTTCCCCCAGAACTTATCATTATGACAATCTGCAAAAACAATTGTGGGAATTCCAGTTATTCATTTATGTGGTCATGAATATTTATTAAGTCCCTGCTATATAAAAGAGACTACTGTAGTTACTGACTGGGAAACAAAGTCACATTTATAATTTAGCTTCAAAAGAATAGATGCATACACAAGAAAGATAAGCTGAAGAAGATATTAATGGGTCCCATGAGGACAAATGAAGGTAATAAGTGCTTTCCTGAAGTTCTGTCCAACAAAAATATTATACATATCATTTGGAAATTGTTAGTGGCTACATAATAAGGCTAATAAGTAAATAAATTAATTATAGACTTTAACTCGATTTACTTAGAATATTTTGATGTTACCCAAATAAACCTCAATGTGCTATTTTTAGTACTGACCTAGAATGCATTGAAGCCCAGTGAGTATATTCTTTGGGAGCAGAGAGAGCATGCTTGTACAGGGATTTAAAATGTGTAGGTATACACATGTGTGAGGGTGGCTGTGGATACGTCAGGACAGCCTTGGTTTCTTAGGAACTATATACAGTGTTTTTTTGAGGCACACTCTCATCAGGAACTGGGATATTCTGATTAGGCTGGACTTGCTGGCAGGCAGGCAAGCACCAACAATCAGTTCTCTTTATCTCTACAGCACTGGATTAAAGTGTATGCACCCATGCCCAGCTTTTCCTATGTGTGCTAAAATCAAACTCCAGTCCTCATGTCTGCACACCAAGGACTGCATACACAGCCTTCTTCCCACCTATCCCCAGTGTGTTTCTCATACTTTACCTCGTCAGTTAGAGTGGCCACATCTCAAACTCTGACCCTGTACATATCTAGTGTCTTCCAGGTGGCACAACACCCATCAAAGATTGCAAAAGCAAGCTTCCTGGATAACCCAGAGGAATATTGATCTATGATTACAAAATAGACGAACTAGACATTTTCTGAACCAACTACCATTGAGGCCAGTAAGATTGAATTAGTGGCTTATCACAATCAAAACTTCCTCTATTCTCCATACACATTGTTGAAACAAGTGGTCCTTTGAATTACGCCAAGTTTGTCCAGAAGATCATGAGCAGATCTTTATACCTTGGGGTGAATCAATCAAGTTAAAAGTTGTTTCTTAACATGCTAATTCACCAGGTCAAAGGTATTTAGACCAAAAGCACTAAAAAAGAAACTAGATTTTAACTGAGTCCTTGAAATGTCCTTCTGTCTAGTGTTACTGTTTTTCCCTTCATTGACCTGCGAACATTAATCTATGTTGTATAATCTACATTATCCAATGTAAACATGGTTGCCTTTGGCTATGTTGTCTCAGTATGATCTCTGGATTGGGCTAGAGAGATATGAACATAGATATTCCAGACAGATGATCCAGGCCCAGAAGATAGTCCTTCAATGAAAACAAGATATGAAAGCAAAAGTAAGTCTCTCAGTTGACATTTTGTAGACACTTTATTAACCATGACTTTGGGGAGAACAGAGTTCTATGTAGACCAAACAGTCTACAGCGTCTTCTGGACTTTGTCAGATGCATCTGCACTGCTTAGTGTTGTCAACTTGACACAAACTACAGAACCTCTGAAAGAGACTGCCATTAGTACAATTCCTCATTCAGGCTATGCCGTGTGTCTGTCTGTGGGACATTTTCTCAATTAGCAATGGATGCGAAAGAGCACAGCCCACAGAGACAATGCCACCTCTAGACAAATGGCTCTTAGTGGGCATGAAAGGTAGCGGAATATGAAACTAGAAGCAAGCTAGTAAGCACCATCCTCCATTCGTCCCCTGCTCCTGCTTTAGATCATGAACTGACTTCCCTCATTTGGTAGACAGGGACTGAGATGTGAAAAAAACAAAAAAAAACCCAAACAAACAAAAAAAACAATAAGCCCTTTCCTCTACCTGTTGGTGGTGGTCATGGTGTTTATTTCAGCCATAGAAAGCAAACAAGGATGGTACCTTTTATCACTGATAATTTTAATCAACATACTATCAATTTAGGAAAACATGTTTGAGAAAGTAACAGTTTTCATAGTTTTGCAAGTCTTTCTTGTTGATTATCCAACGTGGAAATCTTGTAATTTCCTATAAGTCATCTGTTCTTTTTATGATAATCACTGTATATAAGAAAACTGCATATGTTTTTCTGTATGGTATTCAAATACTATTAGTTGGTTTAAATGAGTCAGGGATATATACAAATTACCTACTGACTTAGGTGATTATTTAAATTAAATATTTAATAATTTAATGTTTACAATTAATTATTTAATTAAATTATTTCAATTAAAAAGAGATTCAAGTTCTCTTTACTAGTATCACAATCGACATTATCATGCTAAGGGAAATAAGCCAGATGCAGACAACTATTACATGCTCAATTAGTTACTTTTATGTCCCTCTGATAATATACCATGATCGTGGAATCTTATAAGAGGAAGAGTTCATTTAGGCTTATGGTTAAAGAATGATAAGTGTCCATCATTATCACAGGGAAGCATTAGGCATGGCAGGAGAAACAAAGGCTAGAGCAGCTAGCTAAGAACTCACATCATGAAGCCACTAGCACAACGCAAGAACACCAATGAGAAATTCCAGTCCTTAACATCTCAAAGGCAATACCCGTTGACACAGATGACTGCCTGTTCAAATAGGTGAGCCTATGAGACACATTCGCTCTCAAACCACCATATGCATTTTCTTTCACACAAAGGAACTAAGCTTAAATGTAGAAGGAAAGTGCGTGATGTGGTAAGAGGTTTAAAAAGAGGGAAAGAGGGGGAGTGACAAAAACAAGGCACAGAGGTACAAATATTCAGTGTCACAGACTTTCTTTTATGTAGAGATGCTACAGAGATTGCAGATAGAGATGATAGATAGATAGATAGATAGATAGATAGATAGATAGATAGATAGATACGTTGATAGATGGTAGATACATGATAGAGAGATAGTGATATAGAATAGATGATAATAGACAAACAATAGATGATAGATTGATAAATTACAGATAGTGAGATAGATAGTAAATTGATTAATAGATAATAAATACATTGGTAGATGATAGATATATGATAGATGGAATAGATGATAGATATAGATAATAAGCAAATAAGAGATAATAGATTGATAGATGACAGATAGATACATGATAGATAGAAAGATGATAGATGAAAACATGTATCTATATCTGCATAGATATGTGCATACACATATACGAAGGTAGACATAACTCAGAGATTAAGCACACACACTACTCTAGCAGAGAATCTGAGCTTGGTATCACAAAACACATGAGGAGGTTCACATGCAACCCTATCTCCAAGAGATCCAACACCCTCTTCGGGTTTGCACATACACTTGTGTGCAGATACTCTCCCGAAGCACACACATATACATATAATTTTAAAAGTCTTTAAAAGGTCTTAAAAGGAAGGAGTTGGGGTAAGGGATGAGTACAAGTGAAGACCAATGTTATGTGTGTATAAAGATGTCACAGTGAAACCTTTTATGTTGAATATTTTAAAATAGAGAGAAAAATAAATAAAATTAAACATGTAAACCTTTAGGGGCTAGTCCATAAATTTATGAGACTTCCTGTCTCTTGAGATCCAAGGCAACCACCTTCTTTCTAGGAGGTGACAGGTTTATGACTGCAAAACAGGGCAATGCCATCCATCACGTATTTAGTAACATTCATTGTTATGTCCCTTCATACGAGTTATAGAACTCCCCTTTTCAGGAATGGAGTAAGGCAGATTTGATACTTATTTTTGTTTCAGACACTTGCATAAAAAACAGTAAATCACCAACCGACTACAATAATTAACTCATACTTCATTCTAATACCCACTATTCTACTGAGTAAGCACCGCTAATATTCAGGAAAGAAAACTAGACTGCAGTCTGTAACAGATAAATCTTTCAAGGGAGTTGAAAATGAGCACAGTTACATCCATTGCCATGTGTGCCCCAATTCATTATGAAAGCCACACAGAGAGAAGAAATCACATTCCTGGACTCAGTTGGCCCCATGAACCCCCCAACATATGGACTTACTCAAATGCAGCCAGTCTCCAGCTGTCAAGCTATACCGGCTGCTTACACTGGCTTTCTTTGTTCTCAGGATACATGCAGCACCATGGTCTGCTGTTCAGTGGCTCTCACAGCTACTTTTCACTGTTCTCCCATCCCACCCCCAAAAGACCACCATAAAAGTGATGGGATGAAGCGCTTTACTATTGTGACTGTCAATCACTGCTGTATGATATGCGATAATGTTTAGGTATCTGGTGATCTGGACACTTTCTACATCTGTGGTAATACCTAGCTGTGTGAGTTTCAATAAGCTCTTATTTGTATCCATTACTAAGAATTTTGAATAGACATGCCCAGAGTTTGCTTGTTTGTTTATGTCTCTTGCTAAAAAGTCAATTATCTGTAATATCTCTGTAATACACACACACACACACACACACATACACATACACATTGTGTGTGTTCAAAAAAATTTTAAAGCATCTGGGGTGTTTAGCTTGGGCTGTTGCTATTAGGAAAGCTGGGAACAAGACATGCATATTATGGGACTATAAATAACAGTATAATGTGTTTTATATATATATATATATATATATATATATATATATATATATATATATATGTGTGTGTGTGTGTGTGTGTGTGTGTGTGTGTGTGTGTGTGTGTGTGTATGTGTGTGTATACACACACACACACAATGATCTTGCATGGTATATAGGTTTGTATGTTTGGGGTGATCGGGTTTTTTGAGACAAGATAAAATAGAAAATGTTTTAGGCTTTGCATGTTAGAGTCTTCTTCTAATGTATTATAAACATAGCCATTACAGTCTATGGACATGGTTGTGTCCCAATGAAATTAGCTCCATAAGTAATCACTACAGATTAATTTAGAAAGAGCCTGGCTCGCCAGCCCTATCTACATTATCACATACCATATGGCAACCACTGGCAGTGGGGACTGCAGAATGCTTTATGCCAACGGATTTATAGAATTTTTCATCTTTTCTATCAGAAATGAGAGCCACGGACAGAATCATTACCCTATCATTACCCAGAATCACTTCATAAAACTAAAAAGAAAAAAAAAAGAAAAAAAAAAAACACTGCTCATTCTCAGCAGTGACACACAAAATCATTTGAAACCTCAGCTAACTGCATTGTTCCATTTTGTCTGAGAGAAGAGACCAAGCTGTCTGGGGCTCCTAGCACAGCCTACTGGTTACTGTTATCCATAGTCCCAAAAGAGGCATGTCTTGTTCCCAGCTTGCTTGGTAGCAGCGGCCTCAAGCTAAACACCCCAGACGTTTAAAAAAAAATTCTGAACATGAAACATAAAGCTGATATTTACAGCTTCAGAAGGCTTATTTCCAATAGAGGTGGACTTCTGCCCCAGCTTAGCACCCCCAAGAGAGTTCTCTACCTGCCCCACTCCCTCAAATCATTGAGTACCACAAAGAGGTCCACAAAGAGATGTGGAGAGGAAATGAAATTGTGCTTCTGCTCTGCTCTTTAGGTTTATTTTGGCAAATCTGTGCTTGTTTTCATTTCCAGGTACCAACCTGACACGATCCATAAGCCTGGCTGTAGAACTCCTCTGTCCCAGCAGAGCACACAGCCATCGGGAGGACAAACTAGAAGCCGTATTTATGGCATGCCCGAGCTCCTTAGGGTGCTGTGAATTCTATGTCACAGTCTCATTCCTGTTTAGTTCTTGACACACTCACATACTTATGTCCTGACACATCCCAGAGGACTTCAGGGGCATCACAGCTCGTGGTTCTTTGTAACTGTATTTACCATGGTCACTGCTCCATCCCACTAACATTTATGCAGTAGAGCAGGCCCCATCAGACACCATGGCTAGCCATCAGTTCAGTCTTTCATGCAGTCAATATTTGACATCACTCTAGAAACTAGAGACATCACAGGAAAATAAACAGAGACTACTGCTGCCCTCACAGCCTGAGACACCCAATGAGGGAGGCAGATCAATGAAGGACAGAAAATACCATGATGGTTACAGAGAAGGAGGTGGGGTCATAGTGTGACGTGGATGAACGTGAAACAGAGTACACAGAGGGGACACCTTCTGCAGGTGACATGTGAGACAGAATAAGGATAGGAACAAATAGCTGCATAGAGGTTTATGAGATTAAATTCCAGAAGGTACTCCTTAGTGAGTGAATCCATGGGTAGTTGAATGGGGGAGGAGCAGGGAGAGAAGCGCTGAGAGGGAGGCAAGGCATGTGCTATCTTGCAAGTCAAAGCAAAAGACCCAGTTTTCTGTCTCTGACAAAGACAAGAACTCACTACTAAAAAGTTAGTCATTATCTTGACTCACGAGAAATATGGTCATGACTGTCAATACTCAATTATACTGTTGTTACCACAGAAAACCTTGAGTGGGTTAATCTGGGTTCTAAATAATTAAGACCCATAGTAATCAGCAGGGTGTATTTGTCTTCACTTCCTGTCGCAAGGCCCTGGGAAGCCAACGTGTATATGAGGGGAAGGAAGACCTGAACTGCATGAACTCTTAAAAGTTATGGTGGCTGACCTATAGGGTATAATCCCAGAAGACAGAATGCAGGAGACAGGACAGCAGGGAGTCTGGGGAAGATGTGAGGGAAGGGAGCAAGTCTCAGGGAGATGCTGTATTAAATGATTAGGGAATCTTTGGGTGGTACCCATGCTTTGAATTATAGCCATTCCATCTACAGTTCCTCTTCTGAGATGGGGTGGTAAACAAAGAGCAGGCTGGGGAACAACCCAAACACTCCTTCTCACAGGACTGAGTGGAGCAGAACAGCTTTCTAGAAGTCCCAGTGGGTATATGACTTGCGGAAGTTCACTGCTTCTGCAACTCTGGAGTAGATGAACAGAAAGAAAAGATTTGATAGATGCCAAGACAGCCCCCAAACAGATTCTAAAATGCTCCTCATACAGAGACATTAATTTCTGCTTCCCTGTCCCTCAGGGTATGAAATTTGATAGATTTTTTTTTCAGTTAAAAAAAAAAAAAGACAGCAGGTGAGGCAGGCTGACTTGTTGACACTTTGGCTTCGAAATCAAAACCAGAGAAGGTAAAAAGAATAAGAAGATAACTCCATAATGAGTTACAAGAAAGTATAAGCGGAAACGAACCCCCATGGAGTTCAAAGGGACTTGTGTTTAATCAGACAAAAACAATTCTTCATAGCCTCCGGAGCCCATGTGGTGTGTAAAGAAGCTGAGCCATGGGATGGATTGGGCATGAGAGCCTGCTTGCATTGTGCTATTTTTTTCTTCCTTTGTTTGCAACTAGTGTTCAAAAAAAATCGAAGTACAAGACAGACCCTGAAGCAGGTCAGACCCACTAATTAAGATTGTCATGAAAAGCAGCTTCGTGTTCAGAGCACAATTCCAAGTGGCCCATCAAGCAGAGGTATTGAGTGACAACAGAAGGCTTTTCTTCCAGGGGCTCCAGGATCTCACTGTTCTGCTGTTCCGATGACTCTCTAGTGCACTTGATAGGGCCTCAAAGCTGCCTCCTTTCCTGGAGGATGGGAAGGCACAGTTAGCAAGGTGGAGAGAATCCCTTACTTCTGCAAAAGCATTCTCCTCCTGAACCCACTCACAGACAATTCTGTCTGCTTCTTACCTGAAGGTCACATGCATGGCCAAATCCCCATCTCATTAATTATAACTCTTGGCAAGCCATTAAAAATCTCATTTCATTTTACCATTCACCCTCCCTTTTAACTGACTTTCCATAATTATAATTCTATTTTTGATCTACTAGCCCTATTAAATTTAATGCCATACAGAGATTTGAGAACTCCTCATGTAAAGATGAATTCTGCACTGTGTCTACTAAAGGCTAAAAGAGAACTTGCTTAGGACCGTGACATGGGCAAAACTGCTGTGCATTCTATTTTCATACAGAGAGGGAGGAAGGTCTGGTTAATTACATATGGTCAGTATAATAATACAGCCCTTGCGCGATGACTATAATTAGCAAAAACTGTCTTCACAAACAAACCAACCAAGCTGATGACTCCAGCTTGCATTTGTTATTTCTTCTCTTAGCAGTTATAAACATTTCTATTTTTGTTCTTTTTAAAGCATAAACATGACTACAGTAGAGATGTTTGGGCTCAGGGGATCCTAACAATGTATCTTTACCCTTGCTGGACAATGATTAACTTCTCTTCAAATGCTGGTCCCATCAAAGAGATCAGGTAGTGAGAAGAAGTTGGGAAGAACTGTTGGAGAGAAGTAGCCCTTAACCAAGCACATCAAGGTGAAAGGCTCCAGGAGAGAGACTTCCTGTGGTGATGTGAGCATGCAGATCCCCAGGGGACAGTCAGAGAGGAATGCAAGCTGCAGCACTTTGAAGAGAACACTGCCTTTCAAGCTCACACCCACCACCAATGTTATTTGACCAGATGTTACATGGTATGGTACTGATGGATAACAGAAAAAATTCTAGCCTCTCCCTAGAGCTCTCAGTTTACTTTGTACATACCCAAGACCACCCCCACCCTAGCACCACCCACAGTAGGTTGGACCTTCATCCATTAATCAATCAAGGAAATGTTTCACAGACCTGCCCACAGACAGCCTAATCTGATGGAGGCAATTCCTCAACTAAGAGTCTTTTGTGGGCTTAGCTTTTTCAAACCTACTTTATTAAGGGATCTCAAACACTCTGACCCTCCCCCTCCCCGTTCTAGCCCACCATCTAAAGATAGGGATAAAAAGATGGTAAATACAACAAGAGGATGCGGACTTGTTTAGAAGTAGTTCCTTACTGTCCTATGCAATAGTGTCTGAGTGCGTGGGCAGGGGAGCAGGGCAGGAGGAGGGGAGAGGGAACTTTCAGGATAGCATTTGAAATGTAAATTAAGAAAATATCTAATAAAAATTGAAAAAAAAAGTAGTTCCTTGGGGGTGATTCTAATCTCTGTTTTTCAGGATACCAGGAGTCCAGTACAGTAGTGTCAGGATAACAAACATGAATTAGCAGTGGCAGCACTATCCAGCAGAAACAGCCAGGCCTCCACTGAATCTGTGCCAGTCAGTGGGAGCAACCAGAACCATCGTGAATGCCAGGAGAAGTTCTCTCAAAAAGTGAAAATCAGTGAAGATGAAGAGTTGATGACGAGTTGCTAGCTACGCAAGCACCTGGTAACTGTCAGTCTCTCTATTTCTAAAGTCATAGTTCTAACACATTATTTAGTCAGGGAAGATGAGCACTGCCCTTTCCAGGACTTTCAGTGACACTTGCCTGAAGACATGGATGGTCCTGAACATATTTCAGTGACATTCTACTAACATGCAACCACAGTAGTCTTGTTAGAATTCTTTAACATACGCCTCTCCTCTGTACTGCCATGATGTTGGTTTAGTCCATCCTTATTTCTCACCACACACTGGGCATCTGAATGGAACCAAAAATAATTTCCTTGGTGCCTTGGCCTTCTCTCTGGCTCTCCATCCTTGTAATGCTACCTCAAGGTGCATTCTTATGGCTGAAACCTCTTCAAACTCTACTAACATGGCTTCTTACATGCAATCCTTCTCATTGACACCCAGTGTGCGCCTTTGTCCAATTATATCAAGTACTTTAAGGCTAGAGAACACGGAGAAATTCCTTCACCCTCCCTTTCCTTTATGCAGTGTTATATAATCTATTGTCAGATACTTCCTAGGATGGCAGTTGCCACAGATAGACTGTACACATTTATCTGAACAAGAGAGAGAGAAAGACAGAGAGAGAAGAGACAGAGACAGAGACAGAGACAGAGAGAAAAATACTTCCCAATACACGTGAAGTGCCTAAACCTTGTCTGGAACATAGGATTCCATTTCGCTGTTCAGACATTTTGTCATTGTTCATAAAGGTAACAGGGACTGCCAAGTCAAGCTTACCCAATAAATAATATGACTAACAAGTGCCACAAACAGGCACCCAATTCAGCTGCATTTAAAGAGCAAGCTCTAAGGATGGCTTAGTGGTTAAAAAAGAGTATAGAGCTCTCTGGCTGAGAACCTAAGCTTCCTACCCAGATCACAAGCTGATTAGTTACAACCGCCTGCAGCTCCGGCTTCGGCAAAGCCAATGCCTCTACTTTCCCCAGCAAACATGGCACTCACATCCAAAATCTCCTTGCCACACACTCACAGGTAAATAAAATGAAATCTTTAAGGAGTGAGGGAACACTGTCTCATTGTCTATCTTGAGTGCATGCGGATGACCAGTCAGACAATATTCTGGAAGTGCCTGCTGTATGAGTGAAGAAACAAAACTGAAAAGGCAGGCAGCAAAGCTTAGCTGGTAGAGCAGAGTGCTTTCAACTAGACATTGGAAACTCCTTTCTTGCGTTTCACTCCTTCATCTGTAACCTCGAAAAGATGTCTCTTGCCTCAGGCATTGAAGCCTGCCAGACCTGTGCACAGAGCAAATCTCTGATTTGAGCGCTGTTGCAAATAGTTCAGCCTATGAGCCAGTGGGGTTCCCTGGGAACCTAGAAGGTGAGCATGGTGAGCATGTGGAGGTTAACTAGGGTTTAGTACACTCACCTTCTGATGCATGGCCCAGATGTTTCACACCAGCAGCCAACACCCTCCACTACCCCCCAGAATACACGCATGCGGGCACATGCATGCACACACACACACACACACACTACAATGTCACAATGTCAGCTCCTATACATCACAACTAAGTGACTTTTGAAAACGTGGCCATCAGATACACCAGCATTCTGTTCTCTGTCCCATTGAGAGTATACCATGGGCTGGTAGGCAGATTATGTCTCCTGGTTAGGTCACATTCTCAGCTACACAATTGGAGGAAAAGATAGTCTCTGGGAAAGAGGATATGTGGTCACTGGTGGGAGCTGGGGGGAGTTGTATGTGTGTGGGTGTGAAACGGTACCTTGTAAATAGTTGTTTTCACATGGTGACACTCTCATCTAGCCCATCCCATTAGAAAATTCAAATTAAGCTACTCACAACTTCTTTCGTTTTCTATATCTCCTACCATACTCTGTTATATTGTGAGGCACTAAAGTATTCATATTAGCAGGACACTGCAAACAGTTGCCTCCTTGAAAGTAAAGGGGGAAATGAACCTAGGGAAGTTATATTCTGAGAGCAAAGGGCCAATGTAGTTCAAGATTAGCACCACGGAGGCAGAAGACAAAATCGTTCTGGAAACAAGAACTGTGCTGACCTGAAACGTTTGTGTTAGATATGGCTTGGGTGATTATTTTCTTAAGATTACTATGGTAGGATTTATCACTTCTGTGAATCGCCTGCATTATGGATTATGTAGGCTTATGATAAAATTTTGTTTGCTTGCTGTTTCTTTTTGTTTGTTTGTTTGTTTGTTTGTTTGTTTTAATTCAAGATAAGGAGTAAACTCAACTGTGATATGATCCCTCTCAGAATTGGTGTAAATGAACCTCGGTTCACCTCAGGGTAGGGGCATCTTGTCTCACCCAGGTGGTTGCTCATCCATCTAAGGGAAGCATCGAGCATGCAAATAGCCCAGGAGTTAACACAGGGAACACCATCCAGAGACATGCAGCTTGCTTGTATGCTTGCATTAATGATACGGACAGAATGCATCATCAGGCAATATGAAGAAATCTGCCGTGGTGTATACTGAGATGCATTCAATATTTTAAGGAGAGGCAAAGGTATTTTTTTCAAGTTCACATGATTAAA
Source organism: Mus minutoides (assembly GCA_902729485.2). Taxonomy (NCBI): domain Eukaryota; kingdom Metazoa; phylum Chordata; class Mammalia; order Rodentia; family Muridae; genus Mus; species Mus minutoides. The sequence continues at coordinate 503,468 of LR749772.1, forward strand.
GAAATGGAAGCACTCCCATAACCAGCCACCAAAACCAGACACTACTGCATATGCCAGCAAGATTTTGCTGAAAGGACCCTGATATAGCTATCTTGAGAGAGACTATGCCAGTGCCTGGCAAATACAGAAGTGGATGCTCACAGTCATCTATAGGATGGAACACAGGGCCCACAATGTAGAAGCTAGAGAAAGTACCCAAGGAGCTGAAAGGGTCTGCAACCCTATAGGTGGAACAACACTATGAACTAACCAGTACCTCCAGAGCTCGTGTCTCTAGCTGCATATGTAGCAGAAGATGGCCTAGTCGGCCATCATTGGGAAGAGAGGCCCCTTGGTCTTGCAAACTTTATATGCCCCAGTACAGGGGACTGCCAGGGCCAGGAAGTGGGAGTGGGTGGGCAGGGGAGCAGGGCAGGGGGAGGGTATAACTTTCAGGATAGCATTTGAAATGTAAATAAAGAAAATATCTAATAAAAAAAGGAAAAAAAGGTTTAAAAAGAAAAAAGAAATGGAAGGACTCTAGTAAAGAGAAATTAGGTTAAGGGATAACAAGAATAGTTAGTGGGATTCCCCCAAGAAAATGTATCTTTACTAAGTTCTGCAGCATGCAATAACAATACAGCGCCTTTGAACCTGTGCTCATGAGGAGCGTCATTCACATTGTGCTGATAATAAAAACAACAGAAATCACTGCACGGAGTCCGTATGGAATCCAGAGTTCAATAACCAAATTGGGGGCATCTACATGTAAACATTTTTCACATCTTTATCCGTGGAATAAAAGGCCAAGCGGAAGAAGAAGCACACACTGTAAACTCTTTCACTTTATTTGATAATCTTGTTTACTGGCTTATGATTTGTCTTGTGAATGCCAAATGCACTGTGTTCTTTTCTCCGTCGGAGAAAGTAATGTGTTTCTCAGCCGTGGATAATTTAACATGTGGCCATTCTTTCCACTTATGTCTGTGAAGAACGCTTTGAGGAGCAAAAGTATCACAAGAATCTCAGTCATTAGGTCAAATCTGTGAAGTCTAATCTAATCTATCTGCATACTTTCCTTCTTGAAATAAGAGAATGTATGGTTTTGTTTTCAGAGAAGGGGGAGGTGTTTTGTTTTGTTTTTTTTAATAGAATATGGCCTCTCCCTTTCTTAGCATCAAGGCCTGAGTCATGTATTTTCAAGTGCTGCGAGACTGGTAAAGGATTACATAGCACCCTACTCTGCATTCATCTACGGCTTAATCCATGCTTCTTTACACTGCATGATCATACCTCTCAGTTTCCTTCCGACTCAGAAACTCTGTCCCTGTGTTTGTTTTCATCTATCCACATCTGCTGCGACCCCGCCTCTGATCATGCTGAGTTTACATGTGTATCTTTTGTATTTTCCACACTATTGAGGGCTGATCTACCACAGTAACCGCCTGTCACTGAAGTCTGGGGACTTACTCACCAAGCCACATACTGCTCCCTCTATAAGCATGTATGATTCTGAGCCCATCACCACCCAGTTGTGTCTCCACCAGTCCAGATCCAGGAACTATGGAAGCACTGTCCCGGAGGCAAACACTAGAGGGCGCACTCTAATCCTACAAATGTGGCACTGCTGGCGTGGCCCTCCTCCCCGAAGAAGGGGACTTGTTCTGGTTCCCTGTGGGAATCCACAGAGAAACCTCAGTGCCCCAGTCTCTCTTCTCTTCGTGTGATAATTTCTACTTCAGTCAGGTCCCTCTCCTCTTCTTAGGAAGTCAATAGGTGGTTCTTCTAAACTTCCAGTTTGCAGCTAGAACTGCAAATTGTGGGTTGGCATTCCTTAGACAGGGATGCGCTTCTGCTCTCTGTGGATATCATACTCTGCACACACACACACACACACACACACACACACACACACACACACACACACTATGCTGCTCTCATCTCTAAACACATTTTAAAGCTCCAACAAGTAAAGTCTTTGAAATTGTGCTTCTCCTGAGAATTCCAGGCTCCCTTTTCCTTGATTTCTGTCTCCTAGTACTTTCCTTCCCATGCATTTTGGCTAACTCTTTGCAATTGGGTGACTTAAGAGAGTCCCTCGCTGTCTTGTTGAATATCCTACATGGGAACTGTCTGTTCTGCCTTCCAATCACTTTCAGAGTCACAAGTATATTATGCCAAATGTGTAGAGAGAATTAATCTCCATGCTATTCCAATGTTTTCATGTTGATAATATTTTAAACCTCATGGGAAGAATATATGTTTTTACAGCCTACTTCCTATGCCTGATCCCTTAAAAAAAAGAGCATGAGCTATTAATAACATCTGCAAACAGTTCACTCTATCTAAAAGGGAAACTGAGAAGGTACAGAACACGCTCATCTACTCACTCTGATTTTGAGATCTAGCCCACGCATTTCCCAGTCACTCAAGTATGTTCCAATGCTAGATAAATGTAAACTATTAGGTGATTCATGTGGTGAATAGGTGAAGTTAAATCAGAAATGGTTATTCTTTATCTAGATACCTATAATGCCCAGTCAAGATATGCCAGGCTGGAAATGGTAAAATATCTTATGTGACCCCTAGGGATTTCCCTATAACTGTCTCATCAAGCAAGTTAAGTTTTGAATGCAATAAAATTTCCAGTCCATTGAAGGAAAGGTGGTCCAGTAACTGGCCCATCTTGGGGTCCATCTCATGGGGGCAGGAGGCACCAAGGCCTAACACTATTACTGATACTATTATGTGCTTACAGATGTGAGCCTAGCATGGCTATCCTTTGAGAGGCCGTACCAGCATCTGATGGAGACAGACCCAGATACTTATATCCAACTATTGGACTGAAGTTGGGGACCACTATGCTTAAATTAGGGGAAGGATTGAAGAAGCTTAAGGGGAGAGCAACCCCATAGGAAGACCAGCAGTGTCAACTAACCCAGATCCCTGGGTGCTCCCAGAGACTGAGCCATTAACCAGGCAGCATAAACTGATCCTAGGCCTGGGGTACATATATAGCAGAGGACTGCCTGGTCTGCCCTCAGTGGGAGAAGATGTGCCTAATCCTCAAGACACTTAAGGCCCCAGGGAAGTGGGAGGCCTGGTGGTGGGGAGCACCCTCTCAGATGCATGGGGTGGAGAACTGGGATAAAGAACTGTGGGAGGAGGGACCAGGAGGGGAGGCAATGGCTGGAATGTAAATAAACAAGATAATAGAAAGAAAGAAAGAAAGAAAGAAAGAAAGAAAGAAAGAAAGAAAGAAAGAAAGAAGAGAGAGAGAGAGAGAGAGAGAGAGAGAGAGAAATCCAGTCTAGTATTTTTAATTAATTTAATTTATGTAGGTAGAAATCTTGGCAGCATATTTATCTGTATATCACATCTCTGTGTATCTTCCATCCCTGTCCAGTCAGGAAGACAGCATTGAATCTCCTGGGACTGGAGTTATAGACAGTTATAAGATAACATGTGGGTGCTGGAAATAAAATCTAGGTCCTCTGGAAGAGCAACCAGTGCTCTTAACTGCTGAGCCATCTCTCCATCCCAGAGTCTCTATACATACACTGTGAGAAATCTCACCACCAAGACTGTAGTACTCCAAAGCTCATTAGACATTCATGAGATTTCCTTGTCGTATGCTCTGCACACACAACCTGATGAGGTCATGTGGTCAGAGACACTTGGTCTCCGGCTATAAAGGGAGTAAACCTTTTAGTGCGTGAATGAAAACACACAGGGCAAAGCAAACTATCACGGCTTGCAGAGAGATGGCTTGTGTTTTGCTTGATCTGATGAGAGTCCCCGCCCAATTCACACACACCCAAGGGTTAATGTACAGACTATAAAAAACAAACAGAACAAGAAGCAGCTACAGTTGTGAACTGATTTGCACATTACACAGTTAGGGACTGTTCCCCCAATCCCAGCAGCAGGAGGGCAGGGGTCATGATTCTCAGGCAGCATAAGAAGTCTGAACCAAATCACTTGGATGTGGACAGTTCTGGAGAGTCAGAGAGTAGGGTTATTTGGAAAGAAAAAAATATCTCCAGAACAAGGAAATATTTTTAACTTTGCTCCAAGTTGAGTTGCTGCTGCACAACAGAATTACACATCCTTAGGGAGATATCTTCCCTTCACTTGGAGTGTGAAATTCTTGGCGATATCAACCGGAGCTTCACAAATGTATGAAGGCAGAGAAAATTGGAGACTCTGAGAATTACAAAGCAAACCTCGGAATACCGTCCAACCATATCGCCCCCACCCATGCCCCTCTAGCAGCAGCCACATGGCCCTTGCCAATAGCCACAGTGCTGCGAAGGGTCAGCGATTCTGTTGCGGCCGAAACTATTTTTAATTCGTGCACTGGGTGGCTGAATCAAAGAAAAACAAAAAAAAGGCATCTCGGGAGGCTAGGATAAAAGGGGGGAGCATATGGAAGTAGGCAGGATGTAGCAAGATAGAGCTAGAGAAAACACAGTATTTCATTGGCTGCCTTAGGATTGGTTGCTAAAAAAATCCCTAGGATGTCCATGTTTGGCTTCGGAGGAAGGGAAGTCTTAAATAAGGATGGTAATGACAAACACGTGCAACATTCGCTACAGAGTTTCCACCCCTGTTCTCACCGCTGTGTAAGTTAAATTTTTTCATAGCAGGCATCTTTAATAACCAACTGTATAAATTTATTATTTCCATATGTTCTCCTTTTTTTGCTCTAAATTCCAAACATTGCCCTCAAGAGCTTTCAAAAGCTGAATTAAATCAGAGGAGACAGAGAGCAATTTTGCACAAATACCTTGAGAATAAGAAACTTACATCATATTAAAAATGGTGTGAATAATGCATCTGGACCCTAATACAAACTTATTTTGTACCATTCAGTTCACCAATCAGGCTTCAAAATGTAGGTGAGTTTTTTTTTTTTCCACATAGATCTTTCTTGAGAGAGCATCACATACTCGCAAGGATTATCCCAATTGCATTTTAAAGCTTTTCCACTGAGAAATATCTTGCTTTTAACATGTCCCTTGAGGGAAAAACAGCTTAAGAGGTTTCAAATAAATAGCTTATCAACATCAAACACTATTTAATCAGATCAAAGATATACTGTGATTTAAGCTGTAGAAAGGCTAAATTCCTTTGTATTGGGTTTAAGATTGTTTAATTATAATGTACACAGTTTTGTGCCTTGGGTTCTTTAAGAATATGCTCAGCTATTTTCCCATTATCCCTTCCATAAGGCACTGACAATTACCCACAGATAATTCTTTTCTCCCTAGTTGTTCATGTATAACCAATGGCACTTCCAGTCACTCTGGATTCATTTTAACATATAAAACACAAGAATGGGGAACTACCACTTTCCATGTTGACATCTCACATTTAGTTGAGAATCATCTGCTTGGGCTGCTTCCTGGGTCTGTTTAATAGAGTGTCTTGCCAGTCATTTAGCAAAACGTGTACTAAGAAATCTTCTCAGAAAGTACCCTGTGTGAAATGTAAGGTACAGTGTCCTTTAGAGACCCACCAGCATTCAGATACAAAAGCAAAGATGGCTGTGTTCCATGAGGACAAAAGACACTCTATGGATATTCAACAAGCAGGAACATCAGAAAATACACAGACCACTACAAGCTGGGAGGGTCCCAGGAAGCTTCTTCTCTGATAAGAGAAATCAATTTGTTAAACAGGACTGGTATAAGAGCAATGCCGAAGGCTTCACCCTGACAAGACTACATAAGGGGTACTCCCAAATGTAACAACCAACACAAACAATGTTGCTACAATATAAAGATGAACATTGTACAATGAAGACCATGCTGTGTAGGGAATGATAAAGCTGTTATGAGGCCCTGGAGTCATAACAGGGCTCAGTAGAAGCCTGCACTGATCCTGTCCTTATTTAACTGCTTGAATCCTTGTAAATTTTCTTACATATTTTTATTCTAAATAGTGCTTAGGTTAAGTTGCTGAGTGATTTGGCACACAAATGAGTGTCCCCAAGGGACTGCCTCTCCTGTCTCACCCAAGCCCCAGGCTCATTGGAGTCAGAAGATGCAAAATTAATTTCTCTCATTCCTTCCTATCAGACACTTCCTTCCCACTAACACCTAAGGGCAACCATGCATCATAGCCCTGGACACCTATAAGTAAATAATCCTGTTTCCAGGGGGAGATGTGGCATGTGTTCTCATTTCAGACTTGAAAGAGATGACTAAAGACATTGGCAGTGCCTGACACCTGCTGATGGCTGGCTCCAAATGCTTCCAGCAGCCATCCAGAGTTGAAATGACAATAAGAAGCAGGGGTCAACTCCATGTGGGCTCCTGAACAAATTACAGAGCTTGAGACCTCAGTGGCACTGTTGAGATTATGATCTAAGCACAGACAGCCTGCCTTTCATCCAGTTAGGGGGCCATCCCTAGGTTTATGATTGACATTGCTGCCAAATCAACTGCCTGTGGACCACAGCCAATAATAGCTTAGAAGCCAAAGGACATTCGGGCCAAGGTTTTCCGAACCTTAGTGCATTAATGAATTAAAATGGTGTTTTTTTCGTACTTCTCTTCTGTATTGTTTGAAGCTCGGTAACAAAAAGATGTACTAACTTTAGAGAAGAATGCAATTCTCTTGGTATTAATTAATTTGAAAATGCAACAAATGAAAGGTCAAACAAGCTTTCATATATAAAACAATCTTTCCTATATTAATTCCCTACTAAACATTTGTGATAAAAATGCCAGCATCAACAATGCTAATAAAATATCAATTTATATATCGTTTTACAGTACAAGATTTTACTATGTTAGTAGTTGAAAGCAAAGGATGATCAAACAAGTTTTTCATGATTTCCAACAACGTATGGCTCACAGTGGACAGAGTGGATCCTGCCCCTTGAAGTCCTATTCATCCACTGTGTGCTCGTCTCTAAGGCTGGGGAGTGTTATGACTTGGGTGCGCAGCACTGGAACAGCCTCTCTAAAACTCACACATTTTAGATGCTAGCGGTAATGATTTAAGTTGATTTTCTGTTCATGTTTGATATCACATTCAGAGCATCGGTTTCCTTATGTTTACTCTGTACCTTGAAATTCTCAGAAGCTCATTTGCTTCAAAAGGTTTTCGAAAAACATCAATTAGGATATTCCTTACAGAAAATCCTTTTAAACAAATCTTAGCTTTAATGCTTCCTTCCAAATCTAATGTCACTTATTGAATTTCTATTTTTCACTGGGTTTGACAGTGACAGAAAGCACTAACACCAAAGAGGAGACTCCTCTGTGGGAAAAGCATTCACTCCTCCACCTTGTGCATGATGCTAGATTCTGAGAGTCTTAGAAGTGCCTTTCCAGCTGTCAAAGCAACATCTCCATCCCCTGCTTTTACTACATATGTATTGAGAATTGTATGGTTTTTATCGACTGAGACGGATTTATTATCATTTTAGTTCAATAAGGTTTTAATTGCATTGATTCGTTTCTCAAATATAAACCTTTGAAATGTCTCCCATCCTGCATTTACAGAATGAAGCCAACTTGGGCAGGTGTATCATTCTTTGTACAGATAACTAGGTTCAGTTGTGAAGGTGGGAGTAAGGCTTTCTGGGCCTCCACTGATGGGAGATTTGGGTCTGTGGTTTTACATCTTGGGCTAACTTCTCTGGCTTTAATATCAAGACAACAGGATGTGCTTATGGTGGTTAGAAGGTATTCTGTCTCTGCTGTCCTGAAGACCTTATTGAATTGATGCTTTTTCTTCACAAGTGTCAAGTAAAATCCACAATGTAAGTGAAGTGAGTTTGAAGTTACATTAGTGGTGTGTGTGTGTGTGTGTGTGTGTGTGTGAAATTAAAGTTGAACCCAGGACTTTACACAAGCTAGGAAAGTGCTGTATCATTTACTTATAGCCTATGTCCTGTTTTTATTTTCCACTTTTGGAGAATTGGTGATTTTTTTTCTTACGTTTCTAATGAAATCCATAATGTAAGTCATGTGAGTTTGAAGGTACATCAGTAATTTTTATAGTATTAAAGTTGAACCCAGGGTTTGACTCATGCTAGGAAAGTGCCCTATCATATAGTTAGTCTGTGCCCAGTTTTTTCTGTTCATGTTGAGACATAGTGTCCTGTACAAACAATGTGCTCTTAGCAAAGGGCTTGAACTTGAGATCCTCCTGCTTCAAACTCTTAACATCTTGTCAGAGAATTCTGAGCTATCAATTTAATTTTTCATTACTAAATCTAGACTTAGTATCACTATGTTGTATGGACGAACTCAAACCCTAATTTGGTGATTCCTTCTCATTCCCAATTTTCAAAATCATGTTTCTTCTACTTTCTATCTTCGATTTGGCAAGACATTTGTTGATTTCTCTAGTTTTATCCAAAAAGAAAGGTTTAAAGTCTCTATAGCCTTTTTTTCACTTTAACTGTTTTATAGTTTACTCCCATGTTTGAGGTGTGTGTTTGTGCTTGGTGAATAGATAGATGATAGAGATACAGATAGAGATAGACAGAGATAGAGACAGAGAGACAAAGACAGAAAGAGATGGAAAAAGAAACAGAGACAGAGACAGATGGAGGTCAGAGGACAGCCTCAGGTGTCAGTCCTTTCCTGCCACCTTGTTGGCTACAGGGTATCTCTTTAGTCAAAACAATGTTGTCAGTGTCTGGTGGTCCAGGCTGGTTGGTCTGAGAGCTTCTAGGGATTCCCTTATTTCTGCCACCCCTCATATACTAGGAGTGCTGGGAATACAGCTTTGAGTTGCCATGACCTGCCTTACACAGATTCTGGGATTTGAACTCAGGTCTTCACATAAGTATGACAAGTTCTTTGCCTGCTGAGTCAGCTCTCCAGCCCCTCTTTAATTTGATTTTTAAAAATGTCTTCAGCTTACATAAGTTCATCTTTTAAAACATCTCCCTAGACATGCCTAAAACCCCCGATAGAAGCAATAAGTGCAGACATTGTAGACCAAGGATTGGGATGAATAATGTTCCTATCACTATTTGGAAGGGAATAATTCATATATCCCCTTGAAATTGTTCTGACCTTTTGGTTATTTGGAACCACATTGGTTAACTCCAAAAGTGATTTTTCACATGCTACTCTGTAGTTGAGTTTTAGATTGACTCTAATAAGATTGGCCCAATCCATCTTCAGCATGGCAAACCAAGTGATCCTTTGAAATATCAAAAATTAATTACACTATTACATGACCCAAAATCGTCCATATAGTGTCAATCTCTCCAAAATAAAAGACAAAGTAATTACTGATCCCAGTAGACCTCAAACTTGCAAGCCTATCTCTGCTAGCCTTCTCTAGAAGCTGCTTTAGACAAGAACTGTGGAGTCTGGGGTCAGCCTGCAGCTGGAAACACACAGGCTGTGCCTCTCTCACCTCGTTTGCTTCTGTTGGTGCCCTGTGCTACTTAAAAATCTTAACAGGAATCTGGAAGGTAAGGACCCTGACCAGCATCCACAGCAGGACCAAAAAAAAAAAAAAAAAAAAAAAAAAAAAAAAAAAACGGTAGCAAAACAATGTGTCAATTATTGTAGAAAAAAGAAATGAAAAGGTTTGCCCCAAGGTTTGTAACTTAAACAAATGGTAAATGTTTAAGGAGCAGAAACTGTCAATCATGCACTATATATTTTTGCATTTCACACAGTAAACAAATATGTACAATAACTTCCTGCTGGTTATAAAGAATGGATAAACAGAAGAAAAGATCAAATGGGGGCTGAGAGGCAATGGGAGGCCATCTGATACACCTAGTTACCATGGTGACAGCCTCAAGCCCCTCCCTTTAACGACATCACTGTTTTGCATTCTCTCTCAGTTCCACAAGAGATCCCACTTAATATCAGCCTATTATTGGCTGTCTCCCTAATAGAACAGAAAGTCGGTGTGGACCAGGATTTATCTCTACTTTGCTGACTGGGGTAACCCCAGTGGCTAAAACAATTTCCAACACATAACGTAGTAAACTCACTAAATATTGATTGAATTATTAATGAAATGGACCTCTCCTTTTATCTTCAAACAAGCAGAAGCTTAAATGCTCCCTGTGCTAAAACCAGAGCATTGAGTGGAACAAAAATCAAAACTACCAACAAGAATGATAATCGTTAATCACTGTCTGATGGCCACCAGGAGCAGTCGGCCAGGCCACCCTGGGCATCGGGATCTTGCTTCATTGATTTTACTTAATAGGCTTTGAAGTCTATCTAACATGCTGTCCAGACGTACTTCCAAGGTGGGAACGGTCAAATATCACACAAATCGTTGTTGAGCCTGAGACAGGAGGAATCCATCCATTTGGCTCCTGAGCACATACTGCCATTGTGAATGTCATCATAAGGTAAGAATTGCTCTTGTTTATGAGACAAACAATTCCTGGCCTGGAAGAGGGATCTGTAGAAAATTCTGAAGCTGAATGTTTTCAAAAACGAAGGTTCTCCTTCATTCCATATGGAGAGAGACTAAAAGAAAATAACAGTATTGGTGGCCTTAGAAAATCTGCCAGTAATATTTAGCAAGTAACTAGCTCTTTACTGTAGAGAGCCGCACCCGAGCCGGTTCTGCCGCCATTCCAAGTTGGCGCCGACATTCTGTCACGACCCCCAACCTGGGGCAAGCAAACAAGTTCAGTGCTTGTGACGAAGCCACGTAAGTCACCACCCATCCTGGGGCGTAACTTGAGGTAATGGGCAGTCAGCCAATCCTGACGACACACGTCACACTGAGGTGTATTTAAGCGGAAACCATTTTCGGCTCGCCCTCTTTCTCCACATGGTGTAATAAAGGTATGCTTGTAGAGGATTCTGGTGGTCCACGTCCATTCTTGCCGGCGAGGTGGTAACGTGGCCATTTACACTTTACTTGTGCCTGTGGTAACAGACCTGTCAGCCCTCTCAGATGTACAGTAGAGTCAAAGTTTGCCTTTCAAGTCAACCACGGACACTGGCTTTTGCTCAGCTACTATGAGAAGAGAAACACGAGGGGATCCAAGAAAGTACAACCTAATTAAAGATTACTCTACGTTCATCCCTGGTTCTTCCCTTGCACAGAATGGGAAGGCTGTTTTTAATCCTTAGTATAAGAAACAGACAAGCTGCGCACATAATGCTTAGAGAGACCGCAATATGCTTAAAGATAAATAAATTGCAATCATGTGTCCAAGTCAAAGGAAGTTGTTGTAAATCAGAATCCTGATGATAGGATTATAAAAATCTTCATCCTGGTACAAGTTAGACTGACTTCACTTATAAAACCTGGGGATCCATCCCATATACATTTACCAAACCCAGACACTATTGTGGATGCCAACAAGTGCTTGCTTACAGAAGCCTGTTATAGCTGTCTCCTGAGAGGCTCTGCCAGTGCCTGACAAATACAGAGGTGACTGCACACAGGCATCCATTGGACAGAGCACAGGGGCCCCAATGAAGGAGCTAGAGAAAGGATCCAAGGAGCTGAAGGGATTAGCAGCCCCATAGAAGGAACAACGATATTAACTAACCAGTACACCCAGAGCTCCCAGGGTCTAAACCACCAACCAAAGAGTACACATGGAGGGACCCATGGCTCCAGCTGCATATGTAGCAGAGGATGGCCTAGTCAGACATCAACTAGAGGAGAGGCACTTGTCTTGTGAAGGGCCCCAGTGCAGGGGAATGCCAGGACAGGGAAGCAGGAGTGGGTGGGTTAGTGAGCAGGTGGAGGGGAAGTGGGGATGGAGTTTTTGGAGGAAAAATGAGGAAAGGGGATAAAACTTGAAATGTAAACAAAAAAAATATCTAATTAAAAATAAAAATAAATAAATAAATAAAGCAGTCTATTGGAAGTCATAAAATAATCTTATATTTTTCCTAGTGATAGGAAGTAAGAAAACAGCCTTCAAAATGTATATGAAGACTGAGTATAGATGCAGGGACTATAAAATGCAAAGTAACATGAAAAATTATCAATATTTTCAAAACTACAGGAAGAATAAGCAGACCTTTCACCTGACTGAGGCTTCCGTGCCTTCATAGTCTGACTCATGCTGAGGCTGAGGAGATAGATAATGTCTGATACCCCATTTTTGCATACAGAACACTGATAACATATTCTGAAATCAGAAGTGCTTTCCAAACACTATGGCTTAACCAGTGGGCACTCCATTTATACCTTAGTGACTTCCTTTGAAGAGCGCTGTGCACATCCTGACCTAGTGAGCTTGGCATCTTATCACATGGGAGTTTGAGTACTACACACAACCGCAAGGGACGATTTATTCCTGGGATGAAGGGCTTCTTAAAGATCCTTAGGGACTCTGTCCCGCACTAAATAAACACCTATGGCCTGTACTGACATCAGAAAGCAAAAATGGTTTATGAAAACATAAATTTCTACAGAGGAAAACAAAGTTTCATTTAGGACTACTGTCAGCTCTAAGCAGATTCTTCTTATACTTTAATTCACTTCATATGAAACTGCTATGTTATATATAGGGTGACCTGGAGTTTTGTAATGCAGTACAAGATGATATTAAACCTTCAATTCTCCTGTCTCAAACTCCTGAGCTTCGAGGAATACAAGCATACATCACTATTCCCAAATATTAAAAGCATTAAAATTAATTAATGTTGTATATTTTAACTTAATAAAATTCCTAATTCCTCCTCCTAGAGAATAGCATACCACCATGCAACCAGCCATTCTGATAGGGAATGAGACAGGACAGAGATAAATACAGTAAGGAATATCACTGCTGGCCTATCAATTTTAGGGATATGAAAATTGTATAACATTGCACGGATTCTCAAAGTCATTTGTGTCAGCCCCTTTCCTGCAATCAAGATAATTTGTTTCTATAAGGAAAGCTAAAATTAGCGAAGACTTGACTCCATATGATAAAAGTAAGACTCCAGGCATGTTTTGGTCTTTTTGTTGTTGTTGTTGTTGCTATTGTTGCTTATTTGTTTTTATTCTTACTTTTGTGTTTGAAAGACACAAAGAACATGAAGTTCGATGGGTAGGGAAGATCTTGGAAAAGTTGTGGGAGGGATAATAAGATCAAAATATATACTTTTACTATATCTATCTACCTATATAGATGATATAGATATAGATATAGTAAAGAATCTAGCCATCCAAATACCAGAAGGGAAAAAAAGTGTTGTTGAGAGTTGTATGACATGCATAGAACCATGGGATATTCATCAAGCCATAAACAATAGATTCAAGAAAATGTAGAGATGAAAAGCCAGGAAACAAATATGATACCATGGAAGCTATGGGGCATTTATTCATGAAAATGAGGAGCCAGGAGACACACATGGAATCCAGGGAGCAAGAGAACCTAAGAGACAAATGTGATTACATGACAAGCATATATCCAGGGACACATGTAGAGCTAGAAATTCTGCACAGAACCAGGGTATGTACATGGAGTCAAGAGATAAACATGGACCTGGGGGTTCAGATGAAGCCAAGTGATGTGCATAGACCATGGAAGAACATACAGGGAGCCTGGGCATGCGAATGGGACCAGAGAACACACATGGAGTCACATATATACATGGAGTCAGGAAAGACAGAAGGAAACAGGGCTCATACACAGAGCTGAGAAACATACATAGATTTCTAACACATACATGGATCTGGGGCACATGCATGAAGCCAAGCACAAAACAGTGCTATTGTCACATCTGTCACCGACACTCCTGTTTGACATTGGAGATAGATGATGCTGACTAGTTTATATTTTCTCTAGCCATAACAGTAAGAGATAGACGGAGCGCAGCCAGCACCAGCAGGCACAGAGTCTGTGAAGATAATCAAGGGAAGAGTGGGAGCGGGTGGGAAAGTGGGCAGATATGGCAGTTAATGGGGACAACAAGAACTGGACCTCAGCATCCTGGTGAGAAGTAGAAGGTAGCTCTCAGGTGAGGAGGGTCTGATCCTCCTCATCACTAAGCACAAAGGGCCAGCACAGTAAAAACATGCTCCGTGCTTTTCTCTTCTGACAAAGCAATGCTTATAACACAAGCATAAATATAATAAAATAATTATATGACTCAACAGAAAAATACAGGATCCATGAAAAACCCTTGCCCATACTGTGGTACAGGACTAAAAGTCCAAGTTTAAAATTTATTTGACCACTTAGGGTCCCATGTGCAGATAAGGTACCATTCCCAGCCTAGTAATAACCAGGGCTCAAAAAGACAATTGCCCTTATTGTCCTTCCCAATCTCTTGGGGGCAAGGCATTACTCATCCTCTATCGAGCATCCATAAGCTTTTCCATAAATTCTGAAATAATTCTTGGGTCAATCAATAAACTTGTAAGTAGTAGGACCTTCTACAAGATCACCAAAGAGTTAAAAATAAAGATTGCTGGGTCCTGAGATTTGAAATCAATAGTGGCCTGCCTTGTTCTGTAGACAGAAGCAATCTTAGGCATTAATACTAAATGCTTCCAACCAAGACCCTGATGAAATGCCCCAAGTCGGTCGTGATTTTACAGCCTAAGACTTTGCAGAGCATGGACTGATTCGCTCATCAGGGCTCTTTCTGTCTGCATAATGATAAAGCGCTTGCTGTAAGTCCGTTTCAATCAGTGGAACGCACTTTCTACATAGCCAGCATGCTGGGTAAACTTTAATCAATAAACAAACAGAAACAGAATAAGGTACAATTGCCTCAAGTAGACTTGAAACATTTAAGGCTAATTCCAGTGATGGTTATGGGACTCAGTGAGCATGCTAAGAAATACGTTTCATGAAGGGCCACTCTATTTTCCCATTTATTGGAACAGACGTTTAGGGAAAGGACAGGCACGTCAGTGGGAAGGGAGTGCTGGCAATGGGTCAGGGTATTTTAGTCGCCACTGCACATTCAAAGATAAATCTTCCAGAGCATGCAGCCAAGGCAGCAGCCTTCAGACAGAGCAAGCTGCCAGAGCCTGTGAGACAAAGCGTTCAAAGAGAATGAAGGAGCCCACAGAGGTGAGTACGTCACTGAGGCTGGGAGCAAGACTGACAGAATCTTCAGCCCAGCCAGGTAGGCTCAATCAAGACCCTGACAAACTGTGCTGGATGATATTAAGGTGTTAGCTTTGGCATAGGATTCACTTCACTCACAACCTCTTATACAGAATGCTGCCACAGCATAACACGAAATCATGATGTTGCCGGGTGTGGTGGTGCACGCCTTTAATCCCAGCACTCGGGAGGCAGAGGCAGGCGGATTTCTGAGTTTGAGGCCAGCCTGGTGTCTACAAAGTGAGTTCCAGGACAGCCAGGGCTATACAGAGAAACCCTGTCTAGAAAAACCAAAAAAAAACAAAAACAAAAACAAAAACAAAACAAAACAAAACAAAACAAAAACTAAGTAAGTCACGATGTTTAAAAGCATGTGGAAATCAAGATTTTTAAGTAAGACTATCCAATTCCTTCACCTTCATCAGCGTTTTGGGATAATTACTCAAACATTCAAACACAAATAAAGTTTTGTTCGAGGTTACAAAAAAGTGTTCTTGTGATAAAGTGCTGAGCAGCTCCAACATGAGCTACTCTGAGGCCTCCTAATACTCACAGGGAATCTTTTGTATGTTTTATCTGCAGTCTTATATTTTTTCAGAGTGCCACTTCCTTTCGAGAGCACACAGTCTCTTGGGCATCACCTGTCTAGTCCTCAGGAACTCCAACCCCACCACGACCCACTCTCTGTCCAGCATCAGTCTAGCTCAGTGGAGGTGGGATGTGCTTCCTACCAGCTAACCTCTCACCTGTTCTCAGGACCTCCCCCACTCCTATAGAGCAGTGGACACACTGATTCCCCCCACCCCCACTCTCCTTTCTTTAGCCTCTTCCTTCACCTGGCTTCTTCCTGTCTTCACTAAGGCTTATTCAATAATGCCCTTTTCAAAGCTACTTCCTGTCTTCCTGCCCCTGCACGACTAACATTTTTGTCTCCTTGGATCCACACATTTATCTGCACATGAAATGTGTTTTACTTTCTCCCCCCTACACAGCCCTGGTTAAGCACCATGATATGGTCCATGCTGGGCCTAAACAAAAACAGCCTCTTGAGTCTTAAACAAAGGCACCTGTGGCTGTGCCACAGTTTGAAAATTGCTTTTCCAGATGAACTGTTTGAGACCAGGTGATACTGGATTTGGGTTAGCCCTAATAAAAAGTGGCATGGTACTACAACACAAGACAGAAAGATACAGAGGGAAATTGTAGACAGCATATATCCTAAGCCTAGGAGACAGGTCAATGCAACTGTGAACCAAGGTAGTCCACAGTCTGCTGCTGACCACAAGAAACAAGTCTCCTCTAGCATAATCAGAGAGGGCACAACCTCATTCACATCATCATAGGAGACTGCTGGCCAGCACACTGTGATAGACAACATCAAGGAATTACCCAGTTGGCAGTAGTTTTGTACCAACCCTGAGAAAGCAATGCCCAGATACAGCCATACTGAGAGAACAGCTGGACTGGATATCAACTGTCCAGATTTTCAAATGAAAAACTTTCAATGCTAGAAGAAAAGGCCCAAGGGTAACCCAGGACAAGATGACTTCTCTGGGTTCTGGCCCATACTGAACCTGAACACTGCATTACCAGACTTCCATGGCCAACTCCATCTTTAAAGAATCCCTCACTGAGGCCTGGACTTGCTCTCAGCTAGATTCTTCTTTCTGGGGCTCAGAGGACTGCAGGCTTTTCAGTCCACAGGTATTATATCCTTCACATCAGCCTGCCTGTTGACCATATTTGGAGTGAAGATCCAAGATCCTAGATATCAACAGAGCTTCCTCATCTCTTGGGTCCTCCATGTATTATACCATCCACCATAGCTGACTTCAATTTCTAAACCCACCCACCCCCGCTTCTGCTTTCCTGTACTTGTTACCAGTCAGACCTCAGTTTCTCCTTCTCGCTGCCTCTGATTACAGCAGCAGCCCCAGAATGGGCTTGCCTCCCTCCCAGTGGAGGTTGATCTTCAGATACCACCTTGCCATGCATATCTAAGCTCTTCCTAGGTCAGCCTTACCCTCGCCACCTCATTCCCTTTCACCTAGATATGGATACTGTGATTCACTCTGTGCTCGGCATTTTCCAGGACCCGTGATACACATTTCCCCATTTGATCACTTCTTAGTGCTGTTCATTTCCTTTCTTTAGAATGTCTGTGCCTTCATGGGATTCATAAACTTCTTATGGGAGCTCTTTGGGACTCAGCTCTGCCGAGAGCAGTTCTCGGAAACCTTCCATAAATGGTGCTGGTCCTGTGGCTATCTTACTCCCATGGTCCTCTCCTGGGTTCCATGCACGTGACAAAGACACCTAACAGACTGTGCTGTGAGAAGCTGCTGGTTTTCAGAGACAGGAGCTTGGCCTCTATGGAATCAAGACAGCACAGGTGTAGATGTTAGTAACAGTCAATCATTATATGTTTATTACATGTTCTCCCAAAATGAAAAATAGGCAACTTAAGAGGTGAGGAAATAACTCAGAGGCGGAATGCTTGCCTAGCACTGGGAGAAAAGATAATTTGCAATTCTCTGAGAGTCATTTATGAACTGTGAGGCAGACTCAGATCCCAAACCCAGACAGAATTCTCTGCCGGCAAGGCTGCTGGGAACAGATCCTCAGACAATGCTACCTTCGTCAGACACAATCTGAAAAGTGCAGCCGAACCACCCAGGAATTTTTAACATAGAATTCCCAGTCCTTGAAATCTTTTCCAGTGTACCTCTCAGTGATGAGTTGTTGACAGGAATGGATAACATCAGAGCAGAGAGCCTCGCCACAAGAAGAACACTGGTGTAAATGTGTTCATCCTAATACAGGCAATTACTAAAGTGTGCCAAGTTGTATGTACCTTTTACGAAAGATTACCCCCTTTGATTATGTTTGTGTGTGTAAGAATGTGTGCATTTTTGAGGTATAAAAGAATAAAACCTATGAAATATAAGTAAAGGTTTATGTAATTGCAGAGGGAAACTCAATGCAGAAAACAGAAAAGAGAGATTTCTATGAACATCACTCATTCCACTGATTTTACTTTGATTCTCCGAAAAGCAAAAGCAAAATCTAAGGACCAGAATAAACTGAGCTAGAGGTTGTTGGCATAACTATACAGAATGAGATGGCTTTCCAGGTCTTTAAAGTGGTAATTTGGATTTAATTCCTAAGTGAAGTACATACACAGAAAACTAAAGAAAATGAGAATAAACGTCTTGAAGGGTTTCAATGACTACTAGGAAATAGTTGGCATAGAGATGCTCCTCTGGAAATGACTGAATGGGAGAGCAAATGCTGTAACATTTGGGCACACACTGTAATGATGGAGTGGTGGGCACACACTATAATGATGGAGGGGCGGGCACTCACTATATAAAAAGAAAGGAAATGAGTAATGCCCTGCAGAAGGATAAAGACTTTGTCCATGGGAAAAAGAAACAGAGGGTAAGGTGTCAGAAGTTTATACTCTCAAGCCTAAAGATGGCCTTGATTTGTTAGGAGTTCATAGGATTTATTTTCATACATGCGTTCCTTAATGCTGTTCTAAAGAGCCTTAAGTGCTAGTGCTCCAAGCAGGCGGGAAGGACAATCCCCAGACCTATGTGAGGAAGGAGGTCAGAGAATAGAAGTATCTTTGATTCAAGAGACTGAAAGTTATGGAGCTCAGATCCAACCTCTCGATGAGCTTCACCTGAAAGAGAATCATTCTAACATCCCGAGGGCAAAAAAGTAGCAGTGAATTAAAATCTATTAATAATATGAAAAGTCACGTGTTGATATGATGCTGATCAATAGAGTAAGAAAAACAACAGGAAACATAACTTCTCAGATCTCCTGTAATGACAAATGGAGGAGCAGCTAGATGTCAGGAAAGCCAGCTACCAGAGTAAAAAGAAAAACACAACAGACGCTGCAGTGTCAGGAAGCCAGGGACAGGCCTGTCCTGTTCCAGATGTGCTGCAGGGGTGTTCAAAGAGCAGGCGAGGGACAGCTGCTTTATATAGAAGTTTCTAACTATTAGAAGAAGAAAAGATGCTAAAACCAGAACAGCTCTGGCGTGCTTCCGTTAGCCAATGACTGTGACTAACTGCCTGCTGCCCACAGGACGCTCTCTGCCTCACAGGAAAAGTTGACAGGCACTGGGACATCAAAAAGATGCCAGTGTGGGCAAATCATGGATAGACTTTTAAATGAGGAAAAAAATAGAATGTAAATTTATAATTGTGGAGCTTAGATTATTATTTCTACTTCACATCTATATAGGACATCTGTGATACAAAGTTTTGTTTTTGTTGTTTTGTTTTGTTTGTTTGTTTGTTGTTTCTTTCTTTTTTGTTGTTTTTTGGGGGGGGCGGGTTGTTTTTTGTTTTCTAGAGATAGGGTTTCTCTGTATAGCTCTGGTTGTCCTGGAACTCACTTTGTAGACCAGGCTAGCCTCGAACTCAGAAATCTGCCTGCCTCTGCCTCCCGAGTGCTGGGATTAAAGGCGTGTGCCACCACACCCAGCTGATACAAAGTTTTAAAACTAATGAAAAATGATTGGAAAGAGTTAATGAAATGCAGTGTCTGATTTGGGCTGAGAAGAGCCGCTTGCTGAGTGGGAGGCGTAGTGTATGTTTTCCTACTGTGAATGGTTCAAGTGTCCTGGCCATGAAGACCTTCCATAACTTCTGGGAGATACTAGAAGAGAGAATGTGGAATCAGCTCTCTAACACTAGCGCACTGAAAACACACTTCACACACAATGAACTCCACTGCATTAGGACACTGGTTAAGGACAAAGGGCTCTTCAAGACAAGTCCCTGGCTTCACTTGAAAATGCCAAAAAAGAATTCTTTTCTTCCCTGTCTTATTAATGTTTAGTGCAGCGCTGATGTCAGGGTTTCAGCCACTGACCTGAATAGCTGAGAGGCCTACAGCACCTAAATGAAGACAGGACAAAAACATCCACAGAAACTCAGTCTGAGATGCTCCACGAGGAACTACTCCTTCTAGACACGCAACTCTTACATTTTATCTTCATTCAAACAATTTCCCAGGGGAAGTCACAGAAATAAAGCAATATCCATGGGATATTACATTAAACATGGGACTTGAATTTAAGCTATAGTCTTGTAATCAATAGAGCCTATTCCTTACCTTTGTAAGAGACGACAGGGTGCTCAGCTCTCTGGCACTTGGCAGGGTCCTGGGTCTCAGGTCGAGCAAGTCTCCACACTCCCAGGCTTGAGAACAGCCATGCAAGGATGCAGGCTCCCTTCATGGTGGGCAAGGGGTCTCTGACTCTGGGAACGTGTCTTCTTCGAAACTCACCTTCTCCTCATGTGGGAAAAGTACCTACAACATACAAGAGAATGATTCTATAAATATGAGCTCAGGTTTTGTTTCCTGGTGGGTAGTGTTTTGGGAAAGTCCTACTATGAACCTTTAAGTTTGCAACATGCGATGACATATGATGTTAGAAAACACAAACAGCTGACCTTGAAACTAGGTGACATTTGAGAGTTTCTTCCCCCCACCGTGTGTGTGTGTGTGTGTGTGTGTGTGTGTGTGTGTGTGTGTATGTGTGCATGTGTGAGCATGTGTGTGTATGTATGTGTGCATGTGTGAGCATGTGTGTGTGTGTGTGCATGTGTGTGTGTGCTTGTGTGTGGGGGGTGTATGTATTTGTCTGTCTGTGGGAGGGGTAGGGGTTGTGTGATGTGTAGGTATGTGTATGCATATAAGGCTGTGTGTGTATAAGGGTATAGGGGTATATGGGTGAGTGTAGATGTCCAGTATAGATGTATTTTGTGCATTTGTGCTGTTGTGTAAGGATGTGTGCATATAGGTATAGGTATAAATACGTGTGTGTGTTGATGTGGGTGTTTATTGGTATGTGTGTGTGTGTATGTATGGTGGGTAAGTATGTGTACATACATAGTATAAATTGTGTGTGTATGATGTAGATGTGTGTGTACCGGTATGTGTATGTGTATGTGTGGGAGGAAATGAGTATGGTCATATGTGTAGGTGTGGAAACTCTGTTAATTTAATTTGAAGTCCTCTAGGACTGCATCGCCTCTGGGCTTGGCACAATTTAGGAGACTCCTTTCATAGGCAGGGTTTCTTCTTCACTGACCTTGTCTAGAGATTTCTAACCCCCACATCTATGCCTCTACCTGAGGAATGTCAGGTAGCCTTAATTAGATTAGAGGATCAATTTTCTTTCTCCTGATAAGAACCAGTTCAGCTAGCAACTGAGATTCCTGAAATGCTTCTCCATTCTAATGAGGCATTCCAAGTAACCTAGGCCCCAAGCCAATGACCTTTGTTCATCCTGGATGCCTGTCTCTGCCTCCTGAGTGCTGGGATTAAAGGCATGTGACACCACACCCCACCATAGTTCACAATTCTTATCAATCATTCCAATGACATTAAATTTATAGGTTATATATCTGCAAAACCTGTGGCCAAGTGTGCTTCAAAGAGAACATACATAGAGCAACTACCAGGTATAATAACAGGACATGGCTAGACAAGGAGACAATTTCAAGACTATGAACAAAGCATGCTCTAAAATAAGGCAGGCTTATACAAATAACTGTAACCCAACCTCTTAACTTTAAAGGAAGTGAGAGTGCCTTGGGAGTAAGGAGGGTGCCCTGCCACTTAGAGGGACCAATGATAGGCTTACATGGGGATCAGATTTGAGTTTAACATTGAATGATAAAAAGGATTTCAGGAGCTAGGGTCTGCTGGCAAGTTGTTCCATATCAAGGGGCGAGGATGAGAGGACATCTGTAGAGTGGGTAAGCAGGTGAAAGGCGGCCATAAGCACACTCTGGAATGATTTGTTGTACTTGGTACAGAAACCAGGCAATGCAAAGAGAACAGAGGAACAGAAGAGTATAGCTTATGGTATGGAAAGTAAATTTGGTAAGATGTCAGGTCTTAACTGTTGCGCCATGAAGTAGTCTGGACAAGGAGTTGTAGGCAGAGCAACAGAAGGGTAAATACGTTGATTTAAGTTTACAGCAATTGTTCAAAAAAATTATAAAAAAAAGAAGCTGTGTCTTTAGACTTTGTAAAATCAATAAAAAAGCAGAGGCAAAGAGTAGCTAAGAGTATGGCTGGTCAAATGCCTACAGATGCCAACTAGCCCCTGCCCCATCAGAACGGGGCCTTTACCCTGTGAGTCTGAGCTGCTTTGTAGCACCCTGCTAAGCAAGCCACACAACAGAAGTCACAAATTCTAATTACCAAGCCAGGCCCTACCACTTCCTGCCATCCAGTACACATCCTTGGAGAATGGAGGAACCAGTTCAAAAGGTAATTTCCCTGGGCTTGTCTCAAGAGAGAGCAGGTAGGTAGTTTGAGGGCTAGAACCCATAAAACCCAGCTTGTCAGCCACCATTGCTGAGGTTAAACCTGGAACACACTGAGGGTCTTCAGCATGTGTCACAAGCACAGAAAAATACCCCAAGTGAGCCCTTTCCAAATCCCTGAACACCAATATATAAAATATATTTAAAATGTCTATTCTAATCTACTAGATTATGGAAACAGAGACATAGTAAATGTCAGAATATGACTACTGCTATTCATTTAAATAGTATCCACAGATGGCCTCACATAATGAAAATATAATTATTTATTGTTGTACATGTCAGGACAGAGAAACTGAATTAATACTTTAGAATATCCCATAAAGTACAGATCATGTGAAGGGTCAAAAATTAGAATTAGCACATAAAACCTAGAAAGGTTTAAATAATAAATGAGGTTGATCTTCACTAAAAGGAGATATGATAACAAGGAGGAGGTAACATTACACGATAAAGGTCTCTGTTTTCTGATTGAAGGTAATCAATCAACAGGTAGCATGTAGGGGTTCCACAGAGCAAGAAAAACAAAAACAAAACAAACAAAATAACAAAACAAACAACAACAAAAAATCTGACCTGAGAAAAGGGGAAAAAGTATAACCCTCTTACATTAGATGGACAGAGAAGATGTGATAAAATAAGTTCACACTCAAAGACTGGGAAATTCCAGGACTGAGAAAGCAACTTGGCAATCAAACACATACTATTATGCAGTGGTCAAGGCAACAGTATGCTGTACAGTGCATTTAAGATGATCAGGGTGTTTTCGCAAGAGGGATTGCTTATACAGAGAGTGGCCTGCTGGAGAGGCCCCTGCTGCCTCCTGGGCTCTCTTCGCTCATGCTCTTGTTAACATCCCCTTGTTGTGGTGTGCATCCCATAGTGGATGGTGCAGCAGAGAGAACCTCATCCATCACTGCCCCTTGACTTCAGACTTCTAGCCTCCAGCAAAAATAATTTATTTTCCTGGAGAAATCACCCAATTTCTGAGATTATTTTACAAGGGAGGAAAAAGGACACACCCACTGGTAATTAAGTACAGTCTGTCTTCTGAGAAGGTTAAGTGTGGAGAAGAGATTGAAGATTTCGGAGGGAAGGGTGAAGGTGGTCCTTGCCTGGCAGCTGAGCACTTAGCACTTAGGGAGCTTGGCTAAAGAATTATGAGGTAAATACCAGCATGGACTGCATAATGAAACACTATCAAATAAGTAAATACATACAGAAACAAACAAGTACTAGAGAAGTGGTATATGAGAGAAGAGACAGAAACATTTGAAATGAGAAGGTACTAGAATAAAGAAATTAGTTAATGAAGGGAGAAAAGTTTTCATCCTTAAAAAACAAGGATATTTTTATATTATGATATATTACATATATTATAAGATTTATATTATACACAAAAAATTATATATAATATATACAATATTATAATAGATAATAAGAACTAGATGAAGAGGAATACATCAAGTTGGTAATCTATCTAATGTAAAAGCCTCTAAACTTTTTTAGTCAAATAAATTTCTGATGACTAAATAATTGATGATCAGAACTTTAAGCACTAGAAAATGTGAAGGAGCTAAACTTTGGAGTTGATAAAAGTAAATAGATCTGAGTGTTTCTCATTTACTATTGTTTACTGAATGTCAACCACACAGCTACATGCATGTATAAATACATAAAGGAGCCAAGCAACTTAGTTCAGAAGAGGCAAGCCTTAGAGTATAGGTTAGCAGCAATGGGGGCCCAGATAGGAAGAAGCATAGCAATGAAACTAAGATGAAAAGTCCCAAAGCAGGTCAAAGGTTAAGGTCCACAATAATGTAAAAGATTCTAGGAGTTCTCATTGGATGAAATGCTCAGGCAGAGCAAAAGGCAAATGAAGGGACTACAAACCAAAGAATGCAGTAAGGAAAGAGCTTCCAGGGGAGGAAGAGGTAAAGAGAGTGGGGGAGTGGGGGGTAGGAATGGATATCTGTCCCACCCCCACCGCTGAAGATTCCTCAGACACATAGCATTGTAATATATACAGGTTCATAGCTGCTAAGTTTTCTTGAGTTAAAATATTAAGAGTATGCTTTTACCCATTAAACAACAGTCTAGAGCCCCACTGTGCAACAGCATATCTTCCATTTTCCTCCTGCTGTGAGATTGAACCCCTAAAATGCCATCAATGGATAGATCTTAAAATACACATGATTGAGGAAGCATTCCCTGGAAACTGGTTACACAGTACAGGGAGTTAGGTAGCCTTAACTGAAGATTTTCACCTATCAAAATCCAATCCCCAGCCATACACACCCAGCTCTGTAGCAGACCACTTGCTGTGTCCCTTTCCTTTCTGCCCTAATCTCTAGCATTTCACAGAGAGGGATCTTCCCCCTCCAGCCTTCCCTTTCCCCACTTCTCTCCTTATCCCAGCCAACATCAGCAGCAGACACTCCCTGGGAACCCTCAGGCCACTCAGGTCAGGAAAGAGGGTGGCCTGATTGCAAATGTTTTTTTCCCCTTCCCCTCCACCAATGCAATGTCCCAGTCACACCCTTTTTTGTTTTGTTTGTTTTGTTTTGTTTTTTGTTTTGTTGTTTCCTTGTTTTGTTTTTTAGCAGACCATCTGCTTTGGACTCTTGTTCCTGCCTGATCCCCTCTCCAAGGAGATCACACAGATCTTCTCCTTCAACCTTTCTCCCCATTCATTCCTTGGTCTTAGTTCTCAATTCCAAAAGGAACTCCCAGGGAGCTCTCCAGCCAAGCCTGCCAGAGAAGCAAGTAGGCCCATGAAACAGGTAAGTAACTTGCAGATCTCTCTCCCTTAGTGCCTCCATATTCCCATTCCATTCCCACCAGCAGCTCTGTAGCAGACTGCATGCTATGGCCTCTCCTTTCCTTCTGTCCACATTGTCAGAGAACTAAGCAGATGGGGTGGAATATCCCAGAATTCCTCCCTCCTTTGGACCCCCTGCTAGGCCATTCCCATTCCTAAGTATCAGCTCCCAACTCACAGGAAAACTTTGTTTACCTGGAATCCCCCATGGACACACCAAACAGAATCCCAGAAGCATTCCTTACCAGGTGACAAGAAGCCACACTTTCCTAATAATCAGAGAGGGCAACAGAAACTAAAAAAACAAAACGCCCACCAAGTAAAGAAAAGACCAGACACAAGCACGTACAAATACAATCATCCCAAACCCATAGACACCAATGTAAAAACAACATCAATAACCAGGACAACATGTTCCCACTAGAGCCCAGCAAACCTACTCAGTAGGCTCTTAGAAAAGCAGCAGAGCTGAAGCATAAGAAAAGGACCCTAAATGGCCTTTCTGAGTATAATAGAGGCCCTCAAAGGTAAATGCATAAATCCATTCAAGAAATCTATGGAAACACAAAACGTGGAAGGAAATTACTAAAACAGCTGAAAGGGGAGGTATAATCAATAAAGAAAACCCAAACTGAGGGGAATCTGGAAATAAAATAGGATCTCAAACAGGAGTCTTAGAGGCAAGCCTCCCCAACAGAATATAATGGTTGGAAGACAGAATCTCAAGTAACATATGAACGTTGGCTTATTAGAAAAATGCCTGACTTCTCAATGGAGCCTATATGGAGTTTTACAAACTCTAAGAGACCACAGATGCCAGGCCAAACTACTATAACCAGCACAATTTTCAATCACAATAAATGTAGGAAGAAAGACATTCCAAGACAAAAACAAAACCAAGAGGTATCTATCTGCATAGAAGGCACTAGAGGAAAATGTCCTAATGAAGAGATAAACCATGAGAGAGAGAGAGAAAGAGAGAGAGAGAGAGAGAGAGAGAACAACCACCATAATGAGTAATAATTTCATACCTACCATCAAAACAAAAAGTAGAAAAGGTTGTGGTAACAAAAATAACAGGAACCAACAGACAATGGCTATTATTGATAACTCTCTAGATGAATTGACCTAGCAACCAAACCTGTGTAGCCATTTTAATATCTGAACAAATAAACTTCAAAACAAAACTAATCCATAGAGCTTGGGGAGGACACTCCAAACTTACCAAACAAAGAACACACCAAGAAGATACTGAAATTCTTAACATCTGTGTCATGCCTAAGAGCACCAAGTTCAGAAAAGAAACACTAATATAGATGAAATCACACACTGACTTGACCCTCACACACTGAGGAGACTTCAATGCCACCCTAATCATGCCAATAGGCAAGTCTCGGAAACAGATACAAGAAAATTGAAATAACACCTTGCAATCAATCTGGCCACTGTGGATTAAAGTTGGATAGCCACAATAAATGAAACAACATAAAGCTTACAAACTCATGGAACAACTCACTAATGAATGAAAAATAGGACAAGAGAGAAAGTAAAACATTTCTAGAACTGAGTCAACCTGAAAACAAAACATACAAGTTTATAGAGCTAAGTGCATCCTACAAAAAGCAATCTGCAGGTTGAATGCAATCCCCTTCAAAACTATAGCATAATTCTTTAGAGACTTTGAAAAGACAATTTTCAGCTATAGTAATGAAACAACATGGTCCTAACTCAAAAACAGACATGTTGATGAATGGAATTAAATCAAAGACCAAGACAGAAATACACACACCTATGGCACCTGATTTTTTGATACAGAAGCCAGAAATACACACTGGAACAAAGACAGCATCACCAAGACGCAATGCTGGTCAAACTGAATGGCTGCATGTAAGAATCTGAGAAAGCTTACCACCCTGAACAAAATTCAACTACCAATGGATCACAGACTTCAACATAAGACCAGATACACTGAACCTGATGCAGGTAAGCACAGGGAATTTCCATGACTCACGGGCACAGACTTACTGAAGAGAACATCATTAGCACAGGAACCAAGATCAACAGTTAATAAATGGGACCTCATAAAACTGAGAAGCCTTCTCACAGCAAAGGACATCATTGTTTGGAAAAAGAGGGAAGCTGCAGAATGGGAAAGCATTTTTACCAACTATACAGAGATAGAGGGCTAATACCCGAAATATATAAAGAATTAAACAACTGAACATCAAGAAAACATAACCCGATTTTCTTTTTTTTTTTTTTTTTTTTTTTTGGTTTTTCGAGACAGGGTTTCTCTGTATAGCCCCGGCTGTCCTGGAACTCACTCTGTAGACCAGGCTGGCCTCGAACTCAGAAATCCGCCTGCCTCTGCCTCCCGAGTGCTGGGATTAAAGGCGTGTGCCACCACGCCCGGCCCCATAACCCAATTTTCAAATGGGGTACAGATCTAAACAGCTACTAAAAGATGAAACTAAAGTAGCTGAGAAGTATTTAAAGTAATGTTCATCTTTAATTATCAGAGAAATGCAAATCAAAACATCTTGGAGATTTTGTCTTACACTGATTAAAATGGCCAAGATCAATAAAGCAAGTGCCAGCTCATGAAGACAGGAATGTGGCATCAGAAGACACTCGTGCATTGCTGGAGGGAACACAGACACACACAACCACTATTGAAATCAGTGCAGCAATTCCTCAGAAAGATAGGAATCAGTTTTTCTCACAATCCATCTATACCACTCTTGGGCATATAGCCAAAGGATGCTTCATCCTACTTCAGAGACACTTGTTCAACCATGTTCATCATTGCTACATTCGTAATAGCCAGAAACTGGAAGCAACCTAAAAGGAGAAATGAATTTCAAAAAGGTAGTACACTTACACAGTGGAATATTACTCCATCTTCAGAAAATGGAATCATAAAATTCAGGTAAATAGATGGAACTAGGATCCTTATTCTGAATGAGGTAACCCAGACACAGAAAGACAAACACAGTATGCATTTGCTTATATTAGATGTTAGCTATTAAGATAAGGATAAGCAAGTTACAATCTGTAAAATCTTAGAGGTCAGATACAGAGTAAGTAACTGGGAAGAAGGACACATCTCCCTAGGAAGAAGATGTAGAACAGATAGTGATGGATGGATGAGAAGTATTAACTGGACCAAGAGGATCAAATGGGGAAGTGTAGAAAAGAGGGGGACAAAGGAGGGAATATAGGGAAGGACAGCTAAAATTAAGAGCCACTTCAGGGGGCATATGGAAACCTAGCAATAGAAGAAGCCTCCTAAATTCTGAATTAAATTGTCCAATAATGGAGACATGGCCACAATTGGACCTATCTTCACCAAATGACACTTCAGTAACAAGAGTGGGTTACAAATAATTGTGTTGTTCCCCAAGATGGTCCCATAGAAACATACAAACAACCCAGGCTGCTGTCAAGTCTGTAAGTTGCTCTCCACAAACTGAGAGCAAAGCCCTCTGTCTGAAAAGAACACCTACACAATTCACTGAACACAGAGAGATCAAGCCAGCGCCTGTCTAGAGCTTCACACCTACAGGCTAGTGTACCTGGGACCAGGAAGTACTCTGATCCCTGTAAAAGGAGAAGAAACACAAGTGCCAACCTAGCTACAAACCCTTCGATCTACAATGGTCTCCTACTTGTAAGACATGCTACTGTGATGCTGGCACAAAGCTTGACATGCAGCTCTACCCATCCATCAGTACTTTGCTCAACTATCATCAGAGAAGCTTCCTCCTGCAGTAGTGGGGAACACATGCAGAGATTCACAGCCAGACAAAATGCAGAGTGTAAGAGACCTAGAAACTCTCTGCCCTCCAACAGGATGTCTCCATCAAAACCCTGCCCCCTGACCTCAGGGAACCACAATGAAGAAGAAGCAGAAAGAATATAAGAAACAGAGAGGTTGGAGAATGCCAAGGGGGGTAAAAAGACCCTTTAAATCAGCAATATCAATGTGCATGTGCACAGGAACTAAGGCAGTCTTCATAGGCCTTCACGGGTCTGCATGAAAGGAGTCCTAAGGCTAAAAGGAGACTTGAACACATGCCCATGTCCCAACTCAGAGCTATCTCCAATTGATAACCACTTGCAAGTGAAAAATTAGTTTTCTTCAAAGTAGTCTGTAGTTGTTTGAATATGTTTGGCCCAGGGAGTGGCACTATAAGGAGGTGTAGCCTTGTTGGAGTAGTTGTAGCCTTGTGGAGGCATTGCGTCACTGTGGGGGTGAGCTTTGAGATCCTCCTCCTAGCTGCCTGGGGAATAGATAGTCCTCCTAGTTCTCTTTGGAACAAGATATAGAACTCTCAGCTCCTTCTACAGCACCATGCATTCCTGAATGCTGCCATGCTTCCAGCCTTGATAATAATGGACTGAACCTATGAACCAGCCCCAATTAACTGTTGTCCTTTATAAGAGTTACCTTCGTCATGGTATCTCCTCACAGCAATGGAAACTCTATCTAAGTCAGGGTCTCACTGGGAAAACAAACTATTCTTAGGGGTGGGCTCCATGCCCAATGGTAGTCAGCCAAGAGTAAACAAATTCAGAGGTTATCTTTGGAAGTTTCTTGTCTCACAATTCTGGGTCAGTGCTTTTTTTTAAAAATAATTTTTATTTCTACCTTCCTTTTTTATGCTATGGGTTTTGCACATATATGATTGGATTCCTAAATGTGCAAAGCAGTAGGTTTCTGCATCTATATCTATTTTTGTGCCTTTTCTTGGGCGTTCTTCCTTAAGTTTGTTTTGTCCTATTTTGATTTTATTTTCTACCTTGTATGTTATTTTCAGCCCATACAAACCTGCTTGGTTTTTAGCCAGATACAGAAAGGGGGTAGATATGGATTGAGGAGAGGGAGGTAGGGAGGAACTGGGAGGCATAGAGGGAAGGGGAATCATGGTAAGAATATAATGTATGCCAAAAAAACTATTTGAAAGGAAATGGAAAGGAAAGGAGAGGAGAGGAGAGGAGAGGAGAGGAGAGGAGAGGAGAGGAGAGGAGAGGAAAAGAAAAGAAAAGAAAAGAAAAGAAAAGAAAAGAAAAGAAAAGAAAAGAAAAGAAAAGAAAAAGAGATTGCAAGATATGGCTTGGTTCTTTTAAGACCAATGATATTTGGAGTATTTATACTGGCTGCTCTAGAAGGGTTGCATAGAGCTGTCTCAGCTCTATATGAAAACAAATCCAACCTAACGATAAGATAAACCAAGAAGAGATGCAAGTGGCCCCAACCCCAGTTCATCCTAACTACATGATAGGTATGATGCCAGCATTTATAACCATGCCTGCCACCCAAAACAGTATCACCACTGAACTCTTACAGAGCAAACTCCAAAGAGTGCTGCCGTTTTTACCTCCAAAATGGAGCCAACAGAGAATACTGTTAACTATTAGATCAGTCAGGTGCCTGTTATTGGGAAAAAATATCTGCAATAACATTCACACAAAAGGAAAGACTATTTTTGGCTCAGTGGTTTCCAGTCTGATCACTCAGCTTGACTGCTTTCAGTCTATGACATCAGCACACCTCATGAGCTGGTGATGGAGGGGACTTCTGACTCCATGCCAGCCTAGACAAAGAACTTTCAAGGAGGACATATACCAGCATTTAACTTTCTTCTCTTTGGTCCTACCTCTTAAAAATTCTGCTATTCTCCGCTACTGCCATAGGCAGAGGGCCAAGCCTTTTATACACCGGCCATGGGAATAGTCACTATCCAACCAGCATCAAGTGAAGCAGGCCATGAATATCTACTGTATCTACCAGCATCTTTTGCTTATAACAAATCTTAACTGTGCTAATCTGAACCTTAAAATCTCCTGGATGAAAGGAGGAGACTAAGAACAGTGCAAGTGGCCGCACTGTCTGGGACTTGGGAGTGAGGCAAACGTCATGGAGACCGGAGCTAAATGGAACATGGAGTCTGCGATGACATGAGGAGATTACACGCTTGCCACAGGAAACTTCAGAAGCACTGTCAATGAGGTTCTCCTTAAGGTTTAATTTTCAGAATATAATGTTACTTTTTTTCCCCTGTGAATGTCTTTGTGGTAAAGTGGCAAAGACATTCAGTCTCCATGCAGACGCTTGAGTTTTCTGAGCCTTCATCATAGAGATGCCGCTCTTCAGGTGCAACAGTGAGTAGCAGGTAGGTCTTTCTTGTTAATGGCTGAAATCACGTATCTTAAAGAGGCACGCACTCTCTTGCCTCAGCAATTGGAGCTCTATCTATTGCAGAGTACTCAGTACCGGTGCTGCTAACATTGCAACATGGTGATTATTGGTCCAGGGCAGCTAGGCGCATTAACCAACTTCACACATCTCTATCTATCTTTGCCAACCAAAACAAATAAACAAACAACAACAAATAAACAAAAACCACTTCCAGGCATTGCCAAAAGAAGTATCTTGCTGAAAGTCCCTCATTTAGATTTATCAAAGTCTTTCTTTCCTTAGCACTTCAGCTATCATCATTGTATAAAATATACTTACATACATGTCCCATGTGAGTGTGTACTACTGTGTCATTTCAGTACTTTGTCGGTAAAACTGAAAACCATGTTCATTATAACTATTTGCTGCATTTTAATAACTTTATTTTGAAAGCCTTTTGAAAGAATCAGTGTCACCTGTGTTTTTCCCCCTCTGATATATCCTACCAGCCCCACAATATTAAATATATACTAAGCAACTTAATAAAAATGGCTTTGTTGTGATGATGATGTTTTATAGAAGGCAAACCTGGACTGTGACATCTATGCATTTTGGAGAATTTACTTCAAAACCCCTGAAGTTTTCCTTCTGTTTCCTTCTGTGGGAGGATCACTCTATAAGCTGGATCTAAATAAGCACAGCTCTGGATAGAAGTGTTTTGTGCGATAAATAACATTTCCAAATCTCACCCACACTGCAGCTGAATAGACGTGGGGGACAGAAAAATAACTGTTCCTTTTAGAAAATAAAAAATGCTGTCAGATCAAAAAGGAATCAAAAGAATGAAAGCTTACCCGGGGAGCTTTCCTCGGGGAGTGGTAGCTAACCAGTTATTAATAAAAACAGATCCAGCGCAAGCTTAATGTACATCCTTCCAGGGGAGGCTGCGTGGCTTCCAAGCTGTACTGTAAAATTAGATATATTCAGATGTTCTGATAGGACTCAGAGACACAAAGCCTTCTTTGCCTTATGCCTTATGCCTTATGCCTTACACGGTTGCCCTGGCAGAAGGACAAGAAAGTCAAGAGAGTGAGCTGATCCAGAAAGGTGGCTTCAGTAAGGACTCAAAAGCCATGCCCTAAACTCACCTGGAATACAGCAATCCTGTCAGCAGAGCGCTGATGCAGGAAGTTCTGGCTGTACTCATGCCACCTAACTGCAAGCTACAGATCCTGTCACCTCAGACACACAAAGAACAGAGAACACTGCTGAAGTGGCCATCTATCAATCAGTTGCTCCATTCCTTGGCACTGTTCAGGGGGATTGGGTGAGCCACCCATCATGCACCATCCAAATCCGCACCCCAGACCATGCTCTGCATCGATTTGCACCTGATGTCAGGGAAAGAGCCTACCTTATCCCAAACCCTCTGAATTCCTCTCCTGCTGCTTTGAGCCCTTCGAAAGCTTCTGCACCTTTTACCAATAACCAAGTCCCTGCAAACTACATCTCAGCCATGCATCCAGAAAGGCCTCTTAGCTTTCACCCTCTCTGGAGCAACTCACAGGAAACATTGCAGTCTAGTTTGTATGTTGCTGATGCCATGGCTCTCACCTCAGCTCAAGTTATCCACTGGTCAAGGAGAAAGCAGTTGTCTATTTCCAGACACAGCAAGTGCCTGCTTCAGCCAGCCTGGCAGCTCCTGCCTAGAACCTCATCTTAACAACTCCAGTGCCTGACACTTAACTACTTTTCATCAAAGACTCATCTGGATAGTCTCATAATGATTAGTAGTCTACCGTTCTATTTCTTTTTATCACAGGCTATGGTTTGCACCCATTGTCTGGGTGCCAAGTTCATGTGCTCCTGCATACAGAATGGGCTGCTTGAACAAGTCAGAAGAAACAGCTAATCTTCAGTTATCAGAAGTGACTCAGCCATGGCTTGCCCCTGGGAGTCACACTGTGAGTCTGCTTAGCCCCCTGGTCCACATGAGACAATTAATGAATTAGTCACTCCCAGAAGTTGGGTAGTCAAAGGAGATTTCAAAAAACACCTGCCTATCCACTCCCTTTGTAGCTGACAAAGCCACACTTTAACTACATTCCATAATGTATGCAAGGTCAGATGTGAGCAGCAAGTCATGTCCAAACTGGACCTGCAGCCCCCTGGCTTCGTGCAGATTAAGTTGGCCTTTCTGTATGAGTCTATAATGGACTGAGTCACTTCATTCATGTCTGCAGAGTAAATACAATGAGGTGAACCACAGGACCAGAAAGGAGAGGTCCTCTCAGGGCATTGTTAATCCAGGCAGCAAAATTAAAAGTTGTTCTTCCTCGGTGCTGTGTGCCAGGGCTAGGGCAAGGGCAGAAAGGACTCAGTACTCCCAGGCAGGGTTAACGGTCATCAAACAGGTAAAAATTTATTTCTTACATTTCATATTTATCCTTTTAGTATAGACTATTAGTGTGCACATTGGTAAATATAAAACAAAAGTTCAAACTAGATCCGCCAAGAAGGGATTCCTTTGAATGGAAACAAAGACAGAAGCTGTGCTTTTTTAGACAAGATTGAAATGAAAGTTCAGAGCAACAGGTAAAAAATGATCCAGGAAATTCAAAGCCTTTCATGCTCAGCACAGGCAGGAAGGTACCAAGCAGCTCCCTGCTTTCTCTTTGCTGCTGTACCAGATATTCTAGATTTTCAGAAAAAAAAAATGGAATTAAATGAAGAGTTGGTAAAGCCATAACACTAAGTTAACAGTGTTCCAGCCAAATAGCTATCATAACATGTATCCAAAATCATGACTGGACACTATTATTAGAGAAATACATGGAGATTAAATTAAAGCTTCCATGTGCTCTGTTGACCCTAAAGGGGGAATCGAGGTTGGCCATGACACATTAAACCTTCAGTTTTTACATACATTAAACAAAAATATCAAACACTTTTGTATTGTTTTAATACATGCACCCTAACTGTCAAGGTTCAGCCTAAAGCAATTTCCCATACATGATTAGTGAAATGATTTTAAGAATATGTTAACCTAAAAGCATTTATCAGACTTATACAGAGAAAGACAGGCTGCCACCCTCAGCTATTGAATAGAAACAGACTGTTATCCAGAGAGTTCCACCACCATATATGAACTCCAACGAGAAGGAATTTTATGGCTATATAAAATAACCTTATAGTATAAAATGGGGAAAAGAAAACATTAAACTATTTTATACATTTCAATAATAGTTCAGCTCCAGTGACCTTATTTTATACCTCTCTTCAAATGGAATTGTTATTACGCTCTTGCTTCCTTCCCCCTGTTTAGCTCTAGATTGCCCCGAGGAATGATAAAAATAAATGGAGTCCATTAGATAAAATTATTATTTGCTCAAAGACAATATTAATTTTATCTGTCAGCAGGTTTTAAAACTAAGTGAAAGTTCATCCATTCTGCTTCTGTTAGCTAGACCAACAAGAGCATTTTCTGAGAAAAAAATATACTTAAATAATGGAGACTTCAGGCAACATAGCCATATGAACAATCTCTAAAGGGCTTACGCGGCTTCCTTTTCTAAGGCAAGAAAATCACATGGCACATTACAGTAGTCACGATGTAAGTGACTCTCAGTAGTGCAATATTACAGGTCACAGGCCACACAGGGACAGCACCTTCTGCTGACAATCACTATGTGTATTCTTTCTAAGAACATGCAAGAGTGGAGTGCCATGTCTGGGAGAAAAGACCCTCGTGGGTTCAACAGCACTGGCCTCTGC
This sequence comes from Mus minutoides, assembly GCA_902729485.2. Lineage (NCBI taxonomy): Eukaryota > Metazoa > Chordata > Mammalia > Rodentia > Muridae > Mus > Mus minutoides. The sequence continues at coordinate 538,612 of LR749772.1, forward strand.
TTGACTGGCACATGCAGTGATCTTATGTAACTAGGCTCTGGTGACGCACCCGATGCAGAGACTACTTCCTAACACCCCCTTCCCTGGGATCCACAGTACCTTAATCTCCCTCTCTCTTTACTATATCTGAAACTGTATGTAAGCCTATAAGTGAAGGTGCACTTCCTGGCCATAGTGTCCCCTCCCTCCTCTTTACAGATTGTCTCTGTCACACCTGTTATTCATGATAAACAAGAACATATGTATTCAGGCATCCAACTCATCATCCAGGGACCCCCTGACCACTCCCATTCTTTTGTCTTTCTAAACCCTACCCATGCATCTCTGTTTCTTCTGGTTTTCTCGCTATTATTTCCTCTAGATTCAATCCGTAAGCATCATGTCTTGGTAGCCATTCTTGGATTTTTTTCTGCCCCTCCCCACATCTACACAACTACATTAGCACTTATTTCTGCTATAGACTTTGTCATCCAAAGTTACAATTACTACTCTCAGCCTCATTTTCAAGCCAGGCCGTGAAGTTTCTGGACTCATTCAGCATCTGAGGGCTGAGTGTGTGGATGAGATGCACACTACCACTATTAGGATGCCTACGCTGCTATTGAAATGCTTTGCATGCGTCCCTTTCTTCCAGAGCTCTGCCATTCATTGTCACAGATGTTTGATCCCCTATTAAAATTCTCTTAACATCTGGTCCAAATACATGAATTCCCATGGTTTTGAGAAATGTCCTTTCTAAATGTCATAATTTTCCAGTTAATGGTCAAAGGGATGAAGGGATTATTATAGGCAGACGAGCCGAGAAGAGGAGTTCTCGGGGGCCTGGAACTGTAAGAACAGAAGGGAGCTGCATCCATGCACGAAAGCCCTTGAGGTCTAGATAAGTAATTCCAGTTCCCATCTTTCACCAGAACCACATGAAAAAACAAGAACAAAGAAGAGACATTACCATTCAAGGCAGAGTAACTTTAGTAAGGTAATTATTCTAGGTTGAAATATAAATATCATGAAATATTATGAGATAAAATCAGACCTCTAGTGCACTTAGAAAAACATGTAGACTAGTTAGTGAAAAAGTTTCCTTACTTGCTGTTTTCAAATTCTACCTGGGATGAACACTGTGCCTACCTGACACCAGACATAAAAAGCTGACACATGTGTACTTGAATCTGTTACAATCCTATCTGCCAAAACATAATCAGAATTTAATAACTTTAATATATGTGTGGCAAGTGTGCCCAGAAAGTGTGCATAAAACATGTGTTATAAAATGAAAATTAGTGAGATTATAATAAAAACAAAGATCCTAGTAGCTAATGATTAATAACGTCTATTAAATTACAAAATAGGTTTGTCAATAGAATTTATATATGTATTTCCTGTAAATAACTTTATGGTACATATACTTTCACCCTTTCTTACTTTCCAAACATGGAGACGTGAGTCAGTGAAGTTTTAGTTAGTGTGCCTCCTGCCTTGCTGCTGTCGTGAATGTCCTCATTTCATACACTGGTAATGAAACTTGGACAAGTAGCTGTAGAATCATTCGCAGATCTTAGAGCCAGTGATCTCACTGACCAAGCTTTAGCCTACCTGTGTTAAGGCCTTTCAGAGTTCCAGCCCATCAGCACTACAAAGGCCACCTCAATGTTCTGTTACCTTTTATCATCTGGCAACCTATGCCCGAAATCTGTCTATTCATTTCTTCACATACACGTACTTAAAACATTGGATATGTTTAACATGGAAAATAATGTTTTTATATACATACACTATGTAGTTAAATTATGGGGATTATGGCCTCTTTTTTAATAAACCGTTTTGTTACAAGTTTTTAAACACCCCACAAGTCATCAAGCACATGTAGTTTTTCAAAAACTCCACTAATACCACCTCTCAGATTTCTGCCCAAATTTCTCACCTAAGAGTTGGAGTCCTATTTTGAATTATTCTAACATGCCCACTAATATGCAAACCCATGTTTAAACGTTGCCATTCTTGTTCCAAATAAGCACTAAACAGTGCCCTTTGCTCACCTTCCTGGCTACAGCCTCAAGCTTACAATGTTCTCTTGCTTCGACCTCTCCTGGGTTAACCCTGCCCTCTCACTTCAACCTCCCCTAGGTTTGCAGAAAGCCTTGTCATTGAACATTGGGCTTTGTACTCCTATCCTCAAAAATGCTTTTTGTTTTGGTTTTTGGTGCTACAACCAGAGAAAACTATAAAGGAGCTTGATAAAGTAATTATAGTTGCTTAAAGACCTTCAGTAGTTCCCCAGGGAGCCTCCCAAAAGTGAAAACCACTGACTCCATCAAAAACCCTTCTTCTCTGGCCAGTGCAGCCTTCCTGAAACTTCCTTTTCCAGCTCTCACCTTCACTACAGGCCAGCTACACACAAGCACACATATACACATGATCTTCTACATCCAACGACCTTGCCAAAGCTCCGGCTGGCTCTTAGGACTTAAATCTTCTCTAGGTTCCTCACAGTGCTTTCTTCTGTGACTCAGCCTTTATTCACTATAACTTCCAAGCCAACTAAACCTTCTTTATACTCCTACCTGAGGCTGTTAACCTCTCTGTTTCATAGCATTTTAAACTATGTGAAACTGCTTGCTTGATGATTTGTGGAGTGTTGTAAAACCTGTAACAAAAGATTTATTTAAAAAGACGTCACAATCCTCATAATTTAACCACATAATATATGTATATAAAAACCATTATTCTTCCATTGTAAACATATCCAATAAACAACAAATATATTAAAATATTTCACAAGGGAATAGACAAAAATATTCTGTGCCTGCAAAGAAGGAAAATGAAGCCAGGAAGAATACAATTGAGAGGATGAATAAGAATAAGATAAAACATAGCGACTTGGTCATCGACAGCAAAATACTTCCTAATGGTTTTGTCATCACTCATCGAAAGGATACTGAAAGGACCTATAAAATTTATGTTTGGCAATTAATTGATATCTTTGATTAAATACTATTTAACACATTGTGATATAAACAAGTGGAGACAAAGACTTTATTTATTCTGACAAGAGATCCACAAGTCCTAAGACATAGCAGAATCTGTTAAGTCTTATGAACTTTTTTGAAGGCACTGAAAGGTGTGGATGTCAAGATTTCTAGCTGATGGGTTAGCTCATTGTGAAGGTCTAGGCACTTCCTTCCAGATCAAGGCAAAGAANAGCAATGAGTGTAAACAAAATATGCACATTTATCAAGAGAAGGAGGGAGGGAGGGAAGGAGAGAGAGAGAGAGAGAGAGAGAGAGAGAGAGAGAGAGAGAGAGATCCAGTTTTTAATTGAAAGAAAGCAAATAAATATTTAAAATTTTATATTTGTGGGTAAAAAGCCAAGTACAGTTACTCCAATGTAGCAAGAATATGTTTTAAAATATTCTTACATGTTGACTGAATTTCAATGAGCATTCACTAATTTTGAAGTTTTAAGCAAGGAAATTATTTACCTGTATGCTAAATGAGTGAGGAGAGATGGTTTTATCAGACAACCTAAGGCGACATTCTGATGTAGTTCAAGCCTGCCAGGCTGATATGAGGAACTGAACCATAGACTGAGAGTTACGGTAAAGTGATGAAAAACTCTCAGTAAGTCTGAAGAAGAGTGTCCACAATCTACACGGTTTGATAGGCAGAGCCTAACTATGTGCTTGCCCAACAGAATAGGAAGTTCCCATCTGTGGGTGGGGAAAAAATAGCTCCAAGACTATTTGCCATTTAGGCAGAAGCTAAGTCCCAAGGAATGACATTCCCTGTACCAGAAACTCTCCCTCCTTATTCATTAGATTCATTGTCTGGGTGAAAACACCTCCTTTACTTGAGGAAAAGAAATCGGTTTATCAAATCTGACAGATCAGCACTGTTATGTGAAGCTCTGAACTTCTCGACCATGGAACACAAGCACACAGGCAGAAATGAGCACTTCCAATCTGTCATGGTTACACCTTGTATTGGTGCTCGAAGCTGCCCCTACAGCATGTGGTGTAGAGTAATCTTGCTGTAGAAAACAGAGCATACAGGGTTTCGGTCTCTCTGATGGAGACTTCATTTCCATCGAAAAAGTGATTAAAGGCTGATCGTGGTGGCTAGCCTTTAATTCCAGCACTTGGGATGCAGAGGCAGGTAGATCTCTGTGAGTTCAAGGCCAAGCTGGTATATATACTTACTGATTAGATTCCTCCTATGAGTTCTAGGACACCCAGGTCTAAATTGAACAGCCATATCATTTTTAAAAAGGAATAAAACAAAACAACACAAACAAACATGGGAGTGGGGAGAGAGACCAAGAGAGACAGAGAGACAGGGAAAGACAGAGAAAGAGGGAGTAAGAGATATGTGCCCCCTGTAAAATCCTGGATAGAAGGCAGATTATTGGTCTACATGTTAGCATTCAGAAAAACACCTAGTTTCCTCTGCTTATGGCCACAGCCACGTGAGGAATGCCCTACTAACCACAAAGAAGAAAGTGGACCCAACTGGTTGTGCCTTCAGCAGCACTCACTCTCCCAGATGAGATGTGTCACAAGCACAAGTGTGACCCCATGAGGTCACACCTTGCACAGGCAGATCAAATATCCAATGCCAAGGCATTGGCCTGACTTTCTCACCTCCATTCCTTAGAAACCCTGAACAAGGCATGGGTGATGGTCTGCTCTGTGCTCTGTTCTACTTCTCAGTGGTCCCTTCCCTAAATGACCCTGCCTGGATACAGTGGTATCTTCTACATCTTTAACTTTTACAACAACCATTTCCCATCTTCTGTCTTACTGTCACTGATTAAATTTAAACCCCGGTGCAGTTTTAACACAGATGGCAGCAAGCACTTAAATTGAAATATATCATCCTTGTCCAACTATGTGGTGCTAAGATGATCTGGAAGTGTCTACAGACGGGCACGGACTTCCAGTGGTATGACAATGAGTTTTCAGTGTTAAAATGATACAAGAGAGATGCGTGTTCAGTACAAAGAAGCAGCACTTTAGATTCTGGATCTAGATCTTATTCCTGTTTGGTCCAATACTTTCATGAGTTTCTGGCAAGCAGCAGTAGCCCTAAGCCCTATGTCAGACCCACAATCACTAAGGGAAACAATCAAGACACTATAGTGTACATATTGCTAAGCTATGGTGCTTGGTAACTTAGGGGCACTGTATGCATGTTTGACTGACACTATCTTAAATACAAATACTGAGCCCTGATCTTCCCCCATAGGCAGAGTAGAGACTGGATGAGTAGACACAGAAAGAAGACAGGGTATTATTTTAAGATGAAATTTCATTATATATAATCAAGCTATAATAATACATGTTTAAGTTAGAAATCAAATACTGTATACAGCACGTAAAAAATTATTCATGGAGCTGGAGGGATGGTTCAACAGGTATCAAGCCTTTCTTTGCATGAAAGAAGAATTTGATTCTTGAACACCCACAAAAGAAACTGGACATAATTGTGTGTATCTGTAATTTAAAGCATTGGGGGATGGAGCAGAAAAGGATGACTCCCGAGAGGGTGATGATCAGGTCAGCCAGTCTACTCCTCCCACAAAGAACATGGTCATGAGTGACTCTACAGTAAGGCAAAAATGTGTCAAGTAATAAAGGAAGACATCCAATATCTTTCTCTGTCCTTGACATGAGTGCACATAGTCACATACACCTACACCCTGAAATGAGTCAAAACACAGAGAGAGAGAGAGAGAGAGAGAGCGAGAGAGAGCGCCATATATGTAGCCAGAGGCCCACATGTATGTGCATGCACAAACATCTTTAAAAATGCCTTTAAATCTATACGCACCCAGCCTCAAGCTCAAAATGCCAGTACTCAGGGACTAAGGTCAGCAAACTGGTGTAAGTTCTGGGCCAATGAGGATGACAGAATGAGTTCCAGAACAGCCCAACTAGAGAATGAAATGTCTTGAAATCACTAAGAAATCCTTAAAATGCCTAGTGTCCTAGTCTTGGGCTGTGACTCCTAGGTTACAAGTTCCAGCTGAAGTACTACCTGATGGTGTGTCTTCTATTCCCATCTCCAAATAGAGACAATCCTTGAGCTTCTCCTATACTCATGAAAGGATCTACCTAACAAATCTGCATGAAGCACAGACGTGCGGGGCCCGCCCACTGGAAGACCATTAGACATGGCAGTGTGGACCTTAACTGCTTTGATTAATTTGTGAGGGAAAATATGTCTGGTTATCAGAGTGTTTTAAGATATGCAAGTATGTATACTTTGTGGTGTTTGATCTGTTTTAGAACATTTACTCCAAGTAGGAAGGTGAAACTACTATAGAATTTATATATGATCAATATAAAGTACATGATGGATTATGTTGCTATGAAAGTGATAAAGAAAATAATCATGATATAATGGGATCCTAAGCCCTCTCTAATTACCATTACATAAGGAAAACCTCTACAACTCCCCTCCTTAATAAAATGTGTGACCTGTGGTTATTTTTAATTGTCCAGAAGTTGGAAGATGATTTCAAAGATTTTTTTTTAAGAAAATATTCCATTATCTTGTCAAAGATGGATGGTGAACCAAAAGGCATCATCCTAACTCAATGGTACCAAGACACCCAGTACCCTACAGGTTGATATCTGCCTGTTTCTATTGGCTGTGGGGGTGGATGATGGCTGTTCCATTATTAACAAGGAGAGTTAAAATATAAGTACATGTTATATCTTCTCTTAAGAAATTCTACAGGAATCCAGTGGGAGACTCGAATTTAAATTAGTGGTTTTTTTTCACTCAACAAGTATATTGATCACAAACCCACTCAGGGAAGCAAAGTAGCAATACACAAATCAAGAAAGAAAAAAAAAAAAAAACATTATGAAGCACAGGAATCTAGAGAACATATGACACTAGTGTGGGACCACATTCCAGATCAAATTAAGTGTATTGGTGGTATCTACCAGTAAGTCCCTAAGTAAAAGTCAGAACCAAAATGTTCCACACATCATGGCCAGCAGCTCCATTTATCACATGAATTTTCCCTTCATATCATGCTGTAGATAAAATAAAATATGCTCACTACCCTCAAAAGTGCTTTATTGTCTAGTTTCTCTCTCCAGTGTTTAATGGTGGTTCTGACAGATTACAGGAGAGAAGCTTAGAGGCAAAGTCAAGGCTGCAGTGAGAAACCAAGCTCTTAGGAGTCTCACGGTGGGCACAAATGTGCAACATGGCTGTGCCTGCAACTCAGATCTGCCAGTTGCAAACACCTTCAGCCTGCCAGGTGAAAAGTCTTCTAAACATGGCCATTAGCATTTTACACACACACACACATACACACACCACAAACACATACACATACATGTACTCACACACACACTAACAAGCACTCACATAAAGCACACACACACACAGAGATAGACACACAGATACAAACACACAAGCACTCACATAAAGCACACATGCACACAGATACACACACAGATACAAACACACAAGCACTCACATAAAGCACACACACACACACACCCTCACATACACACACTCACCAATAATTCTCTTCATGCAATGGCATGGATATGGTAGGAAAAGTTATGCTAGTTTGAGAAAGACAGACATGTTTTAATCTAGACAAGAAACTGACTCAGGGAAATCAGACGCCTAGTCCCTGGTTTTGAGCTGTTTACAAAGTGCACTGTGAAGCCTTGAACAAGGGTATGTTTTACTGAGAACTACTGTGAAATCCTGTGTCTTCTATGCATAAAGATGTATTTACTTAGGTAAAAAGACTGTACCATCAACACTGGGGAAAAGGTGATACTTTTCAGCTTTATACAATACACAGCACATTTCAAATGTAAACTAATATTAAAGAATATTAAAATATTTGTCCTGGGAAGTAGAGAGATAAGAACCTAAGTTTGATGGCCAGCACCTACATTGGGCAGCTCACAATCAGTTGTAACTCTGGATCCACAAAATCTGATACCCTTTTCTGGTCTCCATGGTTACACATACACATGGTGTGTGTGTGTGTGTGTGTGTGTGTGTGTGTGTGTGTGTGTGTGCATCTTTCTGTGTGTGTGTGTGTCTGTGTGCTATAGATAGATAGATAGATAGATAGATAGATAGATAGATAGATGATAAACAGATAGATGACAGACAGATAGGTATAATCCCTGTATATATACAATCTGATGGCCTCATAATCCCCCTCCTATACACATACCTAAAATAATAAAATATCCATACAAAACTTCCATGAATATTCATAACAGTTATTGATATATAAAGCAGTTAGATGTCCATTTAAAAATCAGTGCAAACTTGACAACCTTATTCAATAGTTTTAGCTCAAAGCATATTTTTAACTGCATTTTATCAACAAGTTTGTTAACACATACATATTCATTAAGGAACTGATTTTACCAATTAGTTTAAACACCTTGAAGTACTTTAAATTGCCAATTATGTTAAAATTTATATTAACCAAAGTTAAAAATTACCTGATAATTTATGTTACCTATTTTTGTTATTTTCTTAATAGTTGTGCTGGTAGAGTCTCAGCTTTATGCTCAAGCACTCATTTCCCAAACATGTGTCACGCAATCCCTCAGACAATCCCCAGTGCCTATATGCAGAATTCACATCACATTCATCACAGTAACAATTTCCTCCTTCCTTCTGGCCTCTTTCTTGAGTTAAAAGAAATGAAAGCAGATGACTCCTTTTATTCAGTACTTCATGGAGAACAAAATGGTTACCATTGATAGGCTATACCCTTAAACCTGTACCCAAGTCTCTAGACATCCTACTTCCCCATGAGTGAATCATCCTGTTCAACTTTAATGATGCAGAGTACAGAGCACCATGTGTCGGGTAAACAGAATGTTTCCTGTGTTGTCTATGCTTGACTCAGACAAAATTCTTCTGGAACTTTACACCATCACAGGAACCACATCTTGCTTCTTGATGCAAAGCCCCAGCCACATGGCACCTATGTTCTGGGAAGGCCTCCCAGATGTTCCGTGCCTCTGGTCAGCTGTTACCCATGAAGCCACCCATGCCCAACTCCTCCGATTGCATGCGGTTGCAATGTTAGTGCCACTGTCAAGAGTATTTCAGATCACAAAACACTTAAGCATGTCCTAAATTGCCATTCATTGGAATAATCAACAAGTTAAAAACCTTGACCACTTGGTCAGGATTTCTGGTCATCTGGAAATATTTCTGGGATATATCACAGGGTGAGAGTTTTCTTGAGGCATTTACAAAATGAGAATTGGCCCAGAGTAGCTAGCTAAGCCAAACAGAGTCCCAGCAAACAGCTGCCTGCTCTCATGACTATCACCACCTCCTCCACACTAATGTCTCTGAGCAGAATTAGCACCTGCATCATATAGCCTTTACAAACTCAAATACAAGCCTTTAGAATCAAGCCTTGCATATGAATTCTTAAAGACAGTTGTCTCTCCTGATCTATAGCATGGAAATCAAGTGCTTATTTGCACAGTCTTACAATAGTTAACTCTGCACACACCCACACGTGCACACTTGTGCACAAGCACACACAAATTCCCTAGTTACCTTCATGCTCATTCGGTCCTCTTTTTCCTTACTGTCAGTTATGGAAAAAACATCCATGGACAAGCTATTTTTTCCCACACTTAGCAAGGTGATGAAGGTCATGGCACTAATTAGGTGCATTGTACACATAAAATCTGAAATGTTGAAGGGATTGACTTGAAAACACTCTCTGTGTGTGTGTGTGTGTGTGTGTGTGTGTGTGTGTGTGTGTGAATACTGTTCACCTAGTTTCCCTGAAGTAACATGTCTTGAAATTAATTAGACATAGCTTAAAATATTCCTTGTTTTCTTTCTGACTCTGAAATAGTTCATACTTTAGGAAGGAACAAATCAAGTATGCTGTTCATTCTCAACACAGAAAAAGGTGTTAGTAAGTAACATAAATATATGTTTTAATAAATATTATATAATAAATATTATATTTAGAGAGTGATATAACTGATTGTTAACTCCCAACACAACACAAATTCATAGGCAAAATCTGTTGCTTAACACTATATCCCTTCTATCACAAAAGAGGTCAGGTCTTAAATGTTTCATGAGTACAGTGGAGATTTGCAAGACACAGAATAGAGAGAAGGAGTCACTGAAAGGGACAGCTCTTTGACCAGGTGGCTGGCCCCATGATGCACAAGTGTTAATTCACTTCTCTAAGGCTCAATTGCCTGATTATGAAACTAGGATATTATTTCTGTTTCCTTGTGGGCTCCTGGACGATTATAATATTGAATTTGTTACATGCCTCATCTCATTATGACTGCTGTGCAGAGATCAACGCATACATAGTCACAATACAGTGAAGATTTGAACCTTTAATTTAAGCTATTTCATACTCTGAAAAAAAATAGGACATTTCTCTTTAAATTCTCTTTGTCAATGAGGAGAGGGTTAAGCCTTATAAACAATGTAATGAAGCAAAAGAAAACATTAAGAGAGAATCAGGAACTGCAGACATAGCTTGCAGACATAGCTCTCCTGCTATTGGTGTGGGTGAAGTCACTCCAAAGGCCAAGGAATGAACGTGTGGTGCTCAGAACCCATAGGAGACGTCCATGTGCTCACACTCCTTTCTTCTCTCTGTGAAATGTGTAACTCTCAAACGTTCCTGATACATGCTTTCATTAGCTACCTGACAGGAGGCTAAACCAGAGTGTACTGATGATTACTTTCTGTGATCTAAGTCATAAAACTCAAATGGTTGAAAATAAATTTATAACATTTATTATGTTATAGTATATTATATTAAATTCAGGAAAAATAGAGTACAAATTGTAGTCTAGAAGCCCATAATTTTCTTATACCGGCAATAAATGTTTCAATCAAGGCTAACCATTTACAGACTCAGCAACACAGATCAAATCTCTAAAGCTATTATCTTCAGGATCCATATTTAATCAAATTACCTAAAAATGTATTTCCAGTGAGGAGTGACTACAAATTTCCCCTTAAGAACTATAGGCATTGAAGGACTGCGGAGAGTGAGAGAAACAGTCTTTCTCAGGGAAGAGCACATCAACAGGTTATTGAATACCAAACAGCCAGCACTGAAACATGCATAAAAGGTAACTTTATAGACAGAGTAGGTTGTGATTAGGAATGTATATGTATATATGATATAATTACAATGAATAAAAGGAGAGGCCATGAACTTCAAACAGAACGGAGAGCGGGATATACGAAGGAGTTCGGAGGGAGGGAATGGAAAGGGGAAATGATATAATTATACTGTGTTGTCAAAAACAAATGAAATAGTAAAAAGAGCATTTAAAACTAATTCCCTGATATCAGGGGCATCTGACAAGGCTTGATGGCACTACCTTCTCATAGCTAGGTCGCAAGGTCATGGGAAGGAAATAGTGACATTTAAATAGTCACAAGTTGGATGGTCTAATGGACTCGAAGGGTTAACTCATGCAAGTAGCATATTCTTATATGACCCCAAGCCAACAAGCAACGAGCCAGCACACTACCTCTCTCTCAACAGGTACTAAGTTCCAGAACATATTATCTAGCCACCCAAGGATAGGGTGACTCAGGTGAGCAATTCCCCAGGGCATGCTCTCTCACCCATTTAATGAGGAACCCTGTGGTGTTGGAGGCAAATTCTAGAGTTACAGGGTGTTAAGCAAGATATTATTTTACCACTCCATGAAACAACAGGCCCCAACACCGAGGCCTGGAATGTTCTCGGAGACTGTGTTTATACATGCCAGGAAACAAATTGGCATGCAAAAGACACTCCCCATTACAGCAGTTCTGTCCTTTGCACATTAGTGGCCACAAGGAAACACAGATTCCCCAGGGTCTCCAATGCTCAACATTCGGACCGCATAGGAATTCCCATAAATAATGTTCATAAGTTCTAACTCAGAGCTTCCCATGCTTTTCATTTATCTACAACACCTGATTTTCCTGATTTTAAACAAGATTTTAAACATTTTAAAGTTCAGTTTTCTGAATGTCCTAGGGTAGCAGTTCTGTTGGTCTGGGTTACCTCCATCCATCCTTCTTGAATTGAATAACAAAAAAATAAGGGCCAGTACGATAGGTGATCAGCTCTTGGATATTACAGCTAAGGCTATACAGACTTAAGTCAAATGTAAATGGGCAAGTAAGCCTATCCCGCAAGATGACATATCTGCAGGTACAACGAGGATATCCTCATCAACCTTACGGGCCAGATGAGATTTTGTTCAAAGGCTCTCTGGCCAGATTGTACAGTTCATGGTCAATTTGTTTCCACATCTCTTTTAAAGAAGGGACTTCAAATAAACTTGTGTTTTGTACTTGTTATTTTCTGTTGCTGTGATAAAATAACAACATCAAAAGTGACATGGTAGAGGAAATTATTCATTTTGCTTTTGGTTTATAAGGGGAAATCCATCATAACTGGGAGGTACTACAGCAGGCGGCTGGAGTACTAGAGAAGATGAGAGAGTACATCTTGAATTGCAGCAGAATGCAGAGAAAATGGACCAGAAATGGGGTGAGACTAAAACCATTCAAACCCTGCCTTGAGTGATGTACCTTACCCAGCAGGCCCCCATGACCTAAAGGTTCCATGATCTTGACAAACAGCATCATCAGCTGGAGTCAAAGTTTTCAAACTCAAGCCTGTGGGGGCATTTCTCATTCAAACCATCACGATACACCACTTGTAAGATGTGAGAGACACAGCTTAAGTGAACAAGCAGAGCAAGATGTATATCATAGACTGACAAGAGAGACCAGTAGAAATGCAGAATATCCGGGTTCACTCTGTACCAATCAGGAAGCAAAGGGGTTCTGTCTTCCCAGTCCTATACATACTGACACTCTTATAGTTCAATTGCATTATGTGGCCAAAGAAACAGCAAGGAACTTGCTAGAAATACATAGAGCAGGGCTAAATTATCATCAGCAAATAAGTTCTATCTCAAAGGACTATGCAACATATCAGAAGATTTGTCAAAATGTGAATATTTGCCTAATGGCAATCTCTTGCTGTCAAGTTCAGAGAGAAGTCGATATTAATTTATAACGTGTTAAATAAGATAGCACTGGTTTCTGCAAGGTTGGCTATGGGGAATATTCTTATAGATTGTTCTCTAGATTTATCTTAAACTAAATATAATAATTAAAGCCCAGGAAAGTCTAAAGCCAGAATTATTTTCTCAAACATGAAACAAATCACCCTCATGTCAGTAATCAAATCCAGTGAGATTCTGAATTTATTTCTACTTTAGAAAAAAACGAAAAGAAAACCAATTTCTCTACTCAATGAAAAGAATTCTAGCTATACAGGCAACATTTTGAGTTGTATATATACTGAACTTAAAAATAAATATTTATTGACTACTTAAAGTATGTATAGCTCTAAGCTACATTTTTTTAAAGAGTGTAAAGGTAAGAGATGGAGAGAGGGCTCGGTGGGCAAGAATATCCACTGCTCTTGCTGAGTTCAGCTCCCAGAACTCTAACAGGTGGCTCACAACCACCCACAACTCCAACTCCAGGGGACAGACTTCATCTCATGGACAAAAGGGGCATCTGCAGTCACACTTACAAGACCATATGTAAAACATACATCAAAAAATAAAAACAAGCCAGGCATGGTGGTGCACGCTTTTAATCCCAGCACTCGGGAGGCAGAGGCAGGCGGATTTCTGAGTTCAGGGCCAGCCTGGCCTACAAAGTGAGTTCCAGGACAGCCAGGGCTATACAGAGAAACTCTGTCTCGAAAAACAAAACAAAAGCAAATATAAAAACCCAAAAAAAATAAAAACAAACTTGTTTTTATATTTACCAACTATAAAAAAATTAGCAACAAATTTGGAAAATGAAACAAAGGTAAACTTTTAAGAACTGATAACATAGCACATTTAAAATCATAATAAATCATTAGTGCTAACAAATAAATTGAAAATGAAAATCGACAAAAAGTAAAAGCTTTCTAAGACACTGAATATGTGTGTGTGTGTGTGTGTGTGTGTGTGTGTGTGTGTGTAAACAAAGAAATGTGAGTAGGTTTCTTGTAGAAGATAGACTTCAAATAGATTTTGAAGTAAATTTTAGATAGCTATTATTATAGAATATGAAGAACAGAGAGAAATTGCTTCAAACAGTAAACACCACATACCAGTTTCTTAGCCTCCATGTTAGTTACCTAGGGATGCTTGAAAATTCTGCTCGCTTCCAATCATAAGATAGTCATAACATAAAATAAGTTACTGACAATCAAAACAGTGTTTCTAGGTTTGGGCAAGTGTCTACAGTGGTTGGGGGTAGGTAGAGAGAGTCACCTTTGCTTCACATTCAGAATCACCTCTATCATGCTCAAAAGATGGCTCTGCAGGTGGAAGTGCTTGCCATGAAGATTAACCACTGAGTTCAATCCTTGCAGCCCATAGAGTGGAAGGAGAGAAATGACTCATAAGGAGAGACTATATTGTCCTCTTGACTACCTGTGCAACATGAACATTCATACATGAACATATAACTTCACACACACACACACACACACACACACACACACACACACACACATGCATACACACAGACACACACATGTATACATAACACACTGTTTTTTAAGTTGTATGTCTCTCATCCAAGGAGTCCATAAATCTTTAGAGAACAATCATGATCAACAACTAATTTCCTAGGCAAGCTGACATAAAAGACATGATGTAACAAAATCCCTGGTAATCTGCCAGGATGAGAAACATTGAAAACCCCAAGTCTCTGTGTGTATTCAGGTGCATACCCCAGCCCCACCTTGTTCCTCTCCATCCATACCTGTGAAGGGGCAGCCACTGTCTGCATGCAAGCATGCAGGAGAGCACACCACTGCAGGTCTGTAACTGATTGGCTGGCTGACTTTCAGAGTCCTTACTACCTACCAGTTTCTCCCTGTGGCAAAGCATTCTTCTCTGTTTGGGGACTGAGAACTCATTAGTGCACCTGGAGACAGATTAAGACCTGCTCAGACACAGGGAGAGGGAACATTAAAGAGAGACTCTCCACCCCCAGCCATCCAAACAGCCACCCAAACCATAGCCTCCAGGTGGAGATAAGACTTCTAAACAAGGTGGCCCCAACAAGTGAGGTAGGTCCTCCACAGTCCTGGGTCATAGTAAGTATGCGAGGCACTCCCCTACCCTGACAAGACAGGTTACCTATGTTTTCTAAGGAGATACCACTAAGAACAATTCCTTGGAAAAGAAAGCTTTGTTTTAACTTCAGTTTTTATCATGAGAAATTTAGTATGTTTTGAAAGTACAAGTTAATGTCAACACTGGGAATTTTGTTCGCCATCCCTTCACAGTTTTATTTCATTTGGGATTTTTAAACCTTTTTACTTTTTTAAATTTTCATACAAGTATGTATTTTACAGTGAACCCCCCTCTCCCACATGCACACCTCTTATCTTCCCTGTAAAAACAAAACAAAACATAAACATAAACATATCCCTACACTTAGGATAATCAGAAGCAAGAAGTTACAGAATGTGTGGGTCTGTTATGAGTAGGAAAATTGAATAAGGTGAATAGCAACAATATATACTCCTGCAAGTCACCATGAAGGGATTAAAAATACAGAATATATAGCTAAACATTTTATTTGATGACACATAAAACTTAAAGAGCTGGACCCTTTCTTTTATTCACTTTTGAAAGCATTTTGTTCCATTTTCCTGCTGCTGTTTTATTGCCTGATTTCTCTGAGTATTCAGTACTCAATCTCCCAGATCCCCCTTTTCCCATTTGTCTTTATCTTGTAAAGCATCCAAACTCCTCTTTTCAGTGATTATAAATAAGTAAATAAAACAATCTGTAACCACAGCAGAGACATATGCACTGCCTCCACCTCCACTACGGAGCGTTCCGCACCTCTCCACTATATTTATTCTTGAATTATTGAGAATCACAACTTCCATCTGGACTCTTTTTTTTTTTTTATTGTAAAGGCATTTCTCATTTCATTCAGTGTTAATTTGAAAAAGTATGTTCACTTCACGACCATAAATAAAGTAACTTGCAACACTACTCCAAAAATTATTCTCAATTTTCATGCATACAAAGCTAGTTATTTCTGTCCAAAAGGAATGGAATCAGATGCTGCGCAATGGGAATGTGGAGATAAAAGAACATGTCTAGCATGTGCACTGTGTTATTGATTATCTTGAAAGGCCCCTGGGTTTAATAAATCTTCTTAATTGGTTACCACTTAGCTCAACCATGAGACTAAAACATGAAATGAGACAAGCATGAAGTGAGATTTGCACATGAGCTCTATACACTGTTTCTACAGCAGTAACCCCTGCTTGCAGACACTACAATGGCTTACCTTCTCAGCCCAGTCTTGAACTGCCTTAAGTAGATACAAAGACTGGTCCCTAGCTTCACATACAAGTATCCTTTACAAAGTAACCAATCAGCATATTGTTCAGCTCTCTCACATCACCAAGGGTGGCAGTCAAGAGCCCTCTCCACCAAGTATAAACCCCTGCTGTGAACATGGTCCAATGCGAGGTCAATGAATCAAACTGCACTTTGGATTTTTATCAAGGAATATGTTTAAGAATAAGGAAACAAGAAACTTCCATCCACTGAAGAGAAAACTCATGTTATATATGCCATCATGATCAAAAAAGGCAGCCATTTGTAACTTATAGTAGGGTGACCTGAATCTGGCTATAGCTAAATAGCAAGAGGTTGCTGATATGAACATGGTCTTTGCTAAGTGCAGGCAAGCTGGCCAGCCACTTCCTTGGAAGATCTTGTCTCAAAGAAGATAATGTCACATTCATGTAAATCCCAGGCAGAAACAAAACATATCATGGATTCCAGGTGCTCCTTCCCCTTTCCTAACCCTTTTCCTGATTGCTCTACTTAAGCTTATAGAAAAATTTCAACCAAATAAGATGCTGTTCATCATTGTCTAGATTATCCTGTTTAAGTATTCATAAAGATGCTATTTCAATGGTTATTTTGATTGACATAATATCATTTAGAATTTCTGATCAGGAAGCCTATAAAGAAAATAAAGACAAAGGCCTATAACTTTTAATTCATATTTCTTTAATTCATATCTTTTTCTGTATCAAACACACCCAGTATTTTTTTTTCTTCTAGAAATAAAGGAAGTTGCTATAACAGACTACCTATATATCCAGCCATCACCAGTAGCTACTGTTAAATCTCTGTGTCGTTCCAGATAACCCACCATTTGAAATGCCTGCAAAATAAATGTGGGCACAACTTTAAACAAAATCTCTATTCTCCGATAAGGGATCTAGACCACACTTTCTGGTACAGGGTTCTTAGGAATCAAGAAGACTTTGGGGAAAATGGAGTTTTCTTCTGGAAGATTTCCAAGGATATTCTGACAATACAGAACAGGAATTAACCAGATATATACCATCTATGGGGAAAATGCATACCTCTACATAAGATACACATATAGGCAAACTAGAAATGAGAAATTGAGAATTGGAGAGATAACAAGAATGCAACTGTCTACTCAAAGCATGTTTGGGGTTGGTCTGGTACTGCTATATATTCAAATGTTATTCAAATGTATTCAAATATTGACCCACAAGTTCTGGTTACCCTTAAGGAGGAGATGTTCACATATACCAAGTGCCTCTAAGTAAACACTGCTACCCAATATTTGGTTAATAAAAGGCTATACCCTGTGGTTAGGCAAGAGAAAGGTGGGACTTGAGAATCAATTGAGTGAGCTCATGAGAGACCAGAAGAAGAAGAAAGGAAAACAAGAGATCAGGAGGCCATCATGAGAGATGAGCCGTGAGAAACAGCATTTGCTGGGATGTAAGTTAGAATAGCTCAAAACCTGCCCAATTAAGGCTCACAGCTTGTAAATATAATACCAGGACTATGTATCTTTTCTACGGCTTAACTAGAATAAATATTCTTACAAAGGAATAAGGAAGATTTTCTTCTGGGTAAGTTTTCTTGAATCATAAGTTCAAGGCCAGCCACAACTATACAGTAAGACTCTGTCACTAAAATTCAAATACAGGAAAGATGGAATGTAAGAAGGAGAAGCAAAGGGAAGGGAGATTGAGGGAAGTGAGAGCTGTTGCTACATGTATAGAGATTCACATATTGACCTGGTGGAGTGAGGAGTGAGGACTCACACTAAGAGACCGATATACCCAGACATATAAGAAAAGCTGGCAATACAACACAGAGGAACTTTGTGGTGAAAGGTCTCTAAGCCCTAAAGTACTATAAACTAGGAAAAGTGGTAAGATCTCCCAGGGTGTTACTGAAAGAAGATGAACATAGCCAGTTAGGAGGAAGCCCCAAATTGAATCTTTGAAATTACTGCATGAATTAGATAAATCAAATTGCTATCTGTGTTTCCTCTTAGCTATGTATCCATGGGCACAAGACGGTGGGGCACTTTTGACAACATGGGATTGTTCATATTGCTATATATGGGTAGCAATGGCCCCAATAAAAGCCCAACCTTAATAAAAGCCCAATCCCATAATAATCTACATATATCTAAAAGGTTCCTGTGGTCTAAGTGATCCCAACAGCCCAGAAATCACAAGGAAGTTAATCTCTGCTCAGTTCAATAAATCATGATACATTCAAGCAAGGTAGATCCTCAAAGTGATGTTTGAAGTCTACACAAAAGCAAGGAGAGACATCAGAAAAAATAAGACAGAAAATGTATTTTCTTAATCTATAGGAACTGATTCATAGTTATCTTCTAATGTATTTCTGATCTAAATCAGTGAAACCTAAAAGGACTCTTGAATCCTTTGTCACTGTGATATTAAAATTGATTACATAATTATTTTAAGAAAACACATATTACATGCATAAATGGATCCTATTATAATCATCGTATATCATGATAATAACATTTGACTTCAAAGGATAGTGTTGAAAAAAATTAATTTCCTTTATAACAAATGAAGCATGATATGGAAAATTATTCAGCTCCCTTCAAGATCTAGTGATTCAACTATATGTAAAATTATTGTTTTCATCTGAGATAATTTTTCTCTGGTTCTCTATACTGATCTCTGTGCAATTCAGTCATACTATATGAGCATCAAATAAAATAATGTTCCTCTGATTACATGTGATGACTGATCTATATTCAGGGCTCTAACGACCAAGGATTTTGCATAAATATTAGCAGAAGGAAACAGGTCCATCTTCAAATGATTACAGGTCATTGACTCCATCCATTCTTCTAGTTTCAACCAATTACAGCACAAGAATATCCATTCTTTAGTGGGAATCCCCACAAAAGCAACAAGAACCTCATCCAAAATCTTAGCAAAACCTGCCACATTTACTAATCATAAGAGAATATCAAGCACAGTCAGTCACAATCAAGAGAGTCAATGTGTTGGGTACTGCTTTTAGGGTTAGCAGACAGAGAGAGATGAATTCCTGTTGTACTAACCTTCCTGAAGAATTGCCCAACTTCCTGTGCTTCTGCTTGATCCACAAAGCATAGACATCCCTAAGCCTTACACAGTTTCCACGATGAGGGATGGAAGTAGCAGACAGAAAGTGTCTAAGGATGGGATACCTGCACTACAACAACCATTCTTTCACAGACACGTACTCTCCGATAATATATACCATCTCACCAATCTCTCAGTGTCTGACAGCCTGGGCCTCCCAAACCCATTATACTTAAATATTATATAATATATTTAATATATATAACACCCATTACAATTTAAAAAAAAAAGTAAAGGTCTAGCAACCCTGACACAGGGTGGACGTTAAAGCAGAGAAGATATTTGACTCGACTTAAGCAGTTCTATATTTCAAATGCTGAGGTAGCTACAATTCCTGTAAGGAGTTACTACTAAAACACAGCGATCCCACGCCAGGTTTCTGTCATAGAGGATTAGAGGTCTTTGTGCAGAACAGAAGCAGCTTTACACGACTTCTGGGCTCTCAACTGGCCAGCTGTGGCTCGTTTGGTAGATAGAGCCGCCTGCTTAATAAAGCAGCTGTGCTTACTGAGCATGGACATGTGTCAGATGGGCTGGACACTAGAGGTGTAAAGTGAATAGCCCATCAAGGTAAGAAAGCCAACTGCTCACTTGCATACACAGGACAAAAAACTACCTCAAAGGTCTTAGGGAAGCTTAATCTAACTCAAAGCATATTCTAGACTATGAAAAAAAAAACTGCTTTTCATTTTACACTAATTGCATTAAATCACTATTTTTAATAATTTTCTTAGCCCCTTTTATTTGTGCTTTGGCTGGCATCGTGTCAAAAGTCAAGAAAATGGAAAAGTATTTCCAGATGGTTGGGCTAAGCAAATTGGGTGGAATTTTCCTTTAAATAAAATGGAAAATACATGCAATAGAAGCCCCACTGAACACCTATCAAATCAAAATGACTACCGTCGGCATCTTATAATTCACTGGCTGCTTTATGGCCTCACTGTGTTTCAAAGAGTTTCCCCTGCTCATATAAGGCTCATATAATGTTCTGTGGTGCTAGACCTGGCAGTGGGTCTTAGACGTGGGTGGAAGATATAGACTGTGAAACCTATTGTTGCACAACTTTTTTCTTTGGAGCGTAATTGAGGAAGTTGAGCAAAAAATAACGTGCCACTTCAAAGGCAATGTTAAGTTGCACTTGAGCTCAGTAGGAGACACTACCTCAGAAGCAGCAGAGGTTTTCCACTGACGCAGGTACACACTCACACACTCGGCAGTATATGATGTGCTGTTTGTTTGACAGGCTCCTGAGATAACGAAAGCAAATAAATGAGAGTAAGTGGGGTCGTCAGATTTTAAATTAACCCAAAACTTCCAGAGAAATTCTCTGGATGCCTCTTATTCAAGGGCAGACTCTGTTTGATCTGCTAGTCCGCTGTCCACATAATTCCTGCAGAGATATATGTAGATGCTGGGCATCGGTGCTTTGGGGGCCTAAGCAAACTTATTTCTGATTACAGACATCTTTAATAGAGACATCAACACAATCCACCAATATAAGGCAACCCTTACTCATCCGAGCAGCGAGGTCCAGAGGCAAGGCACCTTCTGCAAACCTGGGAGGCGATGTTACCAAGAGACACCCTCATTTCCACAGCAGTGCTCCTGGGGAGCTCCTGTTCTACAGTCAACACTAATGTCAAGTAGTAATCCATCGAGTCCAAGACCTGGCCTTCACATATGTCCAACCATCCAAATGTACATGCCCTACCAATATCTTCCTTTGTCTTAATTTCATAAGAATGCTCAGACTAATGGTTCAAAACAGAGACTTCCATCTTCTCAATGAAGAGGTTTTGGTGTCTGGGAACAATTTTGTCTGTTACATGTATTGGTGCAATCAGAGCTAGTAAGCACTGGTTGGGGGTGGTGAAAAATATAATACGTATAAAATTCCCATTAAAAAGGAAATTATCTAATCAAAAAAAAAAAAAAAACCATCAACAGAGCCAGAGTTATAAAGACTATACCACATGCCCATGTCCATGCATGCGTGTGTACACACACACACAAGCATGCACACACATCCACACACACATGAATAAGCACTGTAGATAATCTTGCAATATTTTGCTTTGGAAGAATGAAGGAAATTGGGAGGGCCAGATGCTCTTAGCACTAAAGATTTCTCTGGCTACTAAGATAAGCAGGCTGGCACAATCATTAAACAGCTCTATTATAGACAGTGTCGCTCTTTATTCTCCTATGAATAAAATAAGAAAAGCAGTGCTTAGAGATAATTAGAACTTTATGTGGATGGCTGTAATATGCCACGGCTTTTACATTTTACCCAGAAGTTTCTGTAGAATACATGAGTAATTGTTATTCTTAGACAAATGATGTTAAAATAGCATTTTTAACATTATGCACTGTAAGTTCTAATTAATCATGTGACCTCACTTGGTTTTATATACAGAACATATTCACCATCTATTGAGGCACATCTTCTGCACTGGTATGTTTTCAATTTCTCATATAAATCTGTATCTTTAATTTTGTGCATTTTTTAACTTCCACAGCCTCTAAGCTCCTTGGATCTACCCCTAACTTACCAAGTAGGTATGAAGTATTAACTTCTGGTAGTTTGCAAACAAGATGGATCACAGAGCTTCATGTTATGGTTCTATAATTAGTCACTCCTCTGAAGATCTCCCCCCTCACTTCTATGCTGTCTTCATCCTCACAGGTCTTAGGTTTATGTCACCTTTGCCTCTCTACCATTTTGTGGGACAGCAGCTTGAGAACAGCCTCTATAGCAAATGGCAGTGGACTGAGTGGCCTGATCCCACAAATGTACTTCTCAAGTCTAGAGATTAAAAGATTCAAGGCACAGGCAGATTCAAACTCATGCTGCCTAGTATGAAATTGGGTATCTCTCATTCCATCCTCACATGGTAAAGAGCAAATGGCCCACAGCAAGCTGTCTTCTTCTATATGTGCTCCCACTATGGAAGTGCTAATCTCATGGTCAAGTCACAGATAAAAGCATCCCACTTCTCATCATCACACTGAGTCTCAGAATCCCAAGACCTGCACAGACATCTGATCCACAGTACTTCCTGCATGCAGGATAAGGACTCAGTGTTTGTTTCCCAGGTGCCCAGTCTCAATAGCATAGTCATGAGGCTTGCCCTTCCCATGGGTCAGTCAAATCCATGACTTTTCCCAGTAATTCCTGCTAGCCTGCCAAAGTATTCCTCATCCTGTACATCTGATAACTCCTCTACAGTTCACAAATACTGGAGGGGGGGATATGGATACTAATTGTAGGTTCCCTACGTTGGAGCTAGACCAAGATCTCTCACACACACACACACACACACACACACACACACACACACACTTGCATGCATGCCCGCATGCACACATGCATAAAACACCCCCCAAAGGGAAGAAAATTGCACTAAACCTGGCTTTGGTATGGGTAAAGACAAGTCACTCTATATTAAGTTCCCAGTCACATCTTGGCCAGGGTGGTAGCCCTCAGCTCTGGAGGAAGGACAAAGGTGAAGGAGACATACAATCACACTGAAGAACATAGTAAGGATAACCTGCAGTATTGAGTCCAGGAAAATACAGCACAAGGAGATAAAAAACCAGTAGGTACTGACTGTCCAGTGGCTTCCATTCAGACACTGACTTAAAACATGCCCCACCAGGTCAGCCTCTTGTGATGGTTCAAACCTCCAGGACCTCAGATTGGCCTGCATGGTGTTAATGGCAAAGAGAAAAGAAACTATACCTCTCCCTGAAAGCATGCAGGCACATACTAGTGTGGTAATATTATAAATGACACCCATGGTACTTTTGTTTATTCTTATGTGAAGCACCACTTCTTCTTCTTCTTCTTCTTCTTCTTCTTCTTCTTCTTCTTCTTCTTCTTCTTCTTCTTCTTCTTCTTCTTCTTCTTCTTCTTCCTCTTCTTCTTCTAAGAATCAAGGTCTGACAAGGGATTCAGCTTCATGGAATCAACATAGAGCTAACAAAACCAAATGAGGGTCAAACCAGAACAACATTAATTCATCTGTGATGTCACAAAGAGAAAACTTATGTCTGACGAAGCACGTTATGACTTATGTCACACTGTTTGATATCTACCCCCAACATCTTGTTGGCATATCTGTAGCCAGACAGACAGCTGCAGTGTCTGCTCAGGGGGGCCCTTGATGGCCACATCGGTTCCAGATGCTGCTAAATCATAAAGGGTCTTTGTAGCTGGGCCAAGGCATTTTGCTTCTCTGTGTTACTTGTTAAGACATGTGCACACAAGATGCCCCAGCAGGAGACACATGAGAACACAGGAGCCCAGCAGGAAGTCTACCAGGCCTGCTTCAGTCTACTGAGCCTCATGAGCCTACAAAACATTGGCCTACAAAAGAGCTATAGCCTGCAGTAGTGTTAGAGTCCATTTTCTTATTTACTTATTTCTTGAGTAAAACCTTGAGTGTACTCCATTAGAGTTTACTTTAATGATACTGTTCATCACCACCCATAATACACAAGAGAAGGGCACACTGTGACATAGCAAGCATAAGTGATATGTGCAGGATTACTCCTGTGAAAGAAAAGGACATATCAGATACCTTACATCAAATGCTTAAGGGAGGACATGCAGGGTCTCAATCCTCCGAGCTGACATGATCTTCTAAGAAGGGAATGCTCAAAGGAGATTGCCTGTTGTCAGAAAATTCCTGACTTTCTGGAGGAGAGTATATGCCTCTTGTAGAAGTATCTCAAACAATTGGAAGAAATGGAGAGGTAGCCTGGCAAGATCACTTCTATCTAAGTGTCGCTTCTGACCCAGAAAATGGCTAGAAACCACAACCCCATGCCTCCTAAGCTCTTAGATACCTGCAACTTCATTGCCCGTTTCAGGGTCATTACTTGGAAATCACCTCACGCTTTATCACATAAGCCACACTCAAATTACAGAAGATATCTTCCTAGGCTTTTTCCTAGGTTCATGTGGTCACATACAGACTTAGGGGGAACTGTTTGTAATAAAATAGGGAAATGGAGCCATTTCGGGAAGTCTGTAGGGCACTACTTATGTTTTCTCCTAGAACTTTCACTGTTTCTGCTTTCAAAATGAGCTCTCTGATCGACTTGTAGCTAAATTTTGTGCAGAGTAATAGACCCGGATCTGATTTTTCTTCTTCTATAAGAGGACACCAAAGATTCAAAGCATCATTTGGCAGATTCTGTCTTTTCTCCAGTGTGTGTATTTTGGCCTCCTTGTCAAACATCAGATGGTTCTAGTTAACATTCATGGTCGGGTCTTTTTTAATATTCCATTGATGTACATGTCTGGTTTTACGCTAGTAACATAACGCTTTCATGAATACAGATCTATGATATATTTTGAAATGTGGAATGGCAACCCCTCCAAGTAGTAATTTTTTGTGCTCAGGAATATGTTGGCTGCCTAGGTTCTTCTATGGTCCCAATGAATTTGACAATTTTTTCTAGTTCTATAAAGAATGTTATGGATAGTCTGATTGAGATTATATTGAATATATAAATTGCCTTTGGTATAATGGTCATTTTCACAATATTAATTCTACTGATCCATGAACATGGTCTATCTCTCTATTTCCTAGAGTCTTCCTTCAGAGACTTAAAGTTTTCATTGTATAGGTCTCTTGCATCCTTGGCTAATTTTCCTCTAAGGTATGCTATTGTCTTTGAAGTGACTAAAATGTTTTCTTGATTAGTAAAATCGATATCTCTTGAGGTTAAGGACAATGATTTTAACTAATATTTAAGCCAGTAGCACACCTATTGTAATTGTTTGATAGCCATTCAATGCAAAAGGTTGACTTCAGGAGGCAGAAGAAAAAAAAACTGAACACAAGGCTATAAACATATATGTATATATATATGTTTATATATTTATACATATTTATATACATATGCATATGAATACATACACATACATATGTATGTATATATGCCCTCACACATTTCTCCTGGAGTGTCTAGCTTTATAAGCTATATTTATTTACTTATACTAGTATTCTTATTTCTGTGATCAGAATGTTTAGAATAATCACTGCTAGATAAAAGAATTTGCATACGCATCATGGGCATTATTGAAATGCTTTTCCAAAAAAATCTATGGAACGTATATTACCCTCAGTTACAGGACGGGATTTTAGTAGAATCCTGGCCAGTGGGTACTTTGGTTGTGGGTAACTTTCTGTTTGTTTTGCTTGTGCGTTTGTTTTGAACAATTAGAAGAATGATCCAGGAGGTCAGAGATCCTGAAGGAGGAGAAGGCAACCACGCGTGTAAACTAGGATGAGTCTGCAGGGAACAACTGACTGTTTTCTAAGGCACAGAATGCTATGAAAATGTGCATGCCCTCCCGGCACAGGGCTCTTCCCTGTGGTGTTCACCTGAGTCTGGGAGCTGCCAAAGCCAGCATTGAGTCTAGGTTCTTAGAAGTGCTACATCACAACAATGATTTTCTGCTAACAAGGAGGCATGATGGGATGCACTGCATCAGGAAATCCATCTTGTGGTGAAGCTCCGCTGGCTCCCTAGAATTTCCAAATGAAAGATGTATGCTTTAAGTAACAGGACAAGAATGGGACCTGGATTTCTCTTTCTCTTCGATCTTCCCAAGCATCTTTCTGGACTGCTCCCATTTTCAGTTCACTGAAATTTTATCGCACTACTAGTGATAATAAAGAGGTATTCTGTGGTGTTTGAAAGGGCAAAGTAGAAAAAAAATTAATCTTTAAAAGTATAATGAACCCCCTTCCTTTCCCTGATTCCATCTCAAAGAATAAATTAATTCAAGAATTGTACCATGAAGAGAAATCAAAGGGGATTCACTTTCAGTGTCTCATTGGCAGTGGAGAAGTCATTACCCAAACCCTGGCCAGGAGAGACAAGTTCCATCTCCTTCATCTTTTCTCGGCCCTCATGGTCTCACTTGCACCAGAGACCATATATCCCCTCATCATTTCTTCCATGAGTTCACCATTACCAATGACTTCCCCTAACTTCACCATGACCATAGTTACCTTCAACACTTGTGATTTGTGCATGCCTGTTTCCATGTAGCTGAGACAGGGAGATACACACTTCTAGAAATCAGACTAACAGACACAGGATTGCTTCATATAAACTCATCCACATGGATTTCTTAGGAATTTATTCTTAATCCCTACAGTACTAAACATTAAAACATATTTAAAAGATTTCTATTATTTTACATGCATGAATTTTTTGTCTGCTTAAATGGCTTTTCCCCCATTGTGTGCTTGGCACCTATGTAATTCAGGAAAAGGTGTTGGATATTCTGAACTGCAGTTTGATGGTAGTGTAACACCATGTTGATGTTGAGAACTGACTCTTTGAAATAGCAACAAATACTTTTAACCACTGTGCCATCTCTGCAGCACCAAGTATCATGAATTTTTAAAGGAGATCTATTATTTTTGAAAGCTAAATGCTAAAATTGTCTTTACCAATGACGTTACCCTGTAAGGGTGAAATCCACTGCTTACTTCATTGTTTATTTTACTGCTTGGTTTGCTATCATTTGTTTGTTTGTTTGTTTGCATATAATAACACTGTACACTGCCCATGTTGTGGGGAATAGAGCCATGGTACAATTCGTACATATATTCATAATGGTCAAATCATGTTAATGAACATTTTCAATTTTTTTTCTCAATGCTTTAATAATTGTGTGCTTAGAATCAAGTTCTTCCTAAAATACACAATGATGTCACTCTTAGTTACCCCACAGTGTTGGGGAATCCTAGACTTTCCCAGCCACAACAACTGTCTTCTATGGCTCGGGTTGGTTCTTCTTGAACTTCTTATTCTATCTCTCCTACCCCTAGTCATCACTATTGTAACTCTCTCTTTTTTTAGATCAATTTTATTGATTTTTCAGATGACTAAGAATATATAGAGCATCTGTCTTTGAGACCCTCGTCTATTTCACTTAATAAGTGTCTTCTGCATACAGTTATATTATCACAGAGGAAATAATTTCATTCATATTATAGCTAAATAATATTCCGTTTTGCATTTTATTTGTTTATTTATTTATTTATTTATTTATTTATGGTTTTTCGAGACAGAGTTTCTCTGTGTAGCCCTGGCTGTCCTGGAACTCACTCTGTAGACCAGGCTGGCCTTGAACTCAGAAATCCTCCTGCCTCTGCCTCCCAAGTGCTGGGATTAAAGGTGTGTTCCACCACTGCCCAGCTTTTTATTTATTTTTTTAATCCACACATCAGCCACAGGATATCCCAATTTGTATCTTGCTCTTGTGAACAGTGCAGCAGTAAATAGGCATGTAGTTACCTCTTGGATAAGCTGACTATCTTTGCTTGGCCTATATATAATAGATGGAGATTGCTGAAAGAGGTCATAGCTCTCTTTCACCTTATTGAGAAACCTCATACCATTCTCCACTCTAGAATTTACATTCCCATAAACAATATGTAAAGTGAGTAGTTTCTTCTTATGCTCATTGTCCATTTGTATGTTTCTCTTTCGACAGTATCTACTCTATCATTTGTTCATGTGCAATCAGATAGTTCATTCTGTTGTTGAGGTTATCTTACATCCTAGTACTAGTACAGGCTGGTAGTACCCTTGTCAGACTCATACTTGCCATTTTATTTTACTAGTCCTCAAGTTGTTGTTTTATCTTTTCAGTTGCTTCATTCAGTTGGCTGTGTAAAAGCTTCATAATTTGATTCATCTCATTTGCCAGTTTGCATGTGTGATGGCTCAAATAGGTTTAGATCCCAAAGACATATGAGTTTGAATGCTTGACCCACAGGGAGTGGCACTAATAAGAAGTGTGGCCTTGTTGGAGGAATTATGTCACTGTGTAGGCAAGCTTTTATATATGCTCATGCTGTACCCAGTGACACATTCACCTCCTGCTGCCTGCAGATGAAGATGTAGAACTCTCAGCTTCTCCATTACTATGTCTGCCTAGATGCTGCCATACTTTCCACTATGATGATAATGGACTAAATCTCTGAAACTGTAAACCAGCCCCAATTAAAGGTTGTCCTTTATTAGAACTGTTATAAGAGTTGTTATAAGACATAGTCATAGTGTCTCTTCACAGCAAAGAAACCTTAATTAGGACAGTACATTAGTTGACTTTACTGTTCAAGTCTTTCAAGCAATATATATATATATATATATATATATATATATATATATATATACCCATGACTCAAAGTGTTTACTCTGTATTTCCTTCTAATGGTTCTATTACTTTAGACTTTGCATAGAAATCTTTGAACCACTCTGAGCTGGTAGAACTGGGAAGAGATAGGAGGACCTAGTTTTATTTTTGTGCTTTTGGATATCCACTTTTCCCAGTAACACTAACTGAAAAGACTATTGATCACTGACTACACCATACAAATGAGGCATATCCTAATGCCAGAGTACTTCCCATGGATGCTGAAAGTTCACAGGCCATTACTTCTCATCAACCCGCCCTGCACCCTACTTTACAGTAAAGTACATCTGCCTCGGGGAACAAGTACCAAGTCTTGTTTTCACTAACAATGAGAAATGTGGGTCATTAGCTTTACAGTGATAGAATGTATTGTTTCTTCTGTGATAGAAAATGAAAGTTCTATACGACTGATAAAACCCAGGTATCCTGACTTCCCGGGACAGATCTTACAAAGGTGCTGACAATGTAAGCAGGGTGAACTAAAATCCTTGTAAGAAAAACTCTTGGTTTTGGCTTACACGTCCACATCATGGTCCATCGCTGACGGAAGTCTGGACTGTAACTCAAGCAGGGTAGGAACCTGGAAGCTGGAGTTGATGCAGAGGCCATGGAAAAGTATTACTGCTGGCTCTTCTTCCATGGCTTCATCGGCCTGTTGTCTTATAGAACCCAGGTCCAATTGCCTAAGGGTGGCCCCACCCACATTGGACTGGGCCCTTCTTGATCCATCACTAATTAAGACAATGCCATACAGGCTTGCCTACAATCTTATGGAGGCATTTTCTTAATTGAGGGCCTCACCTCTCCAGTAATTCTAGCTTGTATCAAGTTGACATAAAGCTAGCCTGCACATGCACAGACATATGTACAAGCAAAAAGAAAATTTACATGCTATTTTTAAATTGAAAATAATGTAAAAGAGTAACATGCAGAGAACACTGATATATTGTTTTAAAGTGCAATTTGATAATAGGTTACCTGGAAAAAACAAACAAACAAACAAACAAAAAACATTGAGTTCAGAGTATACCCCGGCCAGCGCCTCCCTAGATACAATGAGAGCTAATTAGTTAAAGCAGGAATTGATGCTAACAGGAACTCACATTAGATACTCTGTAAGAGTTTGTTCTGACTCCCATAGCCACAATGGGATCCAATGGTAAAACATTAGAGGTTGCCACTACTAAGGCTTTGAGTGGCATCTCTCAAGAACAGAATTACTTCTGGGATTTTCTGTCACATTTGCCATCATTTCTGAAGAATCAAACTTCAAATAAAATGTTATCAAGAGCTTCCCTATCTGTGTCAGCACTCTAATTATGTCTTCTAATTCTGACCAAAGCACACTGCTCTTCTACAGTGACTCCTGTTTGTGAGGTCAACAAGGCAGGGACCACAAATATGTACTTCAAGCTCCAATAATCTCACAGAAGGCCACGCTCGCTTGGACTAAGTGCTTACTCCATCTGAATAAGAAATGAGCCCCTTCAAAACAAAAGTCATCATCATGGCCCAGGAAGACTTCTTGTCTTTCTTAAATCTATACCTTCCCGGGGATTGTCTGTCCCCAGACATGGTCTATCATATTTACTTGTTTAAGTCCAAAGTTGGTATGATGAGAAGGACCCTGCCAGCACTTGTGGTGGAGAGAGAAAGGTGCAGAGAGGTAAGGATGGAAACCCAGTGTAGGCTGACTTCATCAACCAGGACCAAGACCTCGGGGAGTCTGATGCCAGGCAGTTCACTGTCAACAGACTTAGAACACAGTAAAATTTGGGGAAAGTTTTCTGGTATAAGACAAGCCCCGTGTATAATAAAGCATCGGTACATCAAAACTCAACTCAGGATACATACCATTTCTTCCAAGAAGATGGGTTCTAGAGATAGGGTACCTGTACTAGCTTCAGAGCCTAGGGAAGGCTGTGGCCTGGTCTTGGCCATAAACATAACATACAGATCATTTAGATTATTAGCCACCTCCAGTCCTGGTTTTATGAGTTTGAAATGACCTGGCCCAACAGGTAACACAGATCACTAGGCTTTTAATTACCAGCTTTCTTAATGGAAGAACAGCTTTTACTTTATTCTATCTTTTGTTTTTGTTTTGTTTTGTTTTCTGCAACTTTCCCATTGAAAAGACAATGCCTGCATGCTTAACATTCCGGGTTTCTCTGAAGATCTGTGGACACAAAGGCCTCTGGGCTGCGATCCCAACCATATTCCATGATTTATTTTTCCATCTTTACTCAGGTAGAATAACACAGATGCAATGTCTAAAAATATCAAGATCCACTTTCTTCCACATCCACTGAGACATTCACTCATCCACCATCCATGCCATAGAGTAGCCTATGGCAGACAGACTCCTCCAAGGTCTTCTTGCTTCACTCCTTTTACTTTGTGGCTCACTGTCCTAGTGGTAGCCATGCCAATTTAAATAACAAATAGAAAATGCCAACCAATCCTGTCCAACCATCTTCCCCAAGCACTTCTCAAAGTTGCAGTAAACACATAAGTTTCATGTCATGGCTAACAAAATTCCTTATACTATAATTGCTCTGTTGGTCTTATTTAGGTCATTGCCTCATTCTCTACAAGGCGATTCGAGATTGCCTCTTATTCATACTCTACCAGATGAATCCAGGTATGATACATCTTTTGTTGATTGTAATTGCTGTGATGCCCTAATGCATCCTAAGAGTCAGGGGTACATCAGTGTCGGTCACGGTCATCACTACATCCCCAGTGGCTGCAGCAGACTCCTACTGAGTGTGCTCATGAGGCATCTGCTTAGAAAGGAGGGAGAATGAGGGTTCTCACTATGAGTTTGCCTATAATTTCCAAGAAAGTGGTGAGTGGTTTCCATCAATCACAGAAACTTGATTTCCAAACAGACATTAATTGGGATGCCTGCAAGTCCTTGGTGACCCCCATGTCCAGGAAGAGATGGGTCAGAAGCACCATTTGTTTATACAGATCTCTGTTCATGTGGGATTTTTATGTGAAATCAACCACCAATCATATGTCTTCTACAAGATAATTATACAGTAAGAGCAAGGTCCTATCCTCAAAATATTTGCAAGCTCCAAGAAATAAAAGAGTAAAGTTCTATTTGTAGAAATCTACAGTTAGCTTATTTATCAATAGTATTTAAAATAGGTGATTTAAATAGCCTATTGTGTTTTTTTTTTTCATAATATTCTCCCAAGGGCATTCCTTTGAGAACTTTTGGAAGTAAAATCAGTGAAATACATGCTAGATTAAGAAATTTAATATTATTCACGAGGCTCAGCTACCTTGGTGATCTTGGCATAAACTTGGCACATTTCTTAACATCTCCACAGCTTTCCTCAGCCGTCTCTGAACTGAGAATAGCATTAGTTAGGATTATCAACAGATGACTGTTGAGAAGACAAAGCAATACATGTTGCTCAGTGCTTGGAATGCTGGCAACACTGAAATGATTGTGGCCGTTATTACGGATAACCTCTCAGCACTGCACCATTTCAGAGTATAAAATTCTTACATTCCTAAAGTTTGGATTGCTGCTGCTATTAAGAAACCTTAATTTATTTATCCATGTGTATACATGTAAATACATGCATGTGTGCAAACATACATGGTGCTCCCAAGACAACATGCAAGAACTGGTTCTCTCCTTCCACCAAGTTCTAAGGAAGGAGCTGAAACCACTGAGCTTGGCAGCAAGTGTCCTTTCTCACTAAGCCATCTCACTGTGCAGCCACTGCTACATTCCAAGGAACCCAATCCTTCCATCTGATCCCAAGTGTATGACAGCAGGAAGGTGTGGGTGACACGTTGTGTCTATACTTGATACTTTCAATACATGGGAAATGTATATGAGCTTCAAAAAAAATGCCACTCCAAGATCAAAGACACCTTCACAAATTATGTGTATCTCATTAGAAACATTAGTTTTGAATGTATCTGACCATTTGAGATTTGCTCCAGAGAACAATTTATTGTGAATAATCTACCATACAGAACAAACTCACGCAAGACTCCATATGAGGATGCAAACAGATGCTTACATATATCTGTAGCTAACTCAGCTGTCAAAGTTCCTGTTTTATCTTCAGTACTATAAAGATATTCCAGAAGGTAATTCTAGGACTTTATTGACATTTCCATATCTGAATTATAGAATAATAATAAGAATGCAACATAATACATAAAATTTAAAGTTAGTAGATAAAAGAAATTGATTCAAAACCTATAGTGGCAGAGGAATTTTATTGTATAAAATAGGTTTAAGAAGGAAGAAATTCTAAAAGAAGTACAGAAAAGTAATCTCTAATTGGGATTTGAAAAAAAAATAAAGAATAAGAATTGAAGAGATAGCAGACATAGTATCACATGACTATAATCCCCACCCTGTGGAAGCTGAGACAGAAAGTTCGCACCGAGATCAAAGCTAATCTTGGCAACATAAATGAGTTCCAGGCCAACATGGACTAGGTATCAAGTGCTACCTTCCCCCTGCCCCTATCCACCCAAAATAGACATGTCCTTCTGAATATGTGTAGTATCTTGGCAATGTCTCAGATGAGCACTAATAAAGGAAGTGTGTGCCTTTCTGCCTCACTTATGCTAGACTCACTGATGGATATGCTAGACTGGCAGACATATCACATTTATATACCACTGCCATGGATACAATTAGCATCATGGCCAGTAATATACTCAGGAATGGCTGATTAGAAAGGGGGTGGCTATATAAGTGACATATATCACTTATATATATATGTGTGTATGTGATATGTATATGTATACACACACACACACACACACACACACACACACACACACACACATATATATATATATATATATATATATATATATATATATATATATATACGTTCTATCTATTGGCCTACCTATTAATATCTACCTATCTATCCAGTTGACCTCAGATAGTTCTTGGTTTTGAACAGCGCGTTCTCTCCCTTCACATCAATATTGTTCTCTGGGCATGTACATCCAGATAACTGTGTTACAGGAAAAACAACTTCAGAGTTCTGAGCTTGCCTCACCCCATGACCTGGCAGCCGTGCCGTGCCATGCTGGGCTATTTTTGTGTTTAACAACATAGACTCCTTAAAGATGATACTGATAAAGCTCTGCTGTGACACTGATAGTAGCCCAAGCACTTGATTTATGAAATGTTAAACTCCAGGAAGGAACTGCCACCTGACCCTCCAGTACAGAGGAGAACCGCACTGGGCTATGTGTATCTTTCACCTCACCTCCATTTTATTCCCCTTCAGACTGAATAGCCAGCCTATTCAACAACTCTAGGAACAATATTCCAGCACCAGGAAAACTGAAGCAGGAAGGTGATGAGTTTTAGTACAGCCAGGAATAGAAAATCCTACCAAAGAACAAAACAACATTCATTAAAGCAAGTAAGACAAAGATTTTGAAAGGATATGGCTAAGAAGCATGATCACTCACATTGGAAAACCTCAGAGATCAGTCAGAAAGACAGCAGAGTTCAATAATGTGTAGAAAAGCCTGAGATGCAAACCTGTCTAATGTATTATTGTAAGATCACATAATAAGCATATAATATGAATGGGAGCACTCTCGAGAGTCTAAGGGAGCAAGTTTTATCACACTGCAAATCACTAGACAAGCTAAACTTCATAAAATTTCATCTGAGTAACTTCATTAAATAACACACATAGCATGGCATAGCCCAGCATGCACTGCACACCACAGTGGTCAGTACTGAGGTGATGAACATAATAACCAAGCCTGGGACCAAGTAGTTTGAAAAGAATGAAACAAATGTAGACACAAACTGACAAGAACTTCAATTGTATATAAAACTGTACAAGCAAATGATGGTGATGGGATGTTACAGAATTCATCTTGGTGTTAAAAAAAAAAAGGAGGATGGGGAATTGAGTTCTTAGGATTGGTGAACAAGCAATTATCCACCTGCTAGATAACAGTTGGGAAAGCACAGCAAATGTGCTAATTGGTTGAGATTCAGGAAGAGCTCTGTTCTTCCTCTTTCACACAAGCTAGCAGATGTCCAACTGTGCATGACCAAATTAGAAACAAGTCTTTATCCATTCAGCTTGGTAAACCTCCCAAATGCATCAGTCAGCCATTTATCAATGAATCAATCTACACTTTCAATAATTATTGGCCGCCAATTATGTTTTGAGAATGTCATGCTCACCCACCAAAGAATGGAGCAATGTGTAATGAAAATATGCAAACACCCTTCCTTAGTGGAGCTTACACTGAGGGAGACCAGAAAGTAGACTAACTTATAAAACGATATATTAAATAAGTCAGAGACTTCTAAATACTTTGGGGGAAAATAGTGAGATTGTTTTAGAGTTGGTAACTTACTCAGAAGTAACACCAAGGAATTATGATTAAGAAAACTTGAAGAAGGAGATGTCACTCGGCAGTCTAAATGATTTTCAAATAGATTACCACAACCAACAGAAGAGAGTTTGTAAAGAGCCAGAGGCCATCTCATACTGGAGAATGGAGTTACAATGAAACTGACAATGGGAAGAAGGGAGACAGATAAAGAAGGGGAGGGGCTTTGCAGCAATGAAGACCATTTTCGTCCAAATGAAATGGAGCCAATGCAGGGCCCTGAGCAGAGCTCTGCAGAGACAACTAGGAGGTAAAGAAGAGGAAGGGAGACTGACCAGAGGCTGGAAACGCAGCAGAAGTGGGGAGATCTTGAGGAATATATTCACTTCATTAAGAAAAAGATCATCAGAGAAGTGAAGAAGAGACTAGCAATGAAAGTACTAGAAAGTAGTAGATTTTAGATCTGGGGATCAATGATGAGATTTAGTGATAGCTTGTGTACAGGAGACAAAGAGAAGAACTGAGCATTATTTCAATCCCAGAACCTTTGCAACTAGAAGAATGGACTTGCCTTTAGTATAATGGAGAAGACAGAACAAGGGAAGTAGGAAAGGAACTCAGGTTTAGCATGCTACTCAAAACCATTATTTGATACCCAATCTATGAGACCAGATAGGCAATTAAACAGACAGTTCTAGAGTGTGGGATTACAGGTCCTGGCAGGGGTAGACACTTGTGTTTAAATGGTATTAAATCAGCAGACTCAAAGAAATTCCAAGCACTGAGAGCCATGGAGGCATTCACTGAAGCACACAGGACTCACATGGCTGGATGGCCTAGAGGCGAGGCTGAGACACAGTGAGCAGAGATGAGGGGTTTAAGGACAGGGCAGTGAGCTGGGGAGGGGGTGAGTGGCACTGCCACTAGTAAGTTTCTCTGGCACCAGTATGTGATCTCTCACCCATGATCAGACAAGAAACTCTAATAACCTCAGTAAGTCACAGAGAAAAGTAAGGCATAAAAGTAGGAGGGAGACTTGCTGATGAGGATTCTAGTCGGAGAGGGAGAAAGATGAGAAATGAGAATGAAGATAGAAGTGACTAATATCCACGCCATTCATGTATAAAACTGGCAAACAATGAATGAGGCTTTTAAACAGATGGACAATCTGTCAAGGAGAGAGGAGGGATCAGGGGCACAAATACTGCCAACTACTCAGTATGAAGCCAACTGAACTTCACCGAGACACATTTAGCAACATGCCAGTTTGGGCCTCTCAACAAGGAGGGGCTTGCAGAAGGGTAAAGGGCGGGCTCCCAGGGAGTGGGAGAAAAGGCAAGGCCTGGAAACACATGCAGCAAACGCAGAAAACTGGATAAATGGGTCGTCGATACACCAGAAATTAGGGTTCGCAGATCAGTGCTTAAGGTTGTAGATGTTTAGTCTTATTAGAAAGATAATGGGAGGCCGGGCGTGGTGACGCACGCCTTTAATCCCAGCACTCGGGAGGCAGAGGCAGGCGGATTTCTGAGTTCGAGGCCAGCCTGGTCTACAGAGTGAGTTCCAGGACAGCCGGGGCTATACAGAGAAACCCTGTCTCGAAAAACCAAAAAAAAAAAAAAAAAAAAAAAAAAAAAAAAGAAAGAAAGAAAGATAATGGGTACAGCCAGGCGTGGTGGCGCACGTCTTTAATTCCAGCACTACGGAGGCAGAGGCAGGCAGAATTCTGAGTTTGAGGCCAGCCTGGTCTACAGAGTGAGTCCCAGGACAGCCAGGGCTATAATGACCTCCAAAGAAAGGAGGAGACCTGAAAACAAGGGGGTGGGGCAAAGGAACAAACACAGCCCAGTCACACTTGGGTCATGGCCTTGACCAGACTAAACCAGAGTAGCCATCAAGTGGGCTGCTGGGATTAAACAAGTCTGCCTGCCTGCCTGCCTTTTCACTCTGCCTATAGTAGAGAAACCTCCAGCATAGAAAGGGGAAACAAAGGTACTTACATGTGGCCTCTGGATTAAAAAACAGGATCGTCACCAAAATTATGTGTATTTAAAAAAAAAAAAAAAAAGTCTACTATAATCTTTTCAGACTGCACATGCCTTAGATCTGTGTCCACCTTATTCCTTAGCAATGAAATATAAGAGCCCAATATTCCTGGACACTGTTTTATGAAATCACAGCAGTGTTTACTTCCCAGAATCGCCTGACCATCTTTCCGACTGTTGTTTTTTTTCCACTTTGGCTTCCTGGGCATGAGCTTTGTCCAGGCTTTAAGCAAAAGCAAATGAGGTGAAATGACAGCCCTTTGTGGTCTGACTGACAGAGACACAAACACACAAAAGCCACATGAAAGTGCTGGATAGACATGAGCTGTTTAGGACTGCACCCCTGCAGCAAAGAGGCTTCTGCAAGTCTCTGATGTGGAGATGGTGCAGGAAAATCCCAAGGGCCCTGAAACCCAAACACCTAAACACAGGCACTTTTCCCCTTGGGGATATTCTGTCAAAGGATCCTACATATAGTTCAATTGAGAAGGCAGTGTCCTCTCAGGCACATGAAAACCTTCAAATCCCAGCAATTAACCCCATACACATCTGCCACACTAATGTATCTCCAAGAATTAACAGCCCATACACACCCTACCTTGCTTGCCTTGAGCATCATGGACAGAAAATGGACAGTGGGCTTCACCACACACGTATGACAACTCACAGTTGTTTAGTGCAGCCATAAAGCTGGGGAGCTCCAGGCTGAGAGCATGCTTGGTGGGCGCTCACATAAACAAAAGGGGAAGAAGGCTACAACCCCAAACAGAAGAGAGCAGAGTAGGAGGCCAGGCTCATGGGTAGGGATGGCAATCCTGGTGTGTTCTAACGTGAATAATGAGAGTAGACAATTTTCCTACTAGTGAACTTTTATAGCACAGAGTGAAATGCATGTGATTAACCAACAGGTCTGCACAGGCCTCTCTGGATCACATCACAGAGATTTTTCCACCAGATGGACAGACAAAAGGACAAGCATAATAAGAAGTGACATTATTCGGAATGGCAGGCTAAATCTTTACCCCTAAAATACGGTCATTCAGCATGTGTAAGCAAGCAACGTACCCTCCCCAACAATGCACCTACAAATACCATGAAATAAAAACCTGACTTGGGCAAGGGCATCAGAAGAAAGACTCCCTGCAGTTCTGCAAATTATTTTAGTATTTGCTTTCCTTATCCAGTGCTCCCTCTAGTATAAGCAAGTCATCACCTATTTCACAGCTAGTAAACCTGTATCCTGTATGCTTTTATATTCAAGAAACAGCAAAGGAGATAAGAATGCTGAGCTGTGCTCCCCTTAAGAGATTCAGCGTCCTGGGAGCACAAGGATACGTGTCCAAACCATCACCTCAAGTCCACCATTGACTGACACCGTAGATGAGTAATGGAACTAGAGTGCAGCATCACATCTGAGTTTTACAACTTGGTCCTAGAGCTTTATACATGCCACATAAACATTGGGCAAAAGTTATACACAGGACAGAGACAAGAAGCAAAACTGCTACAATGGCTTTCTTAATCCTGATTG
Organism: Mus minutoides; assembly: GCA_902729485.2. Classification (NCBI taxonomy): domain Eukaryota; kingdom Metazoa; phylum Chordata; class Mammalia; order Rodentia; family Muridae; genus Mus; species Mus minutoides. The sequence continues at coordinate 577,362 of LR749772.1, forward strand.
AAATGTGTGTGTGTGTGTGTGTGTGTGTGTGTGTGTGTGTGTGTGTACATGCACACACACACAAAATGCCACAGAAAAATATGTCATGTACCATTAAAGCTTGCTAACAAAACCCAAAACTGACAGCCAACATCAAGTATGATTATAAATACTTACTTCATGCTTACAACACTGACAATTTCTTACTGATAGGTAAGGTTTGTGGAACACCCCAACGTGCAGAAATTTTTCCATTTTCTGAACAAAGAGGACTTACAAAATATTAAAGGAATTTCAGCAGCCTGACTGGTAATGTGAGACTCCACCATAAGGCAAAGGAAAGTAAAACTCAAGCCTTACCTACTGGCATTTGGGTGCCGGAATATTCTCTGATACTAAAATTGAAGATGGATTTTTATTAATAAAGGAGAGAAGATCTAAAGAGATGGATGAGCAGTTAACAGCTCGTGTGGAGGGCTCAAAGTCAGTTACCATCACTCATGCTGGGCACCTCACAACCACCTGTAACCCCATCTCCAGGGGATCCAACATCTCTGGCCTCTGCAGGCACCTACATTCATGCATACACACATACTCACACCCAAACCCACACAGATATACATAATTTAAAATAATAAAATAAAATATTTTTAAAAAAATAATATGAGCAAGATAAGAAGTGCGTCATCTACTTTAAATAACTGCCTCCTGAATCAAAACACGAAAATCTTTAATTATATCTGAAAAAAGTAAAACTAAATCTCAGATTTCTAAGCAGTGACTAGAGAAACTATAAAGAAAAAATTGATACCATTAAAATAAACTTATATTTAAAACAATAAAGCTAATGAGCAAAAAGAAATAGGAAAAGCCATCAGTATATAATTTTTAAGAGTTAAATGATCAAAAAGAATGAAGCAATCACAATGAGTTAATATCCTTAAAATGTCAGTTATAAAACTGTCTCACAGAACGTTAGGTCTTACTAACATATCCATGAGCATATCTTCACACGTGCTTGTTCCCAGCCTCCATTCTAGTGCAGCAGCTAATTGCCACTTGAATAACATCAACAAAACGAGAAACAATAAAAAAATATAAAAGAGAGAAGGAGTGTCATCATACCGAAACAATTATTAAGTGATGCTACACAGCGGGAGTGATGTTTTTATCAAAACAAACCCTCTAGCACATTGTTCATGAAGGGTAATTATCTGTTCACACTTTTAAAAGCCAACTGACAGTCTAAGACCCTTATTTTGAAATACCAAATCAGCTACAGTTATTCTTCCTAATGACTCTACCCTCAGTTAGGTGAAGGCTCTATGCTGATGGTTAGGGCTCATGTAACACTGCTTATGCACCAAATGTCTCTGTTTCACAAATACAAAGACAATGTGGCCTATAAAGCAGGAACAAGACAAGCCAGGGATGGGAAGTCTGAGCCAACACCTCTGTCCATGGTCAGTACAAACATGTCCAACCAAAGATAGAGTCTTTACATGGTACAATATTATTTAGACAATAAAATTAGGTTTCTTAATAATTTGTCACACTATGAAGCATGCATAGTATAACAAGTGAAGAGTCTCAATCAAACCCGTATGCCTATGCTGCTCTAACTCCACAAATCGCTCATAGAGGACATACTAACAGAAATCTCATTAAATACTAGCAGTATTCACTTCATGCAGGCATTACTGGAATTTGTATCCTTTTTAAGCATCCTTTCAAAGCATGTAGTCCACAGTCACCATTTGCTACATGCAAGTAATCTATTCATTTTCATTGAAATTATCTGTAAGATACAAATCCCTTTGGTGTTCACAAGATGGCTCGGAGGATAAATTCACTTCCTTCCATGCCTCACAGTCTGTTCTCAATTCTCAGGACCCAAGTGGTAGAGAGAGAGAAAAGTGACTCCTGCAAGTTGTCCTCTGAACATCATGCAAGCACTATGTCACACACACACACATACACACACATCCCTTACACATACACACACACACACACACACACACACACACACACACACTAAATAAATATATACATACTATAAAAGTATTCTTAAGAATACAAATTACTCAACTATAAAGTTATATTCAAAGCACAATGTATAATCTAATAGACATTACTAGATACATAAACTGTACACAAAGATTACATGGATATAAATACGTTTTAAAATTAAATACAGTAAAAAATTGTAATTTATTTTTCTCAGTTAATAAGATGTCATAGACAGAACTTTTACTTCTATAGGCAGAATTTCAATGTTATCCTAGTGTTACTAAAGCAAAGAGCACATTTCCACAGGGGTGGAGTGAAAATCCAAGAATGAGGAGCTCCTTGGCAAAGGCAAGAACACAAAAGCTATCTTCTATCAGGGTCCAAGAATGAGTGAATGTGACTTAATTCCTCACGAAAGCAGAGTAACTGGGCTTCCAATAATATAGTACAGTCAAAAACACATTAAGATATCCTTTTTAAAGAAATAATAGTGCTTTAAAATTATTCCTTTAGTTTTTGAGATTGTAATATAATTGCATCCCTCTGCCCCCCCCACCCCTACCCCCCCCACCCTATGTACTCTCCCTTCCTTTCTTTCAAACTCATGGCCTCGTTTCTCACATATTGTCACTATACACAAATATGTGTGTATTCCAAATACATCAATATAACCTACTCAGTTTGTATCTCCTTACTTGTATGTATGTGTAAATACTCAAAAAAAAAAAAAAAAAGGCCAAACAAAATACAAAAATAAAAACAAATGAAACCACCTATTTGGATGCAAGTGTATAGTGTTGCCAGGTTATCTCTTGTTCTAAAATGAGTCCTGTAGACACCCACTTTTGCTTTTAGTAAAATAAGTACAGTTAAGAGCTCAACATTTTGTTCAACATAGTTATTTGACAGCCAAAAATAACTGCACACTGCTCCTACGCATACATAAAGCAGCAGTCCGGGACTGAAACAGCACAAACACTGGGAATTAGGAAACGCCACTGAGCTTGCTTTGTAACTGAGCCACACATGCCAGGTGTGGAACAAGTCATGCCAAGGCAAAAGTGTTCCTTAGGTTTTACTTTAAATAGCTATAGTTTCAATACCAAAATTTAGCCTAGCACATTTGGAGCACGTAGACTTTTTCAAGGGATGGAGCCCCCAATGGCTTTATTCCCAGGGTTTTGCAGGCACAGTTTTAAGACTTCATTAAAATTTGTGATAGGATTCTATGCACCCATGCTAAATTTTGTCAGGAGATGTAATGGCTCCTGATATATTCTCATCCTCTCTGTGATGAGATCTTTAAGCACTCCCGAGAACACATATATCAAAGCTCAGCAAAAGAGAGCCTTGGGGACCACTTTCAGCCTCCCTCCTTCCATTGTAAATAAAGATTTACTGGAACATGGTCAGACTCATTAGTTTACATATATATTCATTTACAATATGGCCACTGTCACATTGCAGTGGCAGAGATAAGGTGACACAACAGAGAATCTAAGGCCTATAGACACTAACGTGCTTATCCCCTACCTCTTCAAAAGAGAACTGTGTCAATTTCCGATTGACAAATCAATTGCTTAAAAAATTAATTCCTTCCTCTTCAAAAGGGGACTTTGTCAATTTCTGATTGACAAAACAATTGCTTGAAAAAGCAATTCCTTAATACTTGTATACTTTTCTTTAAGAGCCCTGGAATTTTCAGAATGGAAATAATAATAATAATAATAATAATAATTATTATTATTATTATTATTATTATTATTATTATTATTATCATTATTATTATAGTGCATCATTCCAGAATGGCATGCCCAGTGCTCTAAGTTGGCATCTGGGCTTAGGGTTTGGGGCCATGAGTCCAATCCTGTCTCTGCTTCTGCCTTGGTAGGTAAATTACTAACTCTTTCTGAGACTCAGTTTACTCATCGTAAAGGACCATGAAAGCCTCTGCTTCAAAGACTGAGGACAAGAAGCAGCCTTTCCTCAGCACAGGCCCTGGTAACCGCTGTAACCTGCATGAGCTAACAATATCCTCATATAATGTATGGGCCAAGGCACATCCAATTCACGTCTACCCAACTCTATAATATCCCTGGGGCTCTTTCCAGCTCTCTTGCTCTGTGGTTCTCCATGGAGGAGGGACTGAGATGCTCTGTTGCTGGAGTTAGTTGTACTTAGATACCTTGTGAACCTGAATTTATGTGGGCTACAGACAAACACAAAATGTAGCACCTAAACTTGTCCTGTGAAGTGTAGGAATCGGACAGAAGAGTCAGTGTCAGCCAAGCTCGTCTGCATACCTGGAAACTGAATTCTTGAAATCCATTTAGTAGAGATCAGGATGTAAAACAACAGGGAACTGGCAACACTGCCAAATAACTGCAACAGTCAAAAATACACAGAATGTATATATATAAAGTGGGATGTTCCCAGTGACTAGTTTTAGAAAGATAGATCCTTGTCCCTCCCTGTACCTGTCCTTGTCCCTTTTCCTCTCCTTCTCCACTCCCTGTCCCTCTGCCTCTCCCTCTCCCTCTTGCTGTCTCTGTCTCTCTCCCTCTCCTCCTCTCTCTTCTTCTCCCTCTCCTTCTTCCTACCTCTCTCCCTCTCCCTGTTCCTCTCCCTCTTCTTTTCCCTGCCCCTTTCCTCTCCCTCTCTCTCCCTCTCCCTCCCCCTCTCCCATAGCACCTCCATTCCCTTCCCTCCCTCTTCTAGTCCTTCTAAGAGTGACCACAGATTTCACATGAGAGGGTACCTCCCTCCCGAGTCTGAGACATCTAAGATGGGTTCCCATAAAGGTAGGTTGTTGCACTGGACTTTAGATGTCTCGACGATCAGGACTGCTGATAGGAGGCTGAGCTCTGAAAGCAGAGATGCTGGTCTCTACCCTCCCAGATGAAGCATATTCCTGAGGACATCATGGGCGTTTGAGGCTTCTCTCAGAAGGTACAGGACACCTTAGGAAGTCCCCCAATAGGAAAGTGCAATGGCAGATAGGCACACCACAAACAAAGGAAGGACACAGCACAGGCACAAAAATGAAACCTGTTAGGCATTCACACTGTGAGTAGGAGCCACCATGACTCACCGGTTCTTTTCCTGTCCCGGAGGTTCCCCAGTGATTTCACAGTGCACTCAGACCCAAATAGCATTACCTTTTTTTAAAAAGTTCTTTTTTTTCCTGAAAGCTGTCATTTACTGCCATTTTTAACAGAAGAGACATCCAGTCTAAGTATGTAGTACTCTCTCTGGGTCTAGCACTTCCCACTCAGGCGTCTCACTTACCGAGGAGAGAGAGGGCAAAGACGTGTAGCCTGGGTCATGAATCACACCGAACTGCACAGCCACATGAGCACCCAAGCCCAGTTGTCACACACCAGCCCTTCAAGAAAGAGAGATAGAGATCCAGTTAGTATATATTGAAAATCACTGTAGCCTTTGTTTATAAACGCTAGGAAGTTCCATCAATGCCCTGTACAACCAGTATAAGCATCCTTAGCAATGCTGGAGAGAGCAGCACAGGGGAGCTTGGAGATCATGATTATGAGCAACCTAGCATTATAGGCACTGCTGGGTTTATTTCTTTAAAAATGATAAACTTAAAAAAACTAATGCTGATGGTTTTCTTCCAAGACTTCATTTAGTTTGAATTATTTGCTTAGGGGAGGGGGGAAGGTATGTGTGAAAGAGAGTGTGGGTGCCCAAAGAGGCTAGAGGCTGCAGATTCCCTGGAGCTGGAGTTCTAGGCACTTGTGAGCTTCCTGCTATGTGAGCTGTGTACCAAATGTAGGTTGTCTGCAAGAGCAGTGTACCTCCTTAACTGCTGAGATGTTTCTCCAGGCTGAGAAAATAAAAATTTTAGTGCTGTTCAACATGTGAAAAAAAAAAATCTCATGAAACATCTCAGGGGCCATTATTTCAAATTCACCGGTATTACCTTTAAAAGTTTGAAAATAAAATGGCGCCCATTTCAATGGTTCCTCCACTCCAAGCTTACGCAAAAGTATCCAGAATAAAGGGTTGCACAAAGGTCTTCAGAGTATGTACAGCGCAAACTATTGAATTTGAGTTCCCACTGTCCCGTGTCCCTGTGTTTTCCTGCACAATTATAAGATTTCATAAGAAAAGTTATCCAGCAGCACAAAATAAATCTTTATCCAAAGCCAGAAAACTTACTGTATCTCCTCATAAAGCTATTCTATCCAAGCAGGAAAGCCAGGATGAATGTCAAACTTGTACATCAGAGCTTGAAGTAGGTGACTCCCTACATATTATCTGTGCAATAATGTGAAAGACACCTGTCGTGTCCCCCAGTGCTGAGTAACAGCTTTCTTTCCTTTCTCCTTATTTACTGTGCCTCTCTCTCTCTTTCTCCTCTTCTCTCAATGGTGTCTGGCTGTTGTACATGTGAAGCACACAGATGTCCTCACTCCTCACCCACACAATAGAGAGCAGCTGCAGCTATGGATGTTGATGAGAAAATGGGAAGACCTTCCAGAACATTCCAGCAATTCTTCCACTCAACGAGCCCCAGGTGGCACATGTCAGTGATGATCAAAAGCCAACGAGCTTCGAGCCAACCTTCATAAAATAACCCAAAGTTTAATACAACTGCTGGAATCTGTAGACAACAAAACTGCAATCTGCTGAAATGCCTTTAGGGGTGTCCTGGATTTCAGGGGCACAGGGACAGTGATTCTGTAGAGCTTCTGGCTTCAAAGAAAGCCCGATGGAGGAGATGGAGGATTTGAGAGGAGCAAAGAAGTGACTGGGAGCAGCACGTGGGAGTGCTGACCACAAAGACTTCCAAGCAGGCCAAGCAGGCCAGGTGCAGCTCTGCCCTGCAACAGTGCCAACTCAAGGTCTCAGTAGGGTCCCCGTGGTCTGTGACATCATCCTTTGGAAGGGATCAGGTACAGATGCAACTCTTTGAGGACGAAATAAGGGTCAAGGAGCTTTCCCAAAAGTAAAGATGAATGAATTCTCAGGCCAGGAAAATAATGTAAAACACTCAAATTCTTCCTTCCTTTTCCTTTCTTTTTTCTCTCATCACCAATAATATCTCCTTCGGGTGCCGCAACAAAATGCTAAACAGCCCAGGTGAATATACGAGTTGATTCTCTTGAACCCAACAATATGCTGTATAAGAAGCACTACCTCAATTCCCTCACGTTGCTTATTTAGATCATAGTCCAGATATGAGTAATAGAATTGGACAGCTCCATTGGTACCCACTATGGCTCTCTGATTATCTACTAGTGATAATGCATAAGATTTAAATTAAAAGGGGGCAATGGGCCTCCTGTCTAGAGGTCAGAGATGTAGAACTTCACTGGACATATGAAATATGTCCACAGAACAAAGCACTTTCATAATTGACAAATAGGATGAGGCCAAAAAGAGTACTTTAAGAATTGAAGACTGGTGGTAGAAACAAAGATATTGCAGGAGAGCATCTCTGATAAGTTCAAACAAGGACAGCCACAGCCAGGGTAGCCAGTCAGCCCCAGAACAGCTTTTCACTGTAAAACCTGCCTCTTTTCCTTTTGAATACTCAACTATGATGGACAGACTTCCTGTGGCAGAGGAAAGCACAGCTCCCTTCAGAACCTGATGGATGAATACAAAGACCATGCCAACAGCACTCCCCGTATTCGTCCCAAAAGTGAGGTGGAGAGCCACTAGCCATACACCAGATAGCTAAGCTAGCAACATCAACCTTCTTCTGAGGCTACACAGTTATCCAACCAGGCCTTGAACCATTTGAGGTACAGTTCAAAGGCACACACATAGGCTCAGGTGCACGGGCTCAGGTGCAGCGCCTACGGTAGCATGCCATGCTCTTAGCAGGAGCCAAGTTACAGGAACATTTCTGAAGATGGAGACACCTAGCTTGCTCACAGGAATTGGTTACAGTTAAGACATAAACCAGCAGATAGATAAGTAACAGATCATTCAGAGATATTCTAGAAAACCGAAGAGAGTCAAAGGAATGAGGTTATACTAACCCAGAAGCATGCCCACCTGATTTAGTAACCTCAGTTTCCCCATTTGTCTTACAGCTCACTGATGTCACTCTTTTCTCTTTCTACTCGGTATCGACCTTGATCTGAGCAACCTCTGAAGTTTACAGAACTGCTATGGGGAAAAGATCTGACTCTAGGAGTATAAGTGCAGAATCATCACTAGAACTCTTATTGATACACAAATAATTTTTCCTAAAAGTTTCATCCCATAACTACCTCCATGGGTTCTTAAAATGTCTCCATGTGGAAATGATGGTGTAAAATGTGAGCATCAGTAACAGCTTACTAAGAGCACATCAGTGCCTGGCTTTGAACATACATACGCTTTATCCTTTGTGATCACTCTACTCAGCACGAGGAAGTGTGGACTTATTAATTCCTGTGGTCACACTGGAAATTAAATGAAAGTAGACAGACTTTCTACCAAGTGTTATGGTGTTTAAAAGAGACTTTACCTGATAAAGGTTTGAGAAAACTATAAATGGCCAGTGGCAATGTCGTGTCCTTAGTATATAGATCCCAAACACCAAAGATATACAGCACATCCTGATGACAGTGTACAAGAAGAAGCTAGAACACAAATCAGGAAGGAGCTGTGCTCTCAGGAAGCCACACAAGACACTGTGTGATGCTTCTGTTACGTAATTCAATCAATACCATGAAACTATGAGTGGGGCAGGGAGATACGTTATCTGCAGATAAAATAGTTAAGAAAAGCTGCCCAGGGGGAAACTCCAGATAACACGTGCTCCAATAGATATGGGAAGAGAGTAGAGTATGAAAAGAGGTGATGAAGTATGTCCAACTGATAAATGACAAGTGGAGCAAATAGCAAACCCATCAGCAGTGCCCAAGGATCATTAGCAGTAAGGGAAGAACCATATTGGTCAACACACACTTAGTTGGAGTGTGAGTGCCTGGTACTATTATTTGTGCTTGGTGTATTGATGGAACTCCTGCACAGGACCACCCCAGAAAGGACTCCATAAGAATACACAGGAAGTAGATGTGGTTAAAAGAAAGCCGTTCTAATAAGGGGGGAATTGAGATCACAGTGAGCTAGGGAACACAGGCAGAAAGATGGCCTTTTATCACGTATCATGGGAAATAAGAAAAGACAAATACATATATACATACATACATACATACATACATACATTCATAGAATCTCCTATGAGAGCCTAAGGATGGCTGACCCCCCAAAATGTAGAGGCTGCAGAAAAGTATCATGCAGGTGAGTGTGTCCACCAGAACATCAAAGCTACTACCACACATGGCCAATGGGATAAAGACAGAAAGGAGTCACACTAGCCTCTGCTAGATGGGAAAAAAAATAAAAAGATGACAAAAAGACTATAGAAAATTCAACTGCAGAAAGAGAGGAGAATAGATCCAAAGGAAAGAAGAGGCACTGGTGTTCAGCGGAGTACCAGGAGAAGAGGGGTGTAAAAGCTTAATCATGGAAGTTCTGCTGAGGACAGGACAGGGAGGTATGAGGCAGACCAGAGGCCAAACCAGACCTTTCATTATTAGAAGATATGAAGAAATTGTTAACTCTGCAAATTGCTAAGGTAAGTCTAGCCCAAATCAGCTCTTGACAGGCATCCTTTAATGTTCTGCCTGATAATGGTCCCTTTGAATTTCATGATGCTGTAATCCACAGTGGTCTGTGCTGACAATGGGGTCTGTGGTGTGTGTGCATTGTGCCACACTTGTGTGTCTGACTTCAGCCTGAGAGGTAAACTAGGGTCGACCATATAGGCTACCAGCCACACCCACCCTATCTGTTCCCAATCAAAAACAGGGTTTGCTTCCTTGAGTGACAATTTTGTATTAGAACTAAACACTGTCCACTTGACCCCACTGTGGGGAAGGCAGAAAGTAAGCCCATCTCTCCCAGGTCCCATACTACTACACATTTTTCCCTGTTTCTCCTGCTGGTCTTTCCCTTTGACTAAAATTAACCACAGCTATGTGCCTAACTGCTTTTCTAGGTTCTGTGAGTCTTTCTCACTTCAGTCATCCTCAAGTGAGACTGAGAACTCCTATCTAGAAGAATGCTGTAAAAGGAGAGTTTAAATTCAAAGAACTTAAATGAAAAGAAAAGAAAAGAAAAGAAAAGAAAAGAAAAGAAAAAGTTGGATTTTCATGGCTACATGGAAATGTAAAATACACAGAAGAAATCTCAGAGACGGTTCAAGTCTGGAGTGAGAAGGTTTGAAGAAAGAGGCACCTATTAAAGAGACTGGCCACAGGCTTCACTGCAGACATGGTTAAGGGTTCCCTCATGGCTAGCTGTGAGGTTTGGAACCACAAAAGCAATATTTAAAGCTCACAAGTCAGAACTAGCATTTCAGTTATTTTATGCATTCACAAACAAAATATATTTCACCTTTATAGATAAACTTTAACTACCTACAATAAATTTTTAAACATTTTAAAAATAGGAGTATCAACTGTGGGCCATTTATCTTATAAGACATGAGCTATGTGTGTGTGGGGGGGGGGCACTCAGGATACATTGTATCAGAAGTAATGCCCTTGACTTTTACAGTAAGATAAACAATGAAGACCTGACTCTTCTGTCCAGGAATTGAAACAGGATGTGAATGAAGGACAAAAGTCTCCCATTGTGTGGCTTGGTGATCATGAAACCAAGAGGTAGGCCTATGAACAGACTCCTAGTGGGATGCTGAGAAGCAGAGCATTGAGGTGGGGGTGGTGCATGGAATGGCTTTGGGAGAGCAGTGCCAAGCAGGGAAGGATGTCCCAGTATTCGCCATGAAGGCACTATTGCACATGTCCAAGTGCGAAAAGGTTCTGAGACACATGCCAACAGCTAACAGGGGATGGAATGATAGATTGAATGGTAAGGCCCAGGCACACCACTCTGCCTTGTTCTCACTCTTTGACCTCACTGTGTGAGGTCTTCTCTAAAAAAAGGCATATCCTACCAGACAGCTCGTGGGAGAAACCAGTCACTGGTGCTTAAGGAAAGAGATGCTGTCATTATAATGGTCAGTCATCCAGGAGAAGGAAGAAAGGTGTGAAAGAGGAGCAGAGTAAAAGCTATCAAGAGAAATATGTCACAGGCAAGAGTAGATGGAGGGGAAGGGAGAGAGATAAGGTGGGGGAACCCAGGTACAGAAGAAGACCCAGCACTATGCAGCCCTTTCCTCTAAAATACCGAATACTTTTCCATAGTAAGTAGATTCTCATTGCCTACTTTATAAAAATATATTTCACCATGAACATTTGAAGTTTACAAAATGCTGCTACTGATGACAAGGAGAGTGGAGTGGTAGCTACAGTGGAGCAAGCTGGGTATAATCTCAGTTGCCTGGTTTTCAGTGACAGGAGCAGCTAGAATTGACATGATTATCAACTACTCTACAGTTTCTAACTAAAGGCCTCATGGTAAATATTAGATCCCAATAGATCAGAATCCAGCAGCAGGAAGTGGGAGACAAGGAGGCAAGGGGAGGCAAGGGGACTAGGGGATGAGGGGAAGAGGGGTCAAGGACTACCTCTCAGGACCTTTTGGGCTTTTGCTTTCACTGGCAGAACCTCTTCCCCACCCCCAACAAGCTTTCTTAAATATCTCAGTATTCAAAGAAAGCCGTTGGTCCACACAAAGAAGACTGCAAGAGGTCACAAGTCCTATATAACAAAGACAAAATGTAATATATATGCATTTGAAATAAAGGTGTGCGAATGGTAATAAGAAAACATGGCATCTAAAACAGAAAGCCTGTGTTCTGCCTCTGCCCAGCAGCTCATGTGGGCCAGCCATATCTTCTCTGCATTCATTTTAAGATAAGATGAGATCAAGAACTGCAAACAAAGCACCATAAGGGAGGCCACAGTCTGTGGGGAGTGGGCGTGGCCGCATGGGCCAAAGATGGCGCCTGGCTCTTTGCTAAGCCCCATGACCTCGCTTGTTTATCCCAATCTCAGTTATGCGCAGTAAAAGCTGCGCCTGTAACTCTTGGAGAGATTAACGCAACATCTCGGGATACCATTCTATCAGCCAATCCTACATGCTGCCTTGGATGTGTGCATCTATGATTGGGTGGTGTGAGGTGGCGTGAGAATGGGAGTATAAATTGAGGGCAGCCCCAGACCAGCCAGGTCCAGAGACCAGAGACCAGCGTAGCAGAGAGAGACCAGATGAGGAGACTGGACCAGTGTTAGAGAGCACCAGCAGCGTTAAGACAGAGAGCAGCAGATGAGGAGAGCAGCACCAGTGTTAGCCAGCCAGCGTAGGAGAGAGCAGAGTGAGTGAGTGAGTGAGTGAGTGAGTGAGTGAGTGAGTGAGTGAGTGAACAGCTGCAGCTGTGTGAAACCTGAGAGAGAGAGAGAGAGAGAGAGAGAGAGAGAGAGAGAGAGAGAGAGAGAAGCAGAATAAAGCAGAAGCTGCAAAGGCAAGCTGCTTGAAACCACCTTGGCATCCTGTGTCATTTATTCCCACCGTCTCTGCTGGTCAGAGACGTGTGGGCGTGCAGCAACTATCCTCCAGGAATTGCTCATCTAGAAGTGGGCTTTGCCAAATTACAACACTCTCCTTTGTAGCCAGCTGTGTTCTTTTTTTTATTTTTTTTCTCCAGATAGGGTTTCTCTGTATAGCCTTCGTTATCTTGGAACTCACAACTGTGTTCTTAAGAAATAGCACTATAGCTGGGCTGTGGTGGTGCACGCCTTTAATCCCAGCACTTGGGAGGCAGAGGCAGGGGTATTTCTGAGTTCGAGGCCAGCCTGGTCTACAAAGGTCCAGGACATCCAGGGCTATACAGAGAAACCCTGTCTCAAAAAAAAAAAAAAATAGCACTAAACATTAATCAAAACCATTAAACCATTTAATAAAGAATCTGCTTGGCAATTATCTCACATGGATTTGATGGTGAAGTCTTTAGATTTCACTATTCAATCTTTAGATATATTGGGACAGGTTCAGGGAACCCAGAGGCTAGAGCCAAAAGTAACTGAGACTTCATAGGAGTGGCCCTTTCCATGTGTCCATGTGAGACCCAGGCCAAGGTCATGCAATAACGCAAAGATCGGGCTCTGAGACCCTCAGAGAATAATTCTAATTAGCTGGACAGAACAGTGGAGACTTCTAAAAGTTCCATCTAGACAGTGAGGGGCACAGCAGCCAAATGTGTCTCCCTCTTAAGAGTCTTCATTCCCAGGTCCAGCCTGAGCTGCCTCCCTCCATTACAGAAGAGTCAGGGCAGCACACAGAGGCTTATAAACAATAAACACAGGCTGAGAATCCACAGAAAAGGGAAGACAGAAACAATTTCCGTTCTGAGAGCGCTGGCCAATCCTGAACACATTTGGGAAGAAAGAAATCCAATTGTTTTCCACTTAGTTTTCCTGAAGATTGCCCTTCAGTGAGCACTTGGAGCTGGTAGTAATTGCTGACCCTGGAACCAATGCATTGTCTAGATGGCTGGAATAAAGCTAGAGGAAAACACTTGCTATGGAATGTCTCCCAGTAGGGCAGTGCAGTGAGCCATGGTCTCGGCTGCAAAGAGCCATGGGAATAGACAGGAAAAGAAGGGGCCACAAACCACTACTGAAGCAAACGTGTTCCCAGAGATCAAGAAACTGTCCAAAATAAGAAAACTTTCAAAATTGACTTTCCATGGACACGAGGTTTCATAAGAGTGGAATACATGCTTCTTGAGGATACCATGAGCCAAGTTTTCAAAGAGCGAGATTGCTTTTCACGCAGGCAATTTTGAAGTGTTTGCACAAAGTAGTTAATTTGCATGGGCAATTGGACTTTCAGCTTTTATTTTGACAGCTAAATTGATTCATCCTTCTAGGCTAGCATGTCAACACTGGGAAAGGGAGGCGAAGGTCCATTCACAGCGTGGCCTCTTGAGTCTACAGACTCAGAACATCCACCAAGGCTCAACCTGTGAGCAGCAGCTTGAAACAACAAGCAATTTTAACATCAAGATCCAGCTCTACAGGGCTGAGGTTAGAGGTCATTGGCCCAGCATTAACCATGTGCACAAGGCCATGGACTGTACCCCCTACACACACACACACACACACAGACACACACACTGGAAAGCAAAACAGAACTCTGCTGAGCAGAAAAGAAAGAGCCAAGGCTGATCCCAATAGCAGTCCTCTATAAAAGCATAATTTGCAAAGTCATGCTTAAGGCAGACAGGCATCTGTTGCTGGGGGCTGGGGGGAATGAAGGGAAACGGAGGCTTATTTAGCCTTGGAAAGTTGGCTAGCTGTGAGATTTCCAGTGAATTCTGAATGAAATGACAAGTGTTAAGTCATTCAGTAAAACATTTTGCTACAAAAATAACAAGTAGGAGGTTTGTAACAAGTGTTTTGCTACAAACTCAGCATAGATAATTTAAAGGATGCTTCTCTTTAACTCAATGGGAAGAAAGTCCAAACCCACAAGACTCCCCGGCCATGTGTGCAGTCAGCTCTGATTCATCAGTACCTTTGTTTGTCCCATAGGTGTGAGCCAAATGCCCCTGCCTTATATAGATAAGGTAATGTGAGCTCCCAAGTTATTTTGCCTGGAAGACTCTATGAAATGATGTTTTTGCATATACAGGCATATAATGAGAAGTCTTTCCAGAATACTCATCTCACCAAAGACGTGAAAATAAAACCTTCCTCTCACTTTAGAACTGTTGCATGAAGTCAGGTTACTCAGGAATAAGAGCTACCCAAACATTTACTCATGTTTTATTGAGAATCTAACCCTTGGTGGGTGGGAGTCTTGCCTCAAAGATGTGATCCTGTGCATTTGTCATTTCTCAATATAAATTAGTGACAAAAACACAAGAGGCAGGCTACTTTGCAATAGGCCAGCTGGATCTTATCTTTGCAATAGGCCAGCTGGATCTTATCTTGCCATATTTTGAGTCTATACTGTGAGGGAACAAAAAAGAAAACTTTTTTTTTTATTGGCTCTCAGTCATGCCATCCATTTTTGGCACCAACTGTACTGAAGCTTCCTCCCAAGCAGAGACACCAGGCAGCTTCACTAGTGCCCTAAAGCACCTGTGTCACCTGCCTTTGGTTTCGAGTGATACCATCTGCCCAGGCAAAAGACTCATCGTAGAGGTTCTGAGTAGAGCAGATGGATACACTACCTGCGAGCAAAAGGAGCTGGTCCACATTCAAACATTCTGAGGGAGGGACACTCTTCAAGGAACCCAAGAGGATGTACTTATGTCTTTCTTAGTTTCAATCCAGGTATGATCATTATAAGACACTGCATGGAGGACACTCAGAACTAGAAGTACAAGATGGCCCAGACTTCTCCTTCCTTGTTGTACATTCAAAGGGAAGGAAATCAGTATGGAGAGGAGACCTCCAAAGCCTCACATCGAGTGAAGCAGTTTTCATAATCACAAGAAATACAATTAGCCCAAGCTTCCATTGACTAATGAATGAGACACTCATCTCCTACAACACTTACTATTCACCCTTTAAAAAGGATGAAATTCTACCATGTGTGTCAACAAAAGACAGAAGTTAAGGACATTACACAAACTAAACTAGCCACAAGGAGGCAAATCTCATGAAATTATTCCAAGCATAAGTTTAAAAGAAGGTTAACTGCATGGAAGTGTGGGGTAGAATGGTAGTTACCCAACACTAGAAGGGAGGAGACAGAAAAGTTGGTTCCTGGGGGAGGGGCAACAACATACACTTGGGAGGATTAGGTTCTGGAAGTGTAGGTGACAATACATAGCAGTCAATGACAAACGGCTCAAATCGGCTGGAAGAAAAAAAAAATTGATATTCCAATAAGCTAATGATCCCATTTGATCAAAACCCACTGACTGCATAGTGAAAAGACCATGCTGTAACCCATAAACACAAACACTTATTATGCATCCATAACAAAGAGAGCAATTGGAGTTTGGTTTAACAGCAACCTCTCATCTTCATCCCCTTACCTAATGTTGCACTGCAGGTTAAAATAGAATTAGAATGATAAAAAGTAGAAGCAGACTCACAACTTATCCTAGGAAATATCTTACTTTAATAATTATTACAGGAGCCACAGTTAACCTTGAGAAGCACAGTCAACCTATGTTGTTCCAGTAAATGAAATGGAAGCAAGGCAGTCCAGCTGGCTGCACAGAGGGCCATAAAAATACAGAGGGCTGTTCCAGTGGTTTACACTGAAGGTGCTCAAGAGAATAAGGAGAAGATATCCCATCCTGAAATGTCCATCTTCGTGGGAGTGGGGAAAGCAGGTATTGGCTTACTATATTTTTTTCTTTTCTATCGACTCTGCACTCCCCTGGGAAGTTTGAAGCCCTCTGTGGTACCCATGTAGCTCCTGCACTGACTGCATCCCAGAGCTCACCTTTCCTGCCCTTTCAGTTAATATCACACTGTGGTGACTTCATCATGCACGTGGTTCGCCCTTCTTCCTGGCTCCCTCAAAGCCACATGCCCCAGGGATCCCAGTGGAAGACAGTTTTCTCTCCACAGCAACGAGTGCCTCTAGCAGCTATTATGTTCATCTTGCTCCCGGATCTCACTGACCCTCAGTGAACAGAGGATCTATTCCTAGCTGCCTTTGGATCCTGACACCAGGTTAAATAAACAGGAGTGTTCAGTGGAGGCAGCATGATGACAAATGCTTCTTCACCTTTCAGGGTGGATGTAGATATTCACAGCGCAGCTTGCCCTAAAGTATCCAGCCCACTCTCTGACCTTCTGATGTTAGTCAGAATCACAAAGAAATGCAGAGAGACCTGGTGAGATCTAGAGATTGCCCCCTCCTCATGCACGTCTTCTAGAACACACTGTCCAGGTGGGTGTCCAGGCAAATGTTTCTAGACATGGCTTATACATCAATTACTTTATTACAGATGATGAGCGAAAAGTCACAACTCCCACCTTAGAGGCTCCTATCTAAGTTTAGTTCTACCTTGGCTGGGAAGGCAAACTTTCCTATTGCTCCACCCAAGTGTTTCTAGTCTCCAAAGATGCTTCTCTGTGTAATTTATTAGAAGCCATTTGCTTTCGTTAGAGCTGAGCTGTGTCCGGTCCACTCAAGAAGTAAATTCCAAATCTCTGGAGACATTCTAGTGCAGAGAAACTGCTGTCTTCCCTCTGTTCATGCACAAGTTTGATAGCTACAGGTATGGCCCCTTCCCCTCCTCCATATCCTCCATACTCTGAGGGTGTCAGAAACTACTGGCCCTCTTGGGGATATCACATGAGGATGTAAAAAGGGAGAAGGAGAGCAAGTTTATGGCCTAAGCATCTAGTAGGAAAACATTGCTTCTACTGCAATACAAGCATTAGCTTTGAAAGGCTATCTCGCCTGACTTCTACAGTTTCATCAGCAAACCCCTATGTACAGATATCAGTGTAACTGACAAATGAACATTATTCCAGTTAATGATACTCAGCATCACAAGAGTAAATCCATACTGGTCATGAGTGACAGCATAGTATCTACATTTGTCATCCTTCTTATTTATATTTGTAACCCCGAAGGTTGAATGCATGCCCCGTGCTTACTAAGCAAGAACCTCAGTACTTAACTTCAACTCCTGCGCCGAGCTTCCGACTTTGCTTCAGAAGCTCCTACTCTCTGAAATTACGGGCTTCAGGCTCCTTGTACACCAATGTTCTGAAACCATCCAACCCTTGCTATCTGGGTATCCCTCCAAAGCTATCCATCAACCTCCAGGCTTTCTTCCTAGCTAGCCACCAATAAAAGACTCAATTTTACTGTTTCTGGTCCTTTTGGATAAGATCAAGTATAAAAGTCTGGAGTCACTGCCCCGTTTCAATTTTATATGTGACTTTAGAAGAGATGCATGTGCTCTTCCTAAAAATAAACAGACATCATAATATGAGCCATTAAATAAAAAGTTCTTGCAAATGTTTTAAGTACTTTGAGCTTTATTCTAAATGCATTTCTTAACCTTGACTTTGTTATGTGTTTGATTTGGTTCATTCACAGTTATCAATTCTCGTCAACCACTTTTTAGATGTAAAGACACAAGACTATCCTAAAAGTAATAAGCCTAAGCCTGGACCCCAGAGGTGTACAGAAAGGCTCGCATAACTCTCTGCAAGAGAAGGAGACAAGAGCGGGGAAAACAAGCCAAGCTGTAGCAGTCCACAGAATTGCCTTTGTTCTCGGATTGCTTTCTCAAACCGTATAAACTCAAGTGTTAAACTACAAGGCTCGTGCCACATTATGTTTCTCATCCATCTCTTCCCTTGGACCAGCAGACATCCAGCAACTCAGCAGACTGCTAATATAAAATCCGCCCATCTCTCTTCACATATCCCATGAGAAAAACGATGGTATCACAGACCACTGTACCAGTCACTGAAGACACTGGGGAAATTAAACAATAAACAAAAACCCCATATTCAAACAGAAAGCTGAGAACACTGGGGAAGAGGAGAGGATGGGGGGAGAAAAATGTTTGCCCTGTGGGCTGTTTAGTCCTTGATGTGCATCTGATTGCTCTGCAGAGAAGGGACATTGCTGTCATTACTGTCTGACAATTACCTAACCCGCAACCTATTTTTAAGTGCTGCAGAAGAGAAACAGGTCTGAAAAATAGTATGGAATTTTGGTTACAACTGCATAGTTCAAGGACTTCTGAGGTAAATGCTAGGCCATAGGCAATGATACGGTGTTTGGCCAGCTACTGATAAGCCAGAGCCTGCTCCTCCAAATCTGCCCTCTACCATTTTCATATTCTAGAGTACATAGAGCCCTTCACCAGCCTCAGAGAGGAAAACCTAAACACAGCAATTTTGAAATGAATGAGTAGTTTCCTGAGTCCCCTCTGATAGGAAGCTCAGACAATGCCAGCTGTCTTGGTGCCTTCCCTTGCTTGGTCAAGAGTGACGGACATGTCACATTCTGAGCAGATAGGTAGGAAGGTCTAAACAGCAAATATTAGCCATGGCTCTAACCAGTAGTGGAAGAACAAAATAGTCTTTGGGAAATATGATTAATGGGAGGTTAAACCACACACCTGATCTACTTGGTACCACAAGACAGACTCTGACTATAAATGGGCGTATCCCTCACCACCTCCAGGTGCCTGTCCATCAGCTTTCTGTTGTTGCCTCTACCACAGCTCGTGATGCTCTGCACGTCTCTTAAAGCAAAAAAATATGTAACCTTTTAAAGTAAGCAAGGACGGAGGAGTCCCCACTACAAGAGCGTTGTTCCTCCAAGGGCAACACTCTGGAGACTATCACTCTTCAGAAGATGTCTTCATTCTGGCTGAAATCATCAGAGGTAGTCTCTTTCTGTGCAACACCAATAAGCTTTGACAGAGGCATGATTGTCAAGGAGAGCTCACTGCCCTTGGCTGGAGGCTAGGCAGGAATTCCAAAGCTGCCCCTGCTGATCACCAAAGTCTGGGAGCTTGTGGGGGGAGTGGCTACTGAGTCAGAGTTATCTTTTTTTTTTTTTTTCCTTTGTATTTTGAGACAGGGTTTCTCTGTGTGCCCTGGCTGTCCTGGAACTCACTTTGTAGACCAGGCTAGCCTCGAATTCAGAAATCCACCTGCCTCTGCCTCCCGAGTGCTGGGATTAAAGGCGTGAGCCACCACGCCCCACTTTTAAGAGATTTTTCTTTTATAGTTATCTTTCTATAGCACGTGACAATGTACCCTCTCTCCAAGCAAAGCACCTTATCTCTGATTTCTACTCTGACTCTGCCTCAATTGCATTTCACAGGAGGAGATAGACTGGCATTTTAATTTTTAATTAAAGCTCAGGACTACTTAAGATCAAAGTCATGCTGGGTTCTTTTTAAAAGAGAAATTGGGAGTACCATATTGGGATGGTTTGAAATGGCCTCCATAGGTCCATAGGGAGTGACACTATTAGAAGGTGTGGCCTTACTAAGTAGGAGGGGCTTTGTTGGAGGAAATGTATCACTAGAGAGGGTGGCCTTTGACATTCCAGAAGCTCAAGCTGGGTCACTGTCTCTCTTGCTACCTGGGGATCCAGATGTAGAACTCTCATATCCTTCTCCAACATCATGTCTGCCTGCATGCCGCCATGCTTCCCACATGATGATAATGTACTAAACATTAGAACTGTAAACCAGCCCCAATCAAATGATTTCCTTTAGAAGAGGTGCCATGGTCGTGATGTCTTTCACAACAATAAGACCCTAAGATAAGTATTAAACAGTAAAACAGGAGTTACCCAAGTTTCATCATTCAGCCAGCTCCTGGAGGTGCTACTGTAGATGCTACAAAGTCCACCAAGGCCAGGACAGAAGCAATGAAGCCCTTGCACAGTGGAACCTCAGAAGACAGACGTAGATAGAGCTCAGAATCAGCTGCAGAGGGATGCTATTCATCACCCAGGGAGAAGGAACATGCTGAGAGCTGCCTCACAGGGAGATCTACCAAGAGCATCAAAATAGGTCCCATATGACCCTCCTCAGGTGATGTCCGAATAACCAAGGACGAGTTAGAAAGAGAAGATAACTTCTTGGCTCTCCTACCTCTGAGCATAACTTCCTACCTTAGTGTCTCCAAATGTTTCTTTCACAGAGAAACAACTTCTCAGCAGGAAAGGCGATATAGTTGGTCCTCCTAACACACAGATTCTGTGTTTACAGATTCATCTGGTAACTTAAATTTGTGCCTTCCAAATCAGCCTTGTTTGAATCACTTCCAGTCACTCACTGAGAATATCAGGACAATAGTCCTGAGTCCCCCGAGTGTACATCTGAGCTGCAGTCTAAGCGAAGCTCTCTGCCTCTTTATCCCTGTTCTCCTACAGGGAGCCAGAGTCACAGGATCTTCAGTGACACATTTGTTGCACTGTGTGTGTCTGTGTGTGTGTGTGTGTGTATCCTTATTACACATGCAGGTATATATTTGTGTGAAGGTCAAAGGTTAACTCTTCGTATTATTCTACAAATGCTGTCACCTTGTTTTTCAAGATTAAGTTTGTTTGTTTGTTTGTTTGTTCATTTTAAGATAGGGTCTCACTACATAGCTGTAGAGCCAGATGGCCTGGAACTCATCAAGATCTTCCTGCCTCTGCCTCCACAGTGCTACAATAAAAAGCATACACCACTAGGCTCTGCTCAAAACAGAGTCTCTCTATTGGCGAGAAACTCATCAACTAGACTAGGCTGGCTCCCTAGCAAGCTCCTGAGATTTTTCTACCTGCTCCTCCCCAGAGCTAGGATTACAGGCAAGCACTACCACCTGTGGCTCTTGGAATCATATTCTGCTCTTCATGTGTGCAATGCAAACTTCTTATCAAGCCAGGAAGCTACTCACCCTCACTGTAGTAGATTGTGTCAGTAATTAACCTGTTTAAAATTGTGCCAAAGCTACTTTTCCTGAGTACAAGGCTATAAGAACCCCCCCCCAAAAATGCTAAGCAAGTACCGTTCAATTAGTAATTATCAATCAATTATTCATAAGATTGGAACAACAACAACAAAACACTGCATAGGGCTGGAGACATAAACCAGTGGGCAAGACAAGGTTCCACGCACCAAAGAGCCGGGTGTGGACATGCCATCTGTAGCCTCAGCACTGAGGGATGCAGAGATGGTATTACTGGTTCTTGATGGCCAAATGACCTACCCTGAACAAAGGACAAACTCTAGGTTTAGTGAAAGACTCTGCCTCAAAAGAAAAAAGGGGAACTCAGAGAGGACATTTATATATTCTTCTGGCTTCCACATATATGAACATGGGGATATATATATATATATATATATATATTCTAATTAAAACCTACAAATGTGACTATTCTGTGGTCAATTGTTGCAAATTTTGTGCCCAATCCAACCCCATAGTATTCCTGAGAACAATGGTTCAATATTTGTTAGTTCAGGATTTACAAAGACTTGGAGAAAATACCACGGATAACAGAATGGGTTATGCATGCTAAAGGGCACAGGCAACAGCTGAAAGGCAGCACCTGCTCCCCAGCTCTGCATAGAACAGAACAGCACAGGCAGATGAAGGAAGACTGCAGGACTGAAAAAAAAGTGGAGTACAGATGACACAGACAACCAGCCAGCTCAGATGCACAGCAGGAAACAGGGGAATCATAGAACAGAAACTCAGGAGACACAGCTGCCCACACATTCTCAAAGCAAGCTGTGGCTGTGTGTCTAAGAGGAGCCCATAACTCACCTTGCTACCAGCAAGCTAGGAGATCCCCAGGAGCCTGTCTGTCTGGAGCTAACCACCATGGGAAATGACCTTTGTGAAGCCATCCTGCAGTGAAAATGAAGCCCTAAGAAACAGAAATCTGGGTGGTTAATAGGCATCAGGGAGGATGGGCTGGTGCCTAAGGTCACCGGTGGAATAAGAGCCCCGGTTTTGGCTCAGAGGGCTTCTTATGGCTTTAATTACGGCAGTGCCATTCGAACCACCTCGTCTAGTTCTCATTAGAGAAGGGCAATCTTTGTTCCCTGGGTTTAAGCAATGATTACAATCTGAAAGAATTGATTGTGTCTCATTATGCTGGAGATAATATATTCCTGATGATTCAGTCCATTAACTTGAACCGCTACATACCAATACAGGTCATGCAGCACCCCTTTAATGTATTCCCATCTGTTGTGCATCTGATAGGAAAAGGTGTTCCTAACACACGGCACATAAAAGAGAAACTGAGACAGAACTGAGCAGGACAGAACAGCCAGCACTGCTCCTTTGATTGTTTCCCACTCCAGGAACATCTTATCTTAATTTAATTGAGCAGCTCTGGTACAGCGAGATCTTTAATATTTAAAAAGCAAAGCAAAACAAAGAGCAAATAAATCCAAAAGTGGAACAAAATAAAAAGACACAGGGCTGTGTCTTATAGCTTCCTGGTCTCGTTCCATCATCTCCGGCCGCATCTGTTCTGCATCATGTGAGGAGCAGGAGCCACCACTGCTAGGTAGGATTGCTTCCTCTAAACCCATGGCTCCCATTACGGTGATCGAAACAAACAAAACAACAACAAAAACTGAGTGTCCTTCTCTCCTTCCACTTGAAGACTGCCAGAGTTTCTAAAAGGTGAGCCCAACTCAAGGGAGGAATTCACATGTGTCAACACAAATCAAACACGCCTGGGAGGATGTGTATGCACTCCTCTTCCATCGAATAAATAATTCTGATTGTGATCGCAAAAACGTAAGTTAGCTATAAATGCATTCATAAAGGAAATAAAAATTTATCAAAACCCATAAATTCTAACATTTTGGACAGGAATCAGTTACAAAGTTTTCATCCAGTCAGCACAAGCCCTGGCTTGCTCTGGTCCAGCCAGTCCCCAAGGGTCCAATCACCGCAAACTGAAGCCACTTCTTTCTGATTCCCACTAATGACATCAACACAAAACTGAACTGCTGTGTGCTGTTAGAAAATCCTCTGAAGTAGATGTAGGTGCTTTTAAACTAGCATCCAGCAGTACTGCATAGCAATACTTTTAAAACAAGCACCCTACTAGGCTTTTGCATCCAAACCGGCTCTAAAATATTCTCCGCCTCTACTAACACTGGGATGTATGTGTCTGCCAGTTAAAAGGCCATTAAACAGATTCTGTGGCAATAGAAAAGGAAAGTTTCAGCCCCAATAAAATTCTGTTCCAGAAAGCAGAGGAAAAGCTGATGATCCAACTAAAACCTACAGACAGTGTTTCTTTCTAAAAACACAAGGCTGAGTTGGTAAGAGGCTCAGTGTCTGAGAGCCTGGACACATAGTGCATAAAGGGAGAGAGCCATCAAAAGGATGTGAGGACGAGCACAGGAAGCCCTTATAGAGAGTCTAGTTTCTGCCTCCTGTCTCTGCTGATGGCAGCAGGAGCAGCTCTTTGTTCCGAAGGCCTGCTGAAGTTCCAGTGCTTAGACAGGGCATCATCCCAACTAAGACAAGTCTTTCTGCATACCTGGAAGAACTTCCACTCACTATCTCCATCTTCCACAGGAATTACATCTCCATATGCAGCTTGAATAAAAGGCTGTGCCATCCCTGGCACAGCGAGTCTGGAAGAGAACTGTGTATTTCTAGGACGCTCTGCCTCCTCAGGAAGCCAAGGTATTCTTCTGAAAGCAGCTGATGATAATCTCAACAGACAAGCATCTGGCTCCAGGTTACAGGTAGGAACTGGGATTTGAGGAGGGAGCAGGGTGATTAAAAACAAGGTATAACAATGCATAACAAGTCAGGAAACTCAAAGGAAGCAAGCAGACAAGCAGGACAGAGGGGTGGACATTTCTGATGAGCACACCAAGCTCCGTGAAGGGCACCTGTGACTTTGGAGCTAACCAGTAGCAGATGTGGCCACAGTTTTGGACTTCCGTCCCTTTAGCCCAGTACTTCATGCAGCCCAACTGGACCCCAAACCACAAAGTGGCTGGAGGACGGAGAAAATGGAGGAAGGCTGAGTCAGTCAGTCAGCTGCAAAAACAAAGGGAGAAGGCTCAAACCACAAAAGCTTTTAAAAATAAACACTGTAATTCAAGCAAGGGGCAGGGGAGGCCACATGCAGGTCTGGGGAGACTTTGAAAAGCACCGGATCCCATCAAACATCATTTCGCAAAGCCACTGGAAATTGCCATTCAAAGAGGTATTTAAAAGACAGTGGAGGGGCCTCCCTTCCCTAAGGAGGACTGCATTACAGTGCCTCTCAGAAAACCCTGCCTGCTCACACTGGCCCACAAACTCCCTTTCATCTTCCAATGAGTACTTCCTTCCTCAAAGCCCAGGACACTGCAAGCTGCTAGAGTGGTATCTAAACATAAACCAATTTCAGAGATTTGGAAAGAAATGGTCTAAAAAGCCTGTTGATTCTAAATTCTATACAAACTATGGCCCCAGATTTCCCATGATACTAAGAAAAGGAACATGCCAGCCCTCCACAATGTCTCTGGAGGAATCACACTCTCTTATTAAAACAGACTCTGGGAAAGCATTGCAAAAAAATATAAACAAATAAATAAAAAAGCAGAACTGGTTCCATGACCTGAGTTCAAAGGTCATCTGTGGTCCATGTGCCATGTGAAGTAGAGATGTTTTGTCAATTTTCTGGGCTTCTACTTATTGGGGTTTGAAAACAAGCATGCCATGTTCCTGCTTCCATACAGTGGCTCAAAAAACCTTCAACAACGTTATGACCATAACAAATGGGATTGTTGGTGACACTAGGAGGCGAAATTATCTACTCTATGGGGTAACCATGGCTAATGAGCTCCCTTTGATTAATGAGAGGGGAGAGAGAGAGAGAGAGAGAGAGAGAGAGAGAGAGAGATCTCCTTAACTGAGATTCTGAGATTTTTAGATTCTTGTGACTACCGAGCCTGATTTTGTCCCCATCAGGAACTTCACTGCTTTTGCTAACAGCTTTTTAAGATGAAAATTTAAAACATCAATTTGATGCTCTTTTGGCTCACCTGTTTTAAAAGGGTCACAGGACAAGACTTTGAAATGAAACAAAAGGAAAGAAAATGTATTGTCTAAAAGTCAGCATTGCCATTATTTGAGGATGGATTAATCAGTGACAGGTCACAGAGGCTGAGGGTTAGAGATGATGACTTGCCCTTCCTTACTGATAGTACTTTCCTACTAAATCTTCAAGTTCATGGCCTTGCAAAAGCCTGAAAGACTCTCAGGTGTTCAAGATAAGGGAAGCAAATAACTAAGATTAAGACAAACATTTGTTAACTACATCCTTCCCTCAAATTTTAGCTGTCCATATATGTGAACATGCAAGTAATAATAAACTTGTTATTAACGATCTCTGAGTATCAGGCACTCAGACACACGGAGCCCAGGTCATCCACACAGGTTTATGAATAGACTCTTCAACAAGAGACAGAAGGCAAATATAAACCTCAGAAGAGCTGGATCAAGGATCTGGACACTGAACCTCCAAGGAAGGTAAGAAAAGACTTCAGGAACTAGGACTCCTGGTTTGATCCAAGTTTGCCATGAAGTGTTTCAGAAGCCCCGAACTGGCTTGTCATCTTGGAGCTTTAGCATCTTGGAGAGATCCAATGAGCACCAGCAGTGAGATGCCAGAAGCTGAGGGGCTCCACAGCAGAGATCTTCAGTTTATGGTTGGGATTTGTATTCAGAGTGACATCCCATAAAGCCCAGCAGAAGGCTCTCAATTCAGTCAGGAGAGGAAAGCTGGATCCGATGAAAACTCACTCAAGGAATATGAGAATTTTCAGCTGTAGAATTAATAGATCAATTTTCTTAATAAACATGGAAGGATAAATAATACCAAAGTCCTTTCCAAAATGTCATATGGATACTTGCTACTCTAGAAGAATGTGTATGCACACACACACACACACACACACACACACACATATTAAAATGGAGTTACATTATAATGGGGTAACAATGCCCCTACTAGACAACATAGACTCACAGATAAAAACCCATGTACCAGGAATGTGTAACTGTTTTGGAGTTGTTGGCCAATGGGATACCATACACACCCAAATGTGTCTCTTTGGTTCCCTTACAAAGCTTGACAGTAATATCCTGACACTAAAGATACCACATACCTGAGTCATTAAACATGGCAAAATCAAACTGGAACTGACCTGGAAACTTCATCCCTACAGACTATCATACATAGTGTTGGAATGAACTACTCAGGCTACTAGAGGAGAAAAGTGATCATCTGTCTTACCAGCTGACAACACAGTGAGCTACAGTAACAGCCTGCTTAGAAAGGCATTCCTGCGAGTGCAATCATGGCGCCAAATTTCTGATACTTGGGTTTTATTTGTCTATGGTGTCTACTAGGGTCACTTTTTCCTCATTATAGTATAATTCCATTTGAACATGTATGTCTATGCACAGGCACTCATGCATGTGTGCACACATGCACATATGAGTTTCTACAGTAGTAGGTACCATATGACTTTTCGGTAAAATCATAGGAGTAGCCAAACACTTTTTAATTGGCATTAAGTTCTATTCTACAAGATAAAACCCATACATGACACCATTAGCTGCCCAAGACTCTGTGACTAGACAGGCTATAGGACTGAGGAGAGAACATATTATTCTTATTCTGCTAATTGGACATAGTATAAAACTAAATGCTAACGACTTATTGTTATACCCATAGATTGAGGCATCTCTGAACCCTTGACAAAGAAGCTTCTATTTGCAGTAGATGGGGATTACCTACAACTGCTACTCCACTACTGGCCAAGACCCAGAATATAAAGAACACAAAATATTTGCACTAAATGGAACACATATACACCACCATCTCCTCTCAAGGCTCAGACATCATTACAGAAGAAGGACCAGAAAGAATCTAAGAACTAGAGGCAGTGGATGACCACCTGGAAAAAAAAGGTCTTCTGGACCAAGTGGGACAGCTGCACATCTGAACCCCCAGCAATGAAGGCACACATAAGACCTGAGAAATCCTAAGTCAGAGCAAACCCCAGAATGCAGAGGGGAATCGCTTCTCAGCCTTTCGACTAAGATCAAGTGCAGAATGCAGAGGGGAGTTAGGCACTAAATCCCACCCCTACCCATAGAGCTATTATCAATTGTCAGCTGTTATGAGAGGGAAAGTCTATTTGTTCTAAGAGTGTAGCTCCTGTTGAGTTAGCTCTGATCTACTGGAAAGCTCCATCCACATCTAGAAATGTTTAGAAACACACATTGGTCATGATGGGCAACAAGTCAGGGGAGGGATGGATGGTTATAGACAAAGTGGTTTGACACACACACGCACACACGCACACGCACATACACACACACACACATACACACACACACACACACATACACACACTCCCCAGACCTATAGAATTAGACATTCTGTTTGCACAGGTAGAAAATTCACCCTAAACTATAATGTCTTCATTAGTTTTCCTAACTAGAAAAATGGGGGCAAAATAATATGGTTTCAGTGACTACAGTCATGGGATAGTTAGCACAGCTGGTTACACCCTGCTCTAAACCCCAGACTCTTCATCTGTGAACTCCTGTGTTTCCCAAGCCTGGAAGAAATATTCAGTGAGCTTTTTTCACAATAACTTAAATGGAAGGATGCAGAGTCCATGTGTGTGTTCAAGGACTCTTCACTTTGCACATGAAAGTTTTGTTTTGAAGGACATAGTCAAATACAGAAATTCTCAAGAGTAAAGTAGTTTCTTATACAGCAGTGATAAATAAAGGTTCCCTAAAACAACCAGGTGAAGGGAAATTTTATTAACTGCATTGAAATAGTTGTTTAGATGTTGGAAAAGCAAACCAAACCAAGTATGGTAACAGCTCCTGAGCTAAAAGGTGTCAAGAGGGCAAGGAGTTACTATGAATCACAAATTATTTTCATAGCAACTTGTTTCTTTTTAAAATAAGCTTAGCTGCAATCTACCTGCCAAGAAAGGATCTTTTATTCTAGGCCTGCAGTAATCATAGTGGGGTTCCTACAAAAATAAAGCTGGCAGAACGTAAACTGTATGAAGCAGAAAAACAAAACAAAAGGTCTCTATGGGGGCTAAACATGGATACTCTCATTTTGCAGCAAAATTATGGGTTCAGCAGGTGTTCCAAGCCAAAAAGACCACCAAGGCCAAGGCAGATCTGCTCTGCTCCAGATCAGCACTCCCTGCTCCGAGAAAGCCACGGAGTGCACATTCCAGGTGCTCTGGCCTTGCTGGTGACAGATGCTGAAAGCACTAAAGCTCTTCCCAGCCTACAGATGGAATGGCCCAGTCTAGATGCAATGTGTTCCCCAGCTGGCCCCGAGAGAGGAGGAGCACTCCCGAGCCGGATGGTGCTCCTGCTGTGTGCGATCTGTGGCAATAAGGGGACTGCTGTGCAGACTGTACACCAGTTTGTTAGCTATACTCTAAGGCAAGTTCACAGCAGTGTTTAAAATGGGTGGCAATGTAGCTAGGTTTCTCAGTCTCATACAACCCAAATTACTTGACACCAGATAACTTTACCATGAATCTCTCCTGTACATTTTATGGGTTAAACAGCATCCATGGCTTTGACTGTTGACATACCAGCAAAATGCTTCCCTACCCTAAATCTTGACAACAAAAACTTCAATAGACATTGCTTAAAAGATCCTGAAGGAAACAAAATTGCCCCTGAATAAAGGTACCGGGCTCAGTCTGTACAAAAACAAACCTTCAAATGCAACACAGAAACAGTTTGTTGCTACGCTGGATGACCTGGAGACGAAGCACTTAGGTAGGAAGACAGAGCCAAAACTGAGTCCGACTCTTGCTTTTCAAGGGCTGTGCATCCCACCTGCCTGGAAAAGCTGTAAGTTACGTGGGCATTGTTACTACTCCTGTCTCCACACAGGCTTGACATGTACATTTCTGCTCTGAATTATTTACCCCCCTCCCATACCTCCTTTCCCATGACTTTTAAATAATTCTAACATCTTTTCACATTTTTAGCATCATGTTCAATGTATTTTTAAATACTCCGTGCCTTGTTTTGAATTTGATTTTTTAGTAGATTGCAGTGCAAACAGAATGCTGCAGTCCATTTAAAGTTACAGAGCCTCCATGGAGGGAGTCTTCAGCGCCAACTGGGCAGCTGCAGCCTCAGCGCTGGCACTGAGGCGTGTTCACCATCACTGCCTACTCTGTGTGGAAGCCAGGAGAACTTGGGAGACATTGCCAGTCTATCGCAGGTGAGTGCTTGCTGTTTGCTGGTCTATTCTTAGTCTTGAGGGATCAGAGTTATATTTAAAACAGGTGGCATGTCCCACCTGTCCATCCTCAGCTATCTGGTATGGTTAGTGGCCATGTAAATAGATGGGCCACTTGGGGGAGGGGTGTCCACAGTGCTCAGTTTTGCAGGTTTCTTCCATCAGATTTCAATACATTTACGGTACAGTACAGTTTGGTACAGTTGCGAGTTTTCAAGGTCTTAGCTCTTTTTGTCCTTCATGAACTACAAAGCTGTATGACGGGTTCTGGTCCCCATCTAAATCACTAAGGAAATGTCAAAGTGTAGAGTCAGAGGCTCACCTTAGACTCAGTGATTCAGGAGAAGGGAGAAAGAGGACTGATACTTTTGGTGACTTAAGTTCAGATTGCCAGGGACCCCTCTGACTCTCTGCTTATCTGTGAGTCAACACTTGAGAATGCCTTGAATTTTCATGTGAGAATCATAACCTTATATAAAATAGGATAATACTACCAAGGGCTGAAATTTAATAACTTTTCCAAAATAAATTTTATTGTTAACTTGAAACTGTTGGTAAAAATGTACTCACCTTTTAAGAAAGTGCTTTATGAGTCCATGATGTGTCAAAATATGGTAAATATTTTCAATTACAGTCAATAGGCTGACTGTCAAGGAGTCATGGTATTACTGTACAGCATGCTATTTGTTGAGACAAGTGGATGAATCAACCCCTTGAGTGACAAGCTGACATCTGGAAGTCTCTAGAACTAGAAAAGCAGAGTGCCCAATCCTGAAATTAGAGAAAATGTGCTCCTAAAACTGTGGTGAGAAGCTAGGAATGATTGAACACAAAGGGGGGGAGGGAGGGAGGGAGAGAGAGAGAGAGAGAGAGAGAGAGAGAGAGAGAGAGAGAGAGAGAGAATGAATCATGTCACCCATTGACCAAGATGGCTCCACTGTTCCTCTGAGTTTCAATAAACTCAACAGACCATCTTCTTCTTGACCCCCCAGCCCCTGGCTTTCCTTCCTACTAAGCCCTTACTTGAGAAAAGTTGCCATTGCAAATCCTACCTCTTGCCTTTTTGGGATAAGAACCTTCCCTGGCCTCTTTCCAAGATTACAGCCTGCATCTCTTTTCCTCACAAAACCAGGAGCCATCCCTGTGGAATGTCACTATCAACAAAAGATATCACAGCCCATCCTTCAACCTTGATGGGATGGCAGGAGTCAACCTTTGGTTAAGCATCAGTAGCAAACACAGATGGTCTAATGACAAGAACAACACCTGTAGATATCCTTCCATACTTTCTGTCAGTAGGGTCAGTGCATGGAAGATTTGGTTCCTGAGTTTTGTTTCTGTACAGCTGATATTGATCTCAGCCTTTGTTGCAATGGTTACAAAGGCTCTCACCTCTGTAACTCACCTAGTACAATTATTCTTGATAGCACCAAAGGGCCATGCAAATAAGGAAAGTCCATTTCTCATTTTATCCCAAGAGGAATAGTGAGGAGTTGAGGCTTACAGAGACCTGAGTGTGACCCCAGGGACCATGGGAGCACAGTGGTGGGCCAACACTGGGAAGCAGGGATAAACTAGAAGGAGTAAAAATGGCTAGGAGGTCTAAGAAGGATGGCAGGGCCAGACTGTGACTATGGGTGAAGAGGATAGGAAGAAACATGGGAGAACCTGTGAGGTAGAACTGGGCACCTGTCTGACCCATAGAGAAGAGCAGAGTTCAAAAGTGGATTCTGACATTCCTGTCTTGGGAAAGTAGGGAAAGACAAGAAAAATCAACTACCAGAGAGTAGTTAAACGAATATGGCCTGCTCTTTAGTTATAGTCGAGACTAAATGTTACGCCTGTCATAATAGCTGGCAGCCAATGCTCTGTCTATACTTGATTTCACCTACATATTTAGCTAACATTTATCATTCACCCTATTAACCACTCATACCCAAAGAGAGGTTCTAATATACTCTTGGTGTCCTGGCTGAGAGAAGCAATGCCCTTGAGATCAGTGTGTTCCAGGTAATCACGGGTGTAGGTAGATGGGAGGGAAGGAAGCTAAGGCAGCAATGCCAAGGTGACTGTCTTTCTTCTTGCTCGGGACCTAGACAAGAGGCAAAGACACTCTCAATGGCCAAAAGAGTGTTTTTCCCAGAGACAAAAAGGGAGCCACTCTTACATAAAAAACAAAAGGATCAAGATGCCAAGAACAGGACCATACATTTCACAAAACTTTCTGAAGTCAGAAAAGCATCTGTTTATCCCTAGGTTACTGAAGGAGCAACAGCCACCTCTAAGGCATCCACAGGAGGGTGCCAAGGTGACAGGGTGCCACACCTCAAGGAGATACACTATAGGAGGCCACACTAATTACCTGAAAAGGTTTCCTGGCCAAAGTTGATGACTGCAAACCTGGGTGGCTTTCCCCCTCAGCAGAATCT
This sequence comes from Mus minutoides, assembly GCA_902729485.2. Taxonomy (NCBI): domain Eukaryota; kingdom Metazoa; phylum Chordata; class Mammalia; order Rodentia; family Muridae; genus Mus; species Mus minutoides. Next base: position 609,497 of record LR749772.1, read on the forward strand.
AGTAAATACACCCTTGGGGCCATGCAGAAAGAGTCAAGCTGGGGCAAGCAACAGCAGTCCTGGGCCTAGAGGCAGAAGCCCAGGTGGGTGTAAGGCCTAGACAGGCCTCAGCCTGCCCTGGCATTGGGCCTGCAAGAGGCTGGTTGCACCTAGGGAATTACTAAACATTATGAATAGGAAAACACTCTGGATGAAAGTTCTATAGCTCTTATTAGTACTAACACCATCCAGGGCACTAAAACTTCAAAGCCCTTAGACAAGCTCACTCTAACTCATCATTACAACACCCCAGTGAGCCAGGTAAGCAAACATGGATGGTGGTCCCCAAGTAAAGTACAAGGTATGTCAGGAAGCTTCTTCGGGCAATGGAAAGGGCAGCATGACTTACACAGCAAGCTCCCCCTTGCCTCATTGATGTGCTGCCCCTACACCAGTTAGGGGGCACAGACAAAGGGGCGGTCAGCATCCACAGCCCAATGGGAAGAGAAGTCACGTTGTTTTGTGTTGTGGCTTTACAGTAAGCAGTAGTAACTTGCTAGTTGAGCAGAGTCTGGCTGGGGATGCTGAGCACCCGCACCAAGCTGCAACATGCACTGTGTGATTGTGTCAAGTCTCCAGCAGCAGATGGCCCTCCTGGGGGACCACCCTGATGGCATTTACTACAGTCTAGGTCTTTCTAGGACAACTGATAACTTTAGGTGTAGGTACTAAACAATCCTCAACGTGTGGCTTTGTTAATTTCTCCCTTAAATAAATTACAGTATTTTCTGAATACTTATTGTCAGAACTTACTGGATTACACACAAAATAAAGAAAGAAAAAAAAAGTAAAGAAAAAAAAAAGTAGCAAGTCATCTCGGTGGTAGCATGTGACCCTAGGTTACATCGGGGCATAGGTCTACCTGGATACCTTTTTGATGTAGGTTGCATAGGCCTACCTGGATATGTTTATGATGTCCGTCTCTATCATGTAAAATTCCAGCTACTCTAGTTTTGCCCAGATCCATGAATAATATTGAAATGTCTGGTTTTTGGTGGCTGCACAAAAATCTACCAAAGGGCAGCATTCACTCACTCAGTCTCACACAGAACATCAAGCAACCTCCAAATGGCTATCAATGGAAGCAGCTGTGTGAGAATGGAGATTTCAAGGTCATTTTTTTCCACTCTGATCTAACCCAGTAGGACTGATTTGGGTATGAATAATTTCTCAATCCAGGTCAGCAGAGCTGAAAAAAAAATCAGGCTCTTAAAAAAAAATCAAAATATTAATAATAATTATTAGCATGAAAATACAACCAGTTAGAGTAGTTGGCTGAGGAGAAAGACAAAGGAGCGCTGAAGTGGCAAAGTGTTCAGTGAGAAACTGGTCCTGGTTTCTGCTCAGGCACAGGAGGAACGGGAGGACCAGCATCTTCAAGGAGCAGAGAAGCAGTTCCCCAGGCTCCTCTGTCAGAGGAAAGGCTGAAATGAGAGGTTCAAAGAGAGAAAGGGATGAGGTCTCAAAGGATGTACTGATTTCTCCATCAACGTGATGGTGGCCAGTGGAGCACTGCGAGACCCAGCTATGGGACTCTGGAGAGAATACACGTGCCTCTGCCTGGCACACACACTCAGACTCTCCAGGTCTCCACATCAGGAACGGAACCAATCAGGGAAGTATTAGCATTGTTCTCTCTATCTTCCAAAAACCACTAGGAGGTTCCAGTACCAATGAAAGATGGCAGAAGTGTTTAACCTTTCTTGATGTCCCTCTAGAAAACTCAAGTCATGTCTGTCAAAGCCATAGTCATTGTCTGGTTAAAAAAAAAATGTGTCCTTAGGCTTTAGAAATCAGTGGTTTTACAGTAAGTAACTGTTGGAGCTAAGAGACTTCTCAGCAAATAGACAGCGTGGACCCCCCCCACAACAAGACTCATGACACACCATGTGGAAAAACACAGTTACAAGCAAACTCATTTGCTCAGAATAAATGCTCTGTGGCATGTTTTTTACTTTCAATTTTGCTTGAAGAAAGAAAGCAGAAAAAAATAGAAAAACTACTTTAGCACCCTTCAGTGACTTGATGCTGCCTAGGGTAAAGGATCTACAGTGCAAATTATTACAAATATTTTTTTTAATTTTAAGAAAAAACAGGTAACTCGTTTCTGCCTTTCAAAATGGAAATACCCTCTCTTTTCCAGAAGTGTCCATCCTGTGACCATGTCTGTAAAGCGTAGCAATGCCCGCTTTGAATTTTGTTCTTGTCTCCTCCATGCCTCTTGGTTCTTGGGGCCTTAGGAAGTGTATCCCCTGGTGTTCTGTGGTTTATGGTTTGTGTTACTCTGTGGCAACCCTAGTTGGGTTGAGTGAGTCTGAAAACTAGCTCTGTGCTGAGCATAAGTGCAATGAAAGATGTCTGCTCTGGTTTCAAAGGACACAGTGAGCCCCGTGCAGTCTTTATCATCTCCCTGTGTTGTTCTTACAACACAGAGGAATTCCCAACTCAACTGGGGCAACAACCAATGAAAATAGAGAGCAGAGAAGATGAGGAGGGAGAGGAGTATTAGAAGAGACCAGAGCAGTCCTGCATATTGATACTTTCTGTTCAAATCCAGGTATTTTATTAATGCCTTCCTAACTCTATTTCCCTTCAAATGTAAGAGTCATGTATATACATAGGGACTTTTGTAAAAGTTTTATATATATATATATATATATATATATGTATATATATATATATATATATGATCTGACCAACAAAGGTTGGTCTTGTCACCATTACACATTTTTTTTCTTATCTGTTCCCTATTATAGTCGGTTTTGGAAACGCATGTGTGTATGGTACCCATAAAGTACATTTATGTTAAGTTGGTATTTATTGGATGATATTTACTTTGAAACACTCCCATGCATACAATGTGAATCCTTTTAAAGTAGGATTTTTAATGTCTACTTAATATTCATGTCACATGGCATCACTCAGCTTCTCATCCCCAAATAGTGGCTATTTGTTACATCTTTACTTTTTCCTCCTATCTTTTCTAGTTATACATCAGCAAGGATAAAACAAAATCCACAAGAAAAACAACTACTATATCATTCATTAAGATCAATAATTTAAAATAGAATACAAAAGAAAACATTTAACTGAAAACAAATAGTTTCATGGTAAACTATATGACTTTAATTGATGCAATCTCTTGAATAAGTCTGGAAATTAGTAAGAAAAATGGAGGATACTAACAAACCAATAGGCCCAGTAAAGAACAGTAAAGCCTAGTGTCTCCTCATGGCATATAACAGGGACACCATGAGACAGCCATCTCATGTCTGGTGAGAAATCCAAAGCCAAAGTCTTACCACAGGAATAGAATAGGGAGAAAGGGAAAGAAGACACAAAAGAAAGGGAGCCTTAGGAGACCAAAGGGAAGGTTCATAGATGAGGGTTAGATACAGCAAAGGAAGGAGAGATACAACATGTCCAAGACCATGGTCAGTGTGGCTAGGCAGACTGGCATGAAGACTGGCATAGGGCAAATGACCCTCAACACAAGGCATTGAGGGATCGGCAACTGTGCCAACTATTACACTCTCATAATTCAGAACGGAACCAGATCAGCCAGACAGGAATGAACATACAGGAAAAACAGAGATCTTCAAGAGAATCCCTCAGGGACAAGTCAGACTTCAAAAGTGCTGGCGAAAAGGCAGGCCATTCAGTAAGTGGGAAGGGAGTGTCAGAGCCAATGACAGAGAGGCCATTGTTTCTTACAGAGCAAGTAAGGTCCACATCATAGACTTCTTTTCTCAAAAGAAAGAAATCCAGGAGTTTAATGTAAGAAACAGTAGTGATAGAGGAGGCACAAGTTCATCAAGCCTTGGAAAGTGAAAAGCCGATTCCCTTGGACTGAGGTCCCAACAATCAGGCTAGTTGATGACTCCTTATGACCCAAAGCATCTCAAGAAAGGCTTTGCTGGATACCTAGTGAGACCCACCTCATACAGCAGTCAGAATAGGTTGAGCCAGAAGTCAACACTAAAAAATAAAAAACCTCTGCTGGATTGGCAGGGTTTCACCAGAGTCACACAGCCGAGGACGTTAACTACACAGCCGAGGATGTATGGTACATGAGCCAAGGAAAGGAGAGGACCTTCCTGCCAGGTAGTAGGAATCTCATTTGAAAAGGACTGAGAGGTAACAGAACATCCAAGAAGAACATTTATTTCCCAGGTTATTAGAAATCTGATATTTGACCAGAAATATTTAACTAGACACTACAAAAGATTAAGTAATTTTATAAATATTCTAAGGACTCTGGAAAGAAATATCTACCTAACCATAGACAAATTACAATGGAACTCATCTTCATCATGTCAGAGTACATGGGATATTGATAGTCATCTTAGTACTTCCACTACCAATAGATAAATGACTACTTCCACCCTGCAGAGGGTATCGATGAAGGGTCAATGAAGGACTCCCCAAATCCCCATTTTCCTTTCATGTGGCCCCTGCTTACCTCTACTCCCTTTACCTCCTCACCAAGACACTCAAGAGCTTGTATTTGGTTGTTCCTGCTCTTGATTTTTATTTTATATTGTTGTTTTGAGATACGATCTCATCATGTAACCTCTCACTGTGTATACTTGGTTGGCCTACAACTCCCCCATGTAGGCCTCATTGGCCTTGAGCTCACAGAAATCTGCCTGCCTCTCCTTCCCAAGGGCTTAGAGTAAGGGTTTGCAATACCATGCCCAAAAGGCCACTAGTTTTAAATACAGTGAGCTTCCTAATGCATGAAGGACTTTACCTGCTAGAATCCATGCCCATCCTTGGGCCTCTGGCCCTTCTCCCTCTTCTTGCCCTCAGAGAGGCCTTCAAAGGCCACACTGAGTTTTGTCACCACACACATTCCTTCACAGCCTGCCCCCTCAGCTTTATTTGTTATCTGCTCCCTTGAGTGCACTTTTAAAACACAAATTAATTTTTTGCACTGATGAGTTAATTTTAAAAGTAGATCCTATAAAAACTAAAATTAATCCCACATTTCTTCATCCTTCCAAATACAGATCACTTTCCAGGTGCAGGAACTGAAAAAAGATTGATGGTCATCTTCTCAGACACGCCCATGTATGTTCATGCAGCCAAAAGAATACCAAGCGTTGGGAGGCTACAGGTGCTGATCACATGAAGTCAGTTTATCAACATGCTACCCATGTGCTTCGATGTTTATAGAAATAAGTCTCCTGTTCTCTCTGGGGCCATTATTGCATCTTACTTTATTTAACCAGAAACCTACTTGTGGGCATTTAAGATGTTTTCTACTTGTAAAACTTAAAAAAAAAAAAAAACAAAAAAAAAACAAAAAAACAAACAGGCATGTGCCCTTACATAACTAGGTGGTTATTATTTGTGGGGAGTAAGTTCCGACAAGCAGAACTGAGGCTCCATTAATGTCCATCGGTGGCTGTCATGCACACACTGATCCTGGTGCACACTGCCCATTTCTCCTGGTAGTTTTTTTTTTTTTTTTTTGTAACTTTTTACCTTTGTCAGTGTTACAGTTGAAGGGTAGAATGGCAATGTGTATCTCTATATTCATAAGGCTGACCACTTTGTGTGTCTCCATCTGCACTAGGCTGGCCACTCTTTCTCACTGTTGAGTGTCTCTATGTGTAGGAGGCTGGCCACTCTTTCTCATTGTTGTGGGTCTGTATATGCACAAAGATAGCTGTTCTTTCTCGTTGCTGTGTGTCTCTATGCGTACAAGGAAGGACATTTTCTCCTGTTGTCACTTGCTTTTTGTATTCCCTTCTGAATTTTATAAAACTATACCTCATGCAGAGAAACACATTTATTACTTTATGCATAGTTTACACATCAAGTAGCAGAGTAGTAGAGTGATCTGATATAGTTTTAAAAGGAAAAAATCTTCAAATTCAATAAAAAATTGAATACCCATCAAAATTCCAATGTCATATTTCACAAGTATAATAAAAACAACTCAAGACTTCATATGTAACAACAAAACATAATGTATGCAAAGCTGTGGTGAGGACTGGGAATACAGTGGTGGAGGTATCACTATACCTGACCTCAGCACACAGAGCTAGACTGACAAAGACACACTGGTAACATGCAAGGTAACATGATAACAAATACATGCTGGCAACATGCATGGGAACATGGTAACAGATAATCTGACTGAGGAAACATAATATAACATTTAATAACTCAACTAAGCTATGACCACCTAATTTTTAACACGAGTCAAGAAAGCACCCAATGGAGAGAAGAAAAAAAAAAAAAAAAAAGATGGCCTACTAAGCAAATGGTTCTTGCAAAATTGAACATCCTCCTTTAGAAGAATGAAATTAGATGAACAGTGTTCCCTTATACAAAAATCAAATCAAAGTGGAGCAAGGGCTTCAACATAAGATGTGAAATACTGAAAATATAAAGTGAGACATGGAGAATTAATTCAAGAGACTGAAATAGGCAAGCTCTTTCTGAAGAGAATTCCAATGGCACAGGATTCATCCCTATGGATCAGCAGAGAGGGCAGTATGAACTTTGAAAGTTTCTTCACAGCAAAGAAAACATCAATAAAGCAGGCAGACACCCCACAGAATAGGAAAAATCCATTACCAGCTACACTTCAGACACAGCCAAATAATCCAGAATTTATAAAGAACTTCAAAAACTCAACACCAGGGAAATAATACCAATCAATAAATGGGTTAATAACTCAACAGAAAAAAATAGGTGGCCAATAACTATAGCCAAGTGTCCAATATACCTAGAAATGGAGGAAATGAAAATCAAACTACTTTAGGATGACCTCATGCCAGTCAGAATGGTTGTCATCAAAAAAACTCCCACAGAGTATTTCTGGATAACAGCTGGTGAGGGAACCCTCCTTGCTGGGCTTTGAGGGGGGTGTTAGAGAGAAGCCTCTAAACAATAGGCTATGCAAGCTTAGTTCTTCCTTTCAGAGTGTGCTTGGCCAATACACAACCTCTGTCTTCCCAGTCAAGTTGGCCTAACTCTTCCTGTATGGCATCGCTTATTGCTTTTAAAATGTGCTCATGACGTCAGTTGATCTACTTCTCCTTCATTCTTCACCATAGCTTTTAATGAGCTCAATAACAACATCCATTATTAGCAGCAGCAGCAGAGGTCCTTAGTCAGGAATGGAGGACAGCAGAATCCTGGGCAGAGGGACAGACACATGTCTTGACATTTCTGGACCTCAGGCACTTCTTCGCAATGAACATTGTAGGAATGTTGTATAATTAGAAAACCACTCCTCCTTGGGACTGTTAATATGACCCCAGAATAGAAGTGGATGTTGTTAACAGTGGTACACCTTCTTGATAAAGTATAAAATTCCTCTCTGGGTGTAAGTGGTGTATCTTTTATCCAAATTGCTACAAAACTATTTGGGTACACACAGGATACCACAGGGTAAAACTCCACACTTGACTTCATGCAACGGTTATATTCAAAGGACAGGCACACCAAAAATACTATGTCAAATTACCTACAATATATGGGTTTGAGATGTATGTGGAAAATATATGAATACTAAATTTAAACCTGGGTGCCATCCCCAAGACATATCACTATTCTTATGTAATATCTCAAAGCCTGTCAGAAGCACTTCTGGTCCTGACTATTTCAGATATTTGATACACAACTTGTCTCTGACTCACTCCCTAGTATGAGACATAAACCGAGTAAATTTGGCTTGTATAGCACCTCTGGTTGGGGAGCATCCTGGTGATGGCTTCCCCCTAGCTTGAGCTCCGTCCATCAGGAGATGCTGAGAACAGGTAAAAGAGATGAAAACAACACAGCACAAAGCATAATGGGGACTCGTAAAATACTGCTAAGTCAAACAATAAACAAATGTTCATCTTCTGCTTTTAGAATCAACTTAGACCAAGGGTTCTCAGCCCTAGCATTGTGGACTTTTAGTATGAGATAGTTCTCCTGTTAAATACTTTATGAGTTCTTTGAGAACCTTGTACAATGTGTTTTGATCAGACTCATCCCTCCGCCACCCCTCCTGGATCCACAGGCCCCTTTTACCCCTACCCACCCCAACCCCACAAAGTTCTCTTTTATGGAGGACTGTACACTATCCACTAAGTTAGGAGAGCCCTAATACCGCACCTACTCACAAGCTATAACAACAAGAACTGTCTCTAGACATTCATTTCAACACAACTCTTGGGAGAAAATGAGCCCTCAGTAAGAAGTATTCCTGTAGACTATTAGAAAGCCACTAGATATATTTTACACTCAGTACAAAAAAAAAAATTACAATGCTGAAAATAGCTTAATTTTTACGATGCTCTTGAATCCCAAGCCGTTTTGAAAGCTGAGCCAATAATGTGAGCGACACGTTAGCAAAGTAAGTCATCAGGACAATTTACAACTGATTGGAGAATATTAACCGCTGGAGGCAAACCAGTCATTAGCTTTGGCTGATCTAGAGGGGACACAGCATTAATAATTCAATAAAGGAAAGGCTGCAGGCAGAGAAACTTGGAGTTATTTATTTAACCAATTAGGTGCATTTTTTGGTGGCGACCCTGCTTTGGGGAATATGAATAAGCCATGCATATTCTTCAATTAATCAGGAAAACTGTACATCACAAATCAGCTCTTACTGCCGTTCTGATGGAAAATGTGCAGTGCAGTGGTCCTGAGGCCTGGAGAAGCAGAGGATATACACTTCTGAGAGTAGCAGGCTCATAATTCACACCCTTTCCCTGGAGGAATGACTATTGGAGAGGCCTGTAAATTAGACATCAGGCTGGGGTGTTCTCTGCTTTTTCATTTCCCTTCCTCAACTGAGGCCCACGTGGGGATGAGTTATACCAGGTAAAACTGAGAGCCATCAGCAGGTAGAAATTCTCTCTATGACTCCTAGTGAGGAACAATCCCCGGGCAACTCGGACCTGGATGACGAGGCAGGCGACGCACACTGCTGCAGCGGCAGCGTCGCTCCTGTGTAGGCTTTGCCCACAACTTAAGAAACTTCCAGTGACCCGACCTGGTGTCAAGTCTGTATCACACACTTACTGTCTGCAGTTAATAAACCTGGCTGGGCTGTCCCCACTAAAAGGAAAAGACCATCAGGACTTAGCACTGTTCTGTGGGTCAGACCACTAGAAAGTAATGATTTTTTTTCTTGTCACTTGGAGTTTCCATTCCTCCATCAGTACTTTCCATGTCTATTTCTTCTCTCTCTCTCTCTCTCTCTCTCTCTCTCTCTCTCTCTCTCTTTCTCTCTCTCCTTTTATTTTTATTTAAATTTCTTTTGTTTTATTTTGAGGAAATCTTATCAGTCCAGAGGCCTGATTTTTATAATTGGAGGTGCCTATAAGACCTGATCACAGACAGATACCTAGGCCGGGAGCTCATTGAAATGCCTCTGGCAAGTATCTAATGACAAAGTCCCTTGACCGTGCCCTGTTCTCATCAAAACACACAGTGCAAGCTACCACAAGAAGAGCAGTTACTAATGCTCATGCGTATCCATCGCAGCCTCTCTAGTGACACTGAATTCAGCAGGTGATGCCTGTGTTGAAGTGGAATGTAGAAATTGTTTCTCAAAAACATGTTTATTTCACTGAAATTAAATGCTTGATTCGATAAATAAAACACTGGAGCTTCATTTCACTGACCCCCTAAATATCCATTTTTATTATTAACCCCAAAGCTCTCTCCCCTCTCTCTCCTTCCCTCCCTCCTTCTTATTCCTCTCCTAGAAATACAAATGGAAGAATGGAAAGTCACCTCTTATTGACCTCCTTCTCTCTCTCCTTCTCTCTCTATCCTTTAATAAGGTCAGTCACCCAGGGATGGGGACACTGATTAAAACACAAGGTGTGGAGGGCCCCAAGTTCTATTCATTTAAGTTACAGATTTATTCTACTGGAAAAAGCACAGGAGAATCCTGTCTTCCAATGTGGCAAGGGGAAAGCCATTCTGCTCTGTCAATACAATCATGGTAGGATAATTAGAGGTTTTCCAAAACAGGACAGAATTTTTATAGGAATGGTATCCAGAGCAAATAAATTCCAATTATAGAACGAGAGGAAAATAGAAATCAAGTCTACTAGAGTGGGAAATCCTTATAGGTTAATGGTCATCTAGGGTAAGATACTGGCCACTGGAAGGGTTGTACTTCTTAATCATTCATAAATGGGTAAAACTTGTTTCTTTCATCTGTCATTGGTGTCCTATCTAGGATAAAGATGCTTTGTTGGTACTCCACAGGAAAATCACACATAACACACATTGGCACATCTGGGCTTTTCTGATTATTTATTCTTAGAAATTACATGAAGTTGCTCCCCTTAATCTCTTCTGGTAAGCTTTACTAAAGTCATGAGGATTGAAACCTCTCCTAAAGAGCATACAATGGCTTCAATAAATACTCTAAAACCCCACTTATTCTGCTCCTTCTGTGACCCTATTATGTTAAATACTGGGTAAAATGATCATGCCACTTATTTCAATGCATAAACATGAACTGTAAAGAGAGAACTTGTTGCTATCTTTAAGTGACAAACAGTAGTCCTTCTCGGATTCTCAGGCCCCATCAAATGTGTCTGTAACCTCTCCTCTTCTCTTCTGTGCTCTCCAGTATTCCATATCATTTCTCCTCTTCTTCACAGACTCTCCTATACTTTTTATTTTTTCTCTCTCTCAATATCTTCTCTATTTTGTGTCTACTATCTCAGCAATGCAAATATCTCTTTATCTTCATAAAACATCTAGGAACTCCAGGCTCGGCTTCTAATCATGCCCAGAGGAGTGACAGGCAAGATTGCTGCCAGGAAGAGCCAAACAATGCTCAGCACAGAAACCACCCTACACAGTAAAACCATGAACAGCTCTCCCTGCACAAAGAAGGTAGGGAGTGCCCGTAAAGAATTCATACTACACACCAAAGCCAAGTAAAATATGGTGGAAGGAAAGTCCGGAAAGAGGTAACGACAAGGCACTTCAGCATGAGCTGAAAAAGAGGCCATCACAATTCCAAACAGTACTTCTCCTTCACTTGCCTGTGTGTTTTACCTAAGCCTTTGAGACACACATTTCTATATATCAAAAGGCACAGAAGTAAATCAAATCTGACAATCAAGTGTGTGTGTGTGTGTGTGTGTGTGTGTGTGTGTGTGTGTGTGTGTGTGTGATATACAGTTTCATGTTCAACCATGAAAAATGGAATCATGGAATCATATCAGGTCAGAAATGTGGATGGATTTGGAAGAGCACATGTGAAGCGATAACTAGGTACTGAAAGAGAGATCTCACAGGATCTCACTCACACATGGAAGCTAAGTAAGCTAATGTCACAGAAGCAGAGAAATCTCAGAGTTCACAGTGAATGGCATCAAGGGAGGTGAGACCAGAGGTATGAAAACTCTAGCAGGAGAAAGCCGTACAAGAGTTTTGCTGTTCAGAGCAGTGACGGTTGCTTACAATTACGTCTCTGTTTTTTAAAGAACTAAAGAAGAAAGTGTGAAGGTTCCAATGCTAACAACGACAAATGTTTAAAAAGATAGATACACTACTTGTCCTAATGTGATCATGAAACATCATACACATGTATCAAATAACAGCGCACCCCATAAATAGACTCTTATAACCCAACAAGGTTTGGAAATGTATACTGAATTGTGCCTGGCACAGGCTCCATAGCCAATCTGTGCTTGGACAGATGAGAAGCATCATGAGTACATGCCTGAGCTGAGTTCTGACTAACAGGATCAGACTGGTAAGGCACAAGAAAAACAAAACAATTCCTAGCACTCTATGCGGACAAAAGGAAAAATAATTGTTAATAGCCATGTAGGCATTCTTTTCAAAGATTAAGGCAAAGGATGTCCTTCACTGAAACATGAAAGTTTTGTTTATAGCTTTTATCATCATTTGACAAGGGCGTCAACAGCAATTAGCTGCAGCCACTATATCACTGGCCACCCACAATCAGGGCAGTATAAAACAAAACAAAGCAAAACAAAACAAAACAAAACCTTATATAAAAAGCTCTCCATTTTCACACACTAGCTCTCACTCCAGTGGCACCAGGAGCTGTAAGCAAATAGCAAGTTTGTGAGCTGTCATACTCAACATTCAACAGCTTTAATATTAATGACACCAAATAGGAAAGTTATTCGTGTAGTTTAAGAATGTCTTTTAATAATTATACAGAAGAAATATTTTATATTCCAAGCTAGGCACCAACTCAGTAGGTCCTATGACATTATACACATTACTCGTGGTCAAGTGTCAGTATGCTGATCATAAGAAATCGACTCATAGTTCAATATTATTGAGCAATTTTGAGGTTAGCATTAAGAGATTCATCTATACCAAGCAAGTCAGTCTTGGTGGAATTAAGTTTCACATGACAATGATCCCAGGTGGATTATATCAAGAGGGCCACTGACTGGGATTCTTGGAAGACCCTGAAACATAGGTTGCTCTCTTCTCTGCCCTCTGCCCTCAGCACTAGGACCTATGGAGTCAGAACTACTGGTTCACAGCAAACAGAAATACAGGATTTGCAATGGGATTCAAATTTCAGATAAACAACCGCTTTGGGGAGTTAGATTTGAATTTACAGAGATTTACAAAGCATAAACATAAATCAGTTTTATGTTAACACAATCATTCATTGTTTACTGGGACTGGAACTCTGAGGACCCTGTATTTCATGTTACATGGTAGAGTCTGTGAGGATCCTGTTTAGTCAGAAACATGGCCTGGGGGGAGGTAATCACAACTGTCTGAACACAAGACTTTCTCTTCTCCTATACACAGGATCCTGGAAGTGGTTAGAAGGATAGATGCTTTGAGAATAAAACAAAGAGGGTAAAGAGAAAGTGCCACGTGGATAGAAATCATGAGTGATTTCCAAAAGATGGCAGAGAGCAGGTCACTCAACAGAGAAAACCACATCCTCACACTGGAACTGAAAGGCTGCTAGGAAAAGCTGCAATGCCTCCAAAGTGCTCTAAATTTAGATACATAGGAAACAATGACCAAGATAAACAGTCACTGTAATTGGGGAACCACATTCAGAACCTCTAAGCACGGATGCCTGCCGCACGCATCTGGTGTCCAGAGCAGTCCAGATAGAGCAGGAGTGTAACCTGGACTGAATTTGCAGGTAGGGCTGAGGTGACTGACGGGTGATGAAAGGGGAACTTGCTACCAAATGAGCTCCTTCATGATGAGGTATGAACACTAACTACAGAGGAAGAAAAGCTTCCCTAGAGACAGGTAAAAAGGCTATCACAAGGTTTAGGAAGTTTGCCATCAACATGAACAAAGGCCGAAGAGCTGAAATGGAAGTGACCAGTTGAAGCAGATACCAGTAGACCTCCAACCAGTGTATTTGGTATGTTTAGATGTTTGAGGCAGCACATTGCATATGGGAAAGACAGAAGACTACAGGCAAAGGCGTTTTGAAAAAAAATCACATAATAAGAATCTTGACAATTAAATAAACCTAAAACTCCATGGGTTAAATTACAGGAACACAGCAAACTGTCAAGTTGACTAGCTGCAAGATAAAAGAGATACTAGGAGACAGGGCATGTGTGAGCTACAGAATCTATGGGATGGGTGGATTGAGAGGAAGAACAGAAGGAATAGATGGAAAGAAATAACACACAAAAGAAATAGACATAGTAGAGTATGCAGGATAGAGGTTTCAGAGTACAATGGTAAACACGAATATGTGAAGAAACCTTGTGTAAGGTGATTGACCTCTGCAGCAGAGATGAGTTGGAGACAGGAAGAGCCTTCAGAAGAGAGAGAAAATGAAGAGCTCTAATGCTATCCCCACTTAGGCTGTTTTGGGCCAGATCAGCCACTTCAGGCACGACAGATACACCTGCATCAGTACAGCCATGTACACAGGAAATGAGAGGAAAACATAGCAACCACACCCCCAAGACCACATCACTGCACATCGTACATGTATGCATGATGTACATTTGAGATGTATAGGGCCATTTAAAAACCATGATTTCACATCACCATACATTACCCAGAAAAGTACCCATGGAAGAATGCAGGCCTCAACACACTCCATAAGATGTACAAGAGCCACCTAAAGATGCGATTCCACATCACTAAACTGCCTTAGCCAGGGAAGCACCTCAGGAAGGATGCAGACCTAATGTTGATCTGGACTATTGCACTGTCATGCTGTGGGACTTTCTTTGTATGGGGTGCTATGCACTCCTGCCCTCAGAGGAAGCAAATCAATGACTAATCTCAACCATGCATCTGTTGCCACAGAGCATGTGGTACACACCCAGGTAAGAGCTGTTGCTAGCTCACGTCTGACTCTCTCATAGTGCATGTGTGTGGCACATCACATATTCGCTTGCTATTATTAGGAATGATATGTGTCTGAGAACAAGCACATTCGTAACATCTGAAATACATCATCGGGTTAAAGGATCATAGAAGGGGAATGCGAGACACTGGTGAGGATACTTGAGGGTTGAATTTTAATATGAACTGTTTTCTAGTTGCTTGATTTGTTGAATCTATATACTCTGGTCCTCAAAATCCCATCTTTGAGATGTTCAGTATTTTGCTGACTTGATTGGTGCCATTTCTGGCCACTATTTACTATGTGGTTAGTTACTGAGGGGGATTCAGTTAACATTTTCATAACTATGGAGTCTCTCTAAATAGCCTGAGATCACGGGTCGATTTGCATGCCATTTCTTGGAAGGCTCTGGGGGCATTCTCTGAGTAGTAGACAGAGTGGTGTGTCCTCCTACAGCTTTGACCCAGGTGGGAGCCACTGGATGGGAAGAAAGAACGGAGTCACCAGTGGCTTCCTCGAGTTCAAGGGAAAATTGTTCAAAATAGAACAAAACGTTAAGGTTTTTTTTTTTCCATAAAACCTGTTTTCAGAATAATCACTAAATAGCAGGTGTTATGCTAGGCCCTGGGTACAAAAGTTTCTTTCATCCAGAGAAAAAATGGGGCAAAGGGTAGAAAATGTCAGGATGCCAAAAGAAAAAAAAAAGCATTTACCATTAGAATTCTTCCTAGGGCACAGGCCCTATGCCAGGACACAAATATGAGGCAGGTAGAAGCCCAGGGAATTCATAAAGGTGGTAATAAATGCATTTTTACTAAGACAGAGTGTGCCAGAAATGGTCAATTATGCGGTGAACATGTCCAATCTTCAATACTCACCATGAGCACCAGGAATTGTGAGGAAAATTGCTCTTCAAATAGCATGGTCAGAAAAGAATCACGCAGAATTGTCTGGAGTGAAGTAGGTGTTTAACACTTAAAAACAAAAGGATTCCTGAAGAGAGACTCTGAGGAGACCAGAAAGAGCTCTGAGCGGGGAGGGCTATTATAAACTGCATATTGATGGGCACATTATTCCTAACAGCGTTGTTCAAAGTGCAAATTTCTATCTAGCAGGATACCCAACTGAATATTAGCTTTAAGTGGACTACTTTCAAGGACCTCTCTAAACTTCTACTTTTTGGCTATGTGATACTGAGTGTTCATTAGCAACACCCTTAGCCCATGGACCTGAGGTTCTAGCAGCTACTGCAGATGTCTCTATTTTTGTTACAGCACACAAGTAAGGCATTTAACAAACTGTCTGAAACAAACACACAAAGGACTTAAAACTGGAAAAGAGAATATGTCTCTCTGTTTCCCAAACAAACTGAATTCCTATCTAATCAAAAGTATATAATATATCTCAACATTTTTTTCATGATTAAAGATATAATAAATAAAATTGTCTTTTTTTCTGCTTATTTACTTAAGAACGTGTCCATGTTTACAGTTTATATACATTGTTTAAAGGAAAAAGAAAATACCCAATCTGGCTTCACAAAAGACCACACACAGCAAAGAGATACAAAGACAAGGACAGTATGTCTAATTTAAATCGACCTGGGCTTTGATTTAGCCCAGTTCATCCTTACATTGCAACTTTTGAAGAACATAAATCCAATGTCTAGTAATAAGGAAGGTGAAAGTAGATGACAGCCCTTTCCTCCTTCTGTGTGACCTACCACTTCTCTTAGGCAGCTTCAGAAACAAAAAGAAAAGAAAGGATAAAGGTAAAGAAAGCCCTTTCAACCTTGCCGTCAACTTACTGTGCTATCAAAGTGTTTTTCAAGCAAGTATAGAATGTACACATAAACAAATGCCAGTGTGTAGTTACTGCACTATGACAGGCTGGGGTGACAAGTCAAAGGCAACTTCCAAAACAGTTGTCTGCAAAGTTCTGAGGCAGGTGACTAACACCAGGATGTAGCCTTCCCTCTTCTCTGGGCTCCTCCTGCACCATCTTGGAGAGAACCTACTTACAGAGGACTCAGGGACCAGCCCAGGCGGCAGAATTCTTGACATTAACCATGCACTCTGCGTGTGTCTTCCTTCAAATTCTCTTGAGTTGGTAAGTGGCATCCAGTCTACAGCCCACATGGCTGGTGTCTCCATGGCCACGTGAGCCTGCCTTTCCACTGTTTTCCTCTAGGTGAACAAGAGGTTACAACAGACATTCTGCCTGTCCTTTGCAGCACTGTAAGATAATTCATAACCATGGCCAAATCAGGATAGAAACAAGGAACTACGGTACACAGCACAGCCACCCTGTGTAGACATCAATGCCTCGGCTAACACTTTACTCTTTATGGTGTCCTCGGTTCAGCTCTGCACCTAGGCAATCAGAACTGAATCATACAAGTTCCTTTGACTCAGTTTCCCTCAGGAGATATGAATGAAATAGAGGCACACGCACATCTTACTGCCAGTCCCTCTCCAAAACTGTGCTCTCAGCAGCCAGGAAAGGCACATCAGCATCAATGAAGATGCTAACCTTAAGACTTCATCAAATATCCAATATACCCACTGAAACTCAGAAACATAGGTAAACTATCTAGGAAGGTAATGAAAATTTATAAACAAGCAATAATCATTATAATTAAAGTTCCGGTTGGGTTCCTATCATTACCTTTATGTTCTGTTCCAGTCTGATCATCTAGCATTGCCAAAACAATGGAAAAATTAATAATAAATACAAAATAGTAACAAAGACTTAGAAAAAATCTTACTGCCACTGCCTTTCATCAGAAAAGGGAATGGCACACTAATGTCCTCCGGCACACTGGATGGTGTTAGTAGATGGTGCTACAATCACTGGTGGATCTCCTTAATCAATATATTTACTGAGAGAAGGAACCACAAATGAAAATTAATTGGCTTGATTAATTAACTGGCATGATTATCAGTTACCAGACAAACCCATCGTTCAGGGTCTCTGTGGTCAGCCTTCCTGGAATTCAAGGGAAGTCTGAGAGAAGATCCTCTGAAACACACTGAAACACATAAGCTCACTTGGAAAGTTCAGCCACTAGCCAGCTCCCTTGTAAGAGCATGTGTGATGACCCAATGCAAAATAACCGAACTCTCTTGAGAAGAGAGTGCTGCAGTTCAGGCAGGGTCAGGAATTTTCTAAATCAAATATCTGGTAAGTGCCACCAGGGCCTCTTTGTTAGTAATTCCATAACTAAGATCATGATCGGGAGAGACCCCAGTGATTCTCTGAACAGGGGGAGCTCAGAATCCTGCCCACTCAAGCCAAACCTAGCTATAGCCAGGCACTTAAAAAACAAATTTACATGGGCCAGTCTCTGAATTCTCAAGCTCCCTGTGATGAAACACCTAATAAAGGCAACTTAGGGAAGTACAGAAGGAAAGGTTAGACTCGGGCTCACAGCTGGATGGTGGGCTCCATCATGGAGGCAGGCCAGGCAGCAGAAGTGGAAGGTAGCATTGCATCCACAGCCAGCAAACACAGAGACAAATGCTGCATCTCCATTCATTTTCTCTTGTATTTAGTCACAGACTTAAGCCCAGAGATGGTGTTACCTACCTTCAGGGTGTGTTTCGTACCTTGGTTACACCTTTCTGGAAATGTCTTCACAGATATGCCCTGAGCTTTGTTTCCTACATGATTCTAAGTTTCATGTATACAACATCATTGTGGCTCCGAGACTGCTATATCGCCCCTCCATTTGATTTTCAGTTTTACAAAAACCTTTATTTAGAAGAAACTTTCTTTAAAAGATTCTATCTCATTCACAAGTACCAAAACAACCAAGGTGTCTTTCTGAAAATGAATGCAAAAAATGTAGCCCACTCCAATTATGGGAGGTTACTTATCACAAAAAACAGAAAAGAAAAAAAAAGGACTGGAAAGGAATGGTGAGAAGAAAGGAGAGAAAGGAAGGGGAGAAAGATAAAGAAAAGGAGGGAGGGAGCAAGGGAGCGATGGAGGGAAGGGAAGGGGGGAGGGAGGTCAGAAAAGAAGACATGAGGTGACCTTCAATGCATATCACTAAGCGAGAGAAGCCAATCTGAGAAGGTTACATCCTGAACCTGTCCAATTAAGTGACATTCTAGAAAAGGCAAAACCATAGAAACAGACACAAAAGTTTAAAAGGCCAGAGGTAGCAAACCACAGAGTGGCAATGAGGGGCAAAAAGGTTGAATACAGCAGCAGTGAGTCTGTTCTACACAGCACCACGATGCCAGTGTATTTAATCTCATACCACAGCCATAGCAAGAGCAGGGACTAAGGCTAACCATGGTGCTAGGAGCTAACAGTGCCTCAATGCGGGTGTGCAAAAGAAACAAATGCCCATGGGGGGGGGGGGACAAATGCCCATGGGGGGGGATGCTCATAAACAGGGAGGTGCATGCAGTAGGCATGAGACAGATGTTGGGAAAACTATCTGAACTTCCTTCACAATTGTATTGTGAACACAAAAATGCTATTTTTAAAAGCCTATTAATAAATACGAATATACATGTGACATCAAAAGCTTAACAGAAGCCTAATCCCCCCCATGTGTTCACGTGTATTCACAAAGTAACAGACTCAGCAACATATTTTTATGAAATGGTTTCCCTATATCTTAGTCCCTCATGCCTAGTTTGATCACCACAAAACCCGTCAAAAATGGTGTCCTGGTAAGATTGATTATTAGTTGTTAACTGGTTGTTTCTAGGGGGAGAATGTCGGTAGAGTTTTCTATTTATAAAACAGAATTGAAAGCTATGGGGCAAGGGAATAAGAAAAGAAAAATCTAATTAGGGGCCTGACAGCCTTTGATAATGGAATTAAATTTTTCTCACTACAAATATGTAAAGCTGATATTGTTTTTTTCTCTGCTCCTTAGAAATCTGTGTTATTTGCAAAACACATGAAACTCAAGAAGGAAGACCAAAGTGTGGATACTTCGTTCCTTCTTAGAATGGGGAACAAAACTCTCATGGAAGGAGTTACAATATTCAGAGCAGAACCTGAAGGAATGACCATCCAGAGACTGCCCCACTTGGGGATCCACCCCACAAACAACCACCAAACCCAGACACTAGGCAGATGCCAACAAGAGCCTGCTGACAGGAGCCTGATATAGCTGTCTCCTGGGAGGCTCTGCCAGTGCCTGGCAAATACAGAAATGGATGCTCACAGTCATCCATTGGACGGAGCACAAGGTCCCCAATGAAGGAGCCAGAGAAATATCCAGGGAGCTGAAGGGGACTGAAGGCCCATAGAAGGAACATCAATATGAACTAACCAGTACCTTCAGATCTCCTTGGAACTATACCACCAATCAAAGAAAAAACATGGTGGAACTTGTGGCTCTACCTATATTTGTAGTAGAGGATGGCCTAGTCGGTCATCAATGGAGGAGAGGCCCTTGGTCCTGGGAAGGGTCTATGCCCCACTATAGGAGAATGCCAGAATCAGGAATGGGAGTGGGTGGGTTGGGGAGCAGGGGGAGGGGGGAGGGGATAGGGGATTTTCAGAGGAGAAACTAGTAAAGGGGATAACATTTGAAATGTAAATAAAGAAAGTATCTAATAAAAATTTAAAAAAAAAGAAATCTGTGTTATATGCCTGCAAGTAACTTTTGCCATACCATATTTCCTATGACTCCAGAAAAACACATGCGCTTGCCCTTCAGCAACCAAGGTTGGAGTAGACTTAATCCTTGACCAGTTGAGGTATTTATATTTAAGGTATACCTTCACACAAAATGATATTACATTTGCATAAAACTCACACACATCTTCCACTGTGCATGAAACATGGCTAGATAGCATACAGTGTCTAATGCAACATATATTAAAATACATTTAATGCTGCCTAAAAAGCTATATTGTACTATTGTGAGAACAATTGCAGAAAGGTAGGCCTGGACTTTTTCAGTACAGATGCATCTTTGCCTAGAATAATTTTAATCTTCATTTGGTTGAATTCCAGGACCAGAAACCTGTACATACAGAAAGTAAAGTATATGATGTCTTCTGCACAGTGAGATGACAGCTTTACAGAAAGTGACATCCACCTGTGGCCATTCAGAAATGACCTTTTAAGAAACTAAAAATATTTGTTAGCATAAACCATTTGTTTATCTCTTAAAATGTCCTCATTCATTGCAACCTATAGAAGGTTACTGTAACCTTATGAAAAAGAGCTCTATTTCCAGCATGCACTAAATATTACACCTGTTTGTAGTTGAGATTTTTTAAAAAATAAGAAATTTTTATATGAAAGGATCAGGTTCTTTCTAAGATCTGCATTTACAAAGGTTCTCCATGAAAATTGTACTCAATTAATACCTTTACACAGAGCCAAGTCCAGTCAGCAACTCTCTCTAATGCTCGTTTGCATTTAGGTATTAAGGAGAAAGCAGTGACTAACAGGAGTTCCAGAGGCAGGCCTTGAAATCAAAGTGTTTATGATGGGGACAGACAGATAGACTCAAAGTCAGATAGACTCAAAGACAGACAAAGCCTATCTGAAGTTCAAACTCAAGAAGACTGGCACAGAAGTGGGGTTTCAATACAGTCCAACCTCTATTCCAAACCCAGTGAGAAGCAGACAGCTCCAACATCTAAGCATAATCTCTGCTCTCCATGTGGGTTTCTGAAGATCAGACACTTGGTACACACAGAAGCTGTTCAGCATACATGTTGATCAGCAGTAGCTGAGCGGCCTTCTAACCAGCAGGCTGTTCACCCGAGCAGCTAAGAATGCTGCAAGCCCAGCCAGCCATCAACCCTAGCCCAGCTCCTCCCTCTCTGTGTTCCACACAGCACTGATGAGAAGGCTTCCCCTTCAAAGCCTCCCCATCAAACTAACATTTACACAGCACTGTAGACGGTGCAAGGTGCCCTTGATCCTTCTATCTTTTGATTTTGTGCAGGAGCTTCAGCGCACCTTTTAGATGAGAAAACACAGGTTGTAATCATAAATATGCAGATGAAATGGCTACTCTGCAAGAGGTAGCTCGCACACAAGTAAAGTCATTCTGTACACTAGGACACTGACTCGGGTTTCAGAATTTACGCTTTCCAAAGTATCTAGCTATAAGAGACGAGATATAAGAAATAATACAGGCATTTTCAGCATTTGGTTGTAAAATTAAATCTTGAGACATGTCCTATGTATTATCCCTCCCCCCCCCCTCAGCTTTGAAGTTGCTATCGTTGTAGGTGACCTAAGTGCCTGGGGATTTTCTAAGCCAGGAGGGCTCTCCATTTCCAGTTACATTAAGAAGTTATTGGGACATTGATATTTAGTTTCAGTCAGGAATCACTGTACCTCACCAATAAATGCATATTTACTAAAGCCATGCAATGAGCATCATAATACCTAGGAAGAAGATGGAGGAACCATGAAGTAATTTTCATGGTTGAAGAGCCAGCCCAGCATGTCCCACTGGTAAGACAGGGATATGTTCAGCAGAATGCATCTTTATCAAGGTAAAGGGAGGAGGAGAGCACCAGGGGATCATCAAAGTCCCAGTGATTTAATGATGGTCATGAACTTCCAAAGGAGTTCTTAAACCAAATCCTCTTTGTGACATTTAAAGTAACAAAGTAAATATTAATGGTTAATCAACTAGGAACCTATTTCCATCTTTCCAGTTTAAATATTTATCCTTATCTGAGTTTTACCCTTAAGAATGGGGAAACAAGCTTTGACTGCAATCACTTTAGCCAGTAATTCGGAATATTATCCATCTGTTCTTCAGTTAATGGGTGGGAAATGTGTGACTTGTTCTTTGATAACCCAAGCATAATTGATCATTCCTTACTGAAAATTTTCACCTTACCTATTCAGCAGCTACATTGTATACTCATGTTGCAAACATCTTCTGAGTATATCCATAGCATGTGACCTCAAAACTTGTTATCAAAGTGGGAGAAATCAATTTGAAATGTAAAATGTGGAGGCTGTTGATGACTGAATTAGAAGTCATGGATTTGGTCATGGTCCACCTTGCCCACGGACCACAGATACTCAAGCCATATCAGAAGAGACATCAAAGGAGTTTGCCTGGCTGCTACGAATACGCTGTGTAGTCATAAGTGCCTGGTGGAGACTCCTACACTGCCAACACCTCCTGCCTCACTCACCAATCAACTGGTTGAAGTTTGGCAGCCAAAACATATGAAACATACTTGCAGCAAGGAGAAACAACTGATATCAAAAATTTTTAAATGAGTTATAAAAGAATGGAAACCAGGCCATTTCTTAGACCTTGCCAGGTCTATCTCAGATTAGCAATTGAAATAGAACTGCAAATATTTATAAGTAATTTTCCATTAAACACTGTTATTTATACAGTGAATAATATAAAAGGTAGATGCTCCTGGTTTTCTTTTTGCTACTAAATATTAGGAACTCAGGTACTCATCAGTTCATTCGACCCACATTTTTTCTCATGAGCCTGCTAAGCAGTAATGCTGGAACTAGCTCTTAGACAGGAATGGCCGTGAGATGGCTATGGGAAAGGCAGAGAAGTCAGCCTCTTGATATAAGTGAAAAATAAATATGGATGCAGGGTAAGGGGAGAATGAGAATTGCAATCTGTGCGAGGAATGAAAGAGGCATTTCATTCCAGGAGATAACTAGTTGTATGAAGACAAAAAAGGGCAAAGTCACAGGTAGTTAAAGGGAGGCCTTGACACATTCAAAGAGGGATTTTTCAAGGCTGCCTTGCCCTGAGAGGAGGCCTTCACGGCTTTTGTGCAGACTGTCTTTTCAAGGATGTTTGTTAAGTACACAGTCTTTGAAGATAGAAATGGAGGCTCCCTGCAATGCAAAGGGCAGGCTTGTTTACTGCTCAGTCAAAGGCAGAGGGGGAGTCTCACACTTGAGCAAGGAGTGGATGAATATCTGCAGCCATCATGAAAGACTTTGACTTTGGGAAATTGGGGTTTCTCAGGTCACTGTGGTGCCACTGCTGGCAAGGACCCCAGTCACCTCTGGCCATCCTAGACACTTGGGGGATCTTAACAATCCAGGCGAGCTTGAAAGTCATAGTGTGGACTTTGAGAAATAAAGTTCTGTACCTGTGGCCGAGTAGTCTTGACTATTCTGCCAGTGTCTATGAAGTTGTGATGAACAGTACAAGGGGGTGAGACCGCAACTGCTTGAGCTGGCAGTGAACATTGATTGCACTCTCTTTGTTTAATTCCATGTGTGTGTGTGTGTGTGTGTGTGTGTGTGTGTGTGTGTGTGTGTATGACAGTTCTACATGTGTAAGTGAAGGCAGCAGTGTGCCAAATATGTCAGTCAAAGGACATCTCTAAGGAGTTGATTATTTCCTTCCACTGTGGGTTCTGAAACCTGAACTTGGATCACCAGCCTTGCATGGAAAACACTTTTACTTGCTAGACCATCTCACTGGCCCAGTTAATAATAGACTATATGCTGGCCTCATATCCATGAAGCTGGCTGAGAGCATTTAGATTCTAATCCAGGTTAGCTCTGCCACAGTAGGGCTGTCTAATGTGTTTGAAGCTTAATTTCACCTTGGTATTAGTGGAGAGTTTTAACATACCGCTTTTTATTCAGGTATTTCAAATTATCTGGAAGGGAAGAAATCGAAGACATAAAGGATTCCTTTCTTCCTCCGAGTACAGCAATAACTTGTGTAGATGATTAAAACGAAATGGTCCTACACAACATCTATCAGACAAAAATGCTGGCTTTATTCTATATGGTGTTTGTATAGAACTCGACACGTTTGTACTGATACTTAAAAATAAAGAGAGACGGGTGCTTGCGAAGCATCCTTGCTTCAGAAACAGGGAGCTTCTGCTTGGTAGCAGTGCCTTGGACTGATCCTTCCAAAGTGTTGCAATGTTTGTACAAAGGCAAGATCATTTTTAAATACCAGAGCAACATATTCAGGCAGGAGGAGGACAGCTTTGTATTAAAGTTAAAGAGGTCCATCATTTAATATAAGTTTATGGAAATACATTTTATTGATTATTTTTGTCACTTGACAATCTCATACATTTATATAATATACTCTGGGTGCTGTCTTTTCCTTACCCCCTCTTACTCCCCTATTATCCTTATCAACCCCCCATCAACCCTTCCAGTCCTTTTCTCAGAACCATGACTTTTGGTTTGGTTTGTGATCTGTTTTGCTTTAGTGATCATTGGATTTAAACTATCCATTGAGCATGAAAGGCCATCAAATGATACACAGCTGAAGATAGTGATCCCCACCCCTTGCCCAAATTGAGGCAAAAAGTCTAGCAGTAGGCAACAAGGCACCATGCCCCCACCTCCTTACCTACAACAGACTATTGATGGGCCAGTTCTTATGCGGACCCAGTGAGAATATTTTTAAAGTCCATCAAGCCATGCGGACAAGCTACTAATTATCAAGAGCAACAAAGGTCCAAGCAGGTCATTTGAGATAATCACTGTTCATTTGCGTATTGATATGCATGGATAAAAGGGTCTTAAAATAGCCTTGCATGTGAATTCAATATTTGTCTTCTAAATTGGCTTATCCAGTATAGTCTTCCAAATATGACACCTTATTAAAGAGTGTATCAAGTGTTGCCTTTCTCTGGCTCCCTTTAGTTGAGCATCCTGGAGGCTTACAGGAACATAATAACTTCTCTGGCAAGCACTTGGAAGCCAGTGACACCACAATGATATAGAGACCATCACTTATCACGGCTGATGGAGAATTATAACTGATCCATGTATGGTGGACATCGGTGACTTCAAAAAGGTATCACCACCACCCACATTGCTTCAAAACTTACTTTCAAGCACCTTTTCATAGAAATTTCTGCATGCTTTTTTACAATTGCTGTCTTCCTTTCCTGCTTTCAAACGCAGAGCCACCTGTTGGGACAAACTTGCTGGGAATGACTGCTGTGGTGGTGATGGTGACAGAGAACAAACCAGGTTCAAGTCCTTCTGTTCTCATGCACCTTAATAAGCAAGCACACCCTGAGAAATGTGAGACGTTTGCTGAAAACAGCTCCTCAAAATCCGTGATGGTGCAGCCAGCATGGTAAAAGAGATAGGCATGTGAGCGAGTTAGGCAGGTCAGGTCAACTTCAAATGGCTCTATGAAGAAGGATCACCACAACTGAGAAGCATGGGCCACCCAGAAATCACACACTGGCCCATCACAGAGCAAGCTGGGGCATTAAAGAGGGACTCAGCCATGAAGGCCTTTACATCCATAAAGCTGCACATTAAATGTATGTCTTAACTCTGACCACCCAATGTGGGCTGTTTGGCTCCTGTCTGGTGCTCATAGACAGAAGCCCTCTGTGGTACCTAGGGTGGTACATTCTATACATGATCCCATGTGTATAGTACCCATCCGTATAGCAGAGATTAAGTCCTAAGACATGGTAACTAGTACCCATCCCTATAGCAGAGATTAAGCCCTAAAACATGGTAGCTAATACCCAACCCTATAGCAGAGATTAAGCCCTAAGACATGGTAGCTAGTACCCATCCCTATAGCAGAGATTAAGCCCTAAGACATGGTAGCTAGTACCCATCCCTATGGCAGAGATTAAGCCCTCAAACATGGTAGCTAGTACCCATCCCTATAGTAGAGATTAAGTATTAAGACTCACCAACCCAAAACTATGCCTTCCGTCCTGTCTTCCTTGCTGCTTCCATGGCAACATCAGTAGGGGTTTGGTCCTCCTCTTCTTGTCCTCATCACCCAGCGACCCTGCAAGGATGGCTATGCCTCTTGTCATCAGGGCATGTATGTATAAAAAGCTGTGTTCCCTGAGACCTGCTGGCATCTAATTAGGCATACTTCAGAGAGTATTATAATTGATGGTATTTAACTCCAAGGTAAAAGTAGCCATTATAATGAGACTTTATTCTCCTCAACTGAAAGATGCGGCTGATTTTAAAATGTGGAACAACTGAAAATTACTTTGGTACCCTTTAACTTTGTTGCTAGTTTCTCTTAATATTACTTTATCAAGTGAATGAGAAGCTGAGAAATGGCTGTATTTCTCAACTGGAAATGGTTGTATTTCTGCCACTACTCTTTGATGAGATTCACAATCCCTTCCTTGCGCCACAGGCTCCTTAGCATCTCTCTGTCCCAATTGTCACTCAGAAGAGGATGGAATTGGGCAGATTTGAAGGACACAGGGGTGTTCAGTTTCAAAGATGTTTAAATGGCCGTGTTCTGGAGAACAGGGACCTGAGCTGTGATCTATGAGGGGAGGGCTCTTTTTTTAGAGGTCATATAGGTGGGGATAGGATCGGGTGGAGGCTGGGCACTGTGGGGCCACTGTCTCCAGGTGAGGTCTAGGCTCTTAGACTCTTCTCCTTCTCGTTTGCACCACTGGAGAAGCATGGTATCTGCTATGAGGCAGGCAGGTTCAGTGGGCTGAATGGTCCCCAGGCACAGTTCCAACTCTGCCATCCTCCTATCTTTCATTTAATCCAGGGTGTCCTTTTTATGATTGGCAGGTTACAAGAGATCATCAGAAACGAGGTGGGCTAGTGAAGAAGCTTGGCCTGCTCTGGGATTGAGCCTCTGATCAGCAAAATCATACTTTTCCAGCTGATGTTGCCTTGCATTGAATGATACCAAGGCTAGAGAGAAGGGACATGGGAGGCAAAGGGGGCACAGTGAGGATGGTGTTTCTGAGATCAGAAGGCAGAGTGAAAATCTTGCTAGGATTAAGGGGTTGCTTTATCTGGCTGTGGCTTTGGCTAATCCTTCTAGAAGGAAGCCAATAGTAGAACCTTTAAAAGGGAAGTCACACGTTCCAGAAGTCCTTTCCATCATCCAGTACACCAAGGATTAGCATCAAGTCAATCCTGATGAAATAATTTGCACACGTGCAAAAAAAAATTGCACAAGTTCACGTGTGAGGACTTGACCACTCCAGAAGCTGCACGCAGCCACTGCCCTTACAACACATGCCCTGGGCTCCTGCTTAAGCTGTGTCTGTTACCTCCAGCTCAAGACAGTCCCTAGAATAACAACACGTTTGTAACAAGCATCACTATCATGAATAAACAAAGAGCCTGAAATATAGCCATGCCTCTGCCAGAGAAAACATTCACCATCCACTCAACTCTGGAGAAAACACCAAAGTTTATAATATATACATATTTCACTGCAGGAATGCATTTTTAAAACTTTCATGCAGAATTTCTAGAAGTTATAACAATTCTAAAAAACAGAGTGCTGGGTGATTCTTTTCTTTCTAGGAGGGTCTCACAAAGTAGCCCAGGCTGATGTCCAACTCACTGTGCATCTGTCTCAGCCTCCTGTGCACTGGGATTACATGTGTGTACCAGCACTCCTATTTGGAGGAACCTAACATCAAAGATCATCTCTATTATGTATTCGCAATTCTTTCCCAGTCCACTACAAGACAGAAGATAGCAAAACATCATAAAAATACTCTCACATTCCTATACACCCTCTGGTTGCTTGTCTCCCAATGGGTTTATCATACAAGAACAAAAATCACCAAGTCTGATCCAACATCTCAACTTACTTGGGACCTTTACAAGTCAGGCTGGATAGCTGAATTGCCTTGAACCATGAATATCCCATGGTATTAGGCACGGGTAGCTTTGGATTGAATATGGAATAGGTAGTATGTGTTTTGCTTCTGAATTTACTTCATTTTCCCTGTGTATAGGAATCTACTCTATCAAAAATTATCTATTAGTTACTGCACATGATACGAAAGGTGATGGCAACTACATGCTACAGTCACTATGGAATGTGACCTTGATACATGAATGTGGCAATTACACTAACTGGGCAACTAAATGAGTGCACACAAGGCAGACACATAGATGAAAGTACAGAAGGTTCTGCTAGAAAGGTGAAAAGGACCGTCCTGTTACTTTTGAATGCCACTTAATAGAAAAATGGAGAGGGGAGCAGGGTCACTGATAGCTGGACCTAGGTAAACTCTTCAAAAGATCCAAAGGGTTATGTTTACATATTTCTAGGAAATACTTAGAAAACAATCATCTCAAGGGAAAGTATCAAATTATTCAATGTCATGTTTCCCTGTCTAACCTCACTGTATCCTTTTCTTCTACAAGAATAAGTTATTGAATACCAAGTTTTAAAAGTGAGGTGTGGCTGACAATGCCGGGTGTGCCGGGTGATGAATGCAATCCAGGACCACAGGAATTTGTACAGTTAATAATCACACAAGAGAGGTTTGCTTCCAAGGGGTCATGCAGAGTATCCCACTGGCCTAAATGTGTGCCTATCCCTTCTCTCCACATTAAACCAAACATTTTGGGGTCTGGGAAATATATTCTCTGGCCAGGCTTTACATACAGAGTGGGTTCCATGGACAATACCTATAAAGGAATGTGAAACATGGCAGTGGCCATTTTCATACAACATAAAGAATCAGATAATTTAGTTCTTTTGTGTATTAGCTTTCTGTTATCAATAAAGACAGAAAAGCTATAATTATAGAAGAATAGAAGCAGCCAGGATCATCAATAGACAATCATCACCATTTACTAAAGTGCCCCGATTGGTGAGGAATTGTAAACTAGCCCCTAGTAAACAAAACCAAACTGTATGAAGTCTGTGGAGTACAGAGAGTTTCCCATCATGCAGTGACATAACAACAACAAAGTAACACAGCCACCATTAAAAAGTTTTACTTAACAGAAAATTTTATGAATAAGTAGAAAACAGGGAGATACACAGGTACACAGGATGGAGCAATTCACTAGCAAACATCTACTTGATACTTCTCTTTTAACACCTTCCCCATCATGACATATATGCCCTTGAGAAGTGTGGCTGCAGTTCTTGGGGGTGGGCTCTTACCACCAGGCCCAGCCTGACCACAGCCAGATGTAAATCCCTGCATGAATTTATCCCCAGTTTATGAAGTCTGGATTCTTCTTTAGTTCGGGTTCTGTTGTTTATGATACATGGTTACATGTGGCTCTGACTCATTCATCTGTAAATTCAGCACATACCGAAGGTGAAGAGACCATCAACCCCAGAGACCCTGCAAAGGGATGCCCTTGCCAAATGGTGAAGAAAGTTCTGTGCCTGATACACGGTGAAACACAGTCTGAAGAAATAACAGAATTTCCAAGGTTTCAACACAGCAGCTTCTGACTTGTGTCTTCAGAGCCTGCCTTGTAATAAAACCAAGATGCACAGTGTCCTCCGACTAATGCAGGGACTCTCTTACCCATCACTGGGGACTGCACAACACTGTCCCATGTTGTTGGTACATGGCAAAGTGCCCTGAAGGCAGAACAGCAGCTAAAACCCAGGGCCCTGTTTCAGTCTGCACTGTTGATAATCAACAAGAGATGCACTGGCAAGGTTGTAATGAAACATGGAGAGCAGGCTGGCATTCAGAGGCATGCCCTGGCTACCTACAAGGAGAGCTGCAGGCTGGGGTCACTATGTGGATCTTATCTATGCTCTATCTGCCTCAAGAGAAGATGTTCACAGCAGTCTCCAGAACAGCCCTGAGACTTTCTCGGACTTCCTGGAGTTTTCCTAAACATTCTTCTACACATGGTGTTCACTCCATGAGAACCTTTCATCAAGAGTTTTAGAAGCCAAACAGCTAATTAAAGATCAAATTAAATGAATAGTATACTAGAAAAAAAGAAACTTTTAGTGACTTTGGGGAGAAATAAACCAGGCATAGAGTTAGTGATCATTGTATAGAACTAAAACTTTTTACAGATTTTCTTGTTATTTACAATGATCTTTATAAAGAGTATGTGTAAAAACACTAATATTTGGAATAAGACCCTGTCATCTGCTGCCTTCTGAAATGCACTCTGGTGGTAAAGGATGGCTTTCCCCCTCTAACAGTCAAGCATGAAGACAAAAACCACATACTCAAGATAACACAACAATCAACACAGGAGCCCGAGGTCCAAAGATGAACCCCAAGGACTCTGTATACCCATCACCCCCAAAGACTTTGTATACACATCACCCCCAAGGACTCTGCATATATGTCACTCCCAAGGACTCTGTATACACATCACCCCCAAGGACTCTGTATACCCATCACCCCCAAAGACTCTGTATACACATCACCCCCAAGGACTCTGTATACACATCACCCCCAAGGACTCTATACACACATCACCCCCAAAAACTCTATACACATCACACCCAATGACTCTGTAAACCCATCACCCCCAAAGACTCTGTATACACATCACCCCCAAAGACTCTGTATACACATCACCCCCAAGGACTCTGCATACACATCACCCCCAAGTACTCTGTATACACATCACCCCCAAAGACTCTGCATATGCAGCTGGATGGATAACAATTTTTATTGGTCTACTCTCCTGCTAGAGAACTGTCAAGTACACACAGCAAAACATTTACCCAACTATTACAAAAAGCAAAACTTTCCATATATAAAATGTGGTTTGTTTAACTTCTAAACTGTCCCTGTAATGACTAGCCAGGAAGAAAGAATGGAAGCAGCACCTTTACGGTGCTTTTTCCTGGCTTGGGGATGGTATTTTAAACTACCAGGGCTACGATAGAAACCAGAATAGCTAAGTCCCTACTTAGGAGCACTATGGGCCAGTTCTCTTATTTCGTCACTAATTTCCTTCTCAGTAAAACAATATTTAGAAAAATGTGAAGTGTCGAGATTTCTTAAGACATTTGATAATCCTTTCCCCCAAGGGCAGCAGCTCATGGTTCTGTGGCAACTAAAGGACAGCAATAAGTTCCATGCAGAGTTGGAACTTACATAAAAGCAGTCTGCAGCACCGTCCTCTTTGTAACATGAACCAAGTGTTCCTTACATCTAAGGGACCGTCTCACTGATAGGTGTACATGCCAGAGGTACCCCTTGCCAGAGTAGAAATGCGTGGCCATGTCAACTCAATTTATGCACATGTGATTTTAAGTAACTGATACCCAGGACAAGATTGACAGTGTCCAGCTCTCAGGAGACAGAGAGCACTGGCCTGGGGCCAGGCAGGCAGGGAAAAACTGCATCTCAGTCTTACAGAGTTCCCATAGGCTTCCTCTAGCCAGGCCACTCCTACCTAGAATGACTCTCCTCATCTTACACTTGTCATTTGGCCCACTCCCAGAAAAATCAGAAAGCATGTTTCTGGTGAGGGGCCTCATGCTACAGGCCTCAACTTCAAGGAGAGTAGCAAGCCTTTGAAATCTATCAGATGGGATGCCTATTGCAAAGAAAAAAATAAAAACCACCAGAGGCAACTAAGCCTTTAACAACTGTCTTTCCTGGAGGAAGACAGAGAGAAAGGAGAGAAACGGCAGAGCTTGTTCTGTTCTTTGACGTCCTGAGCTCTTTCCCACACAGTAACACTGGGCATAGTGTGACCAGAAACTCACACTTATTCTGGAGGGACCACTGCCCTGAACCTCCTCCATGGAATATGGTGTACAGTTCATGGCCCAAAGACAGTGTGGAGAGCACAGGAGCAGCTGGCACAGAGCTGTGGTGAAAGCACACGGCACCTGGGCGGATACACTTGGTTTGGGTTTGGGTTTTTTTTTTTAACTTAAATGTTTGAGAATTTCAATTTTATACATGAGTATTCTATTTATATCATTTCTCCTTCCTCCTCTTCCTACTCCCATGTCCTCTTCTAGCACTCTCAAATTATTGACCTCTTCTTTTATTATTCTCTCTCTCTCCTCTCTCTCCTCTCTCTCCTCTCTTTCTCTCTCTCTCTCTATATATATATACACATAGTTTTATATATTTTATATATATAATTATATATATATATAAAACTATGTATATATGTGTGTATATATAAATATATAGAGGAAGATATATACATTTATGCACTTAACTATACAGTTATAACTATATATAGTACATATATAATATATAATATGTATTATACCCAATATATGTGTATATAGCTATAGAGTTATAAATATAATAGTATGTATAGTTATATAATTTATATAAATTATGTATACTATATAGTATATATAGTATATAACATATATTAACTTATATATAAAATATATAGTTTATATATATATATATATATATATATATATATATATATATGTTGAATGTCTTCAGTTAAGTGTATATAATATACATACTGTAAATATATTCTCACCAAGGATTATTTTCTCCAAGGTTCCAGCTCATGTTTCTTTGGCAACTAAAGGAAGACAGGAATAAGTTCCGTGCAGAGTTAGAACTTACATAAAAGCAGTATGCAGCACTCTCCTCTTTGCAATATGAACCAAGAGTTTATTACATTTAAGGAACTCTCTCACTGATGTACATGCCAGAGGCACCCCTTGCCAAAGTAAAAATGCATGGCCATAACAGCCCAACCTGTGAACATGCAATTTTAAGGAACTAATATCTACAGCAAGATTGTCAGTGTCTAGCTCATTAGAGACAGTGCTGTCTATATATACTAATACTATATATAGTATATATGGCATATATATGCATACATATACATATGTATATGGTGTATATATATATATATGTATATGTGTCCAAACTCCACTGTGAACCCTCTCACCCACTGCCTGAGGAGGTTTTCATGAGAGCAGCACGTGAGTTCTCGACTCTGTGAGAAGACACTTACTGCTCACATTATTTTCTACAGACAGATGTGAGTGTTCCAGCTGAGGATGTGAACAGCTTGCAGGCTCCAGGCTACACTTCCAGGATATCCACATCAGGCTGAAAAGGAATGTGTATTTCTATGCCTAACATCATGTATATCTTTGCATAATACTAGCAGGAGTTAGTACTACTATCAAGTAGATTTCAGAACTAACTACTGGTGTAGAGAAATAGAGACCATGTCTCTATTGTATGAGCATGTACTGCTACTGGGCAATCCACACATAGACTAAGGCTAATTTTGAGTGGGTGAAGTCATGTTCTTACATTTAAATAATATCCTATAATTGTTATGATCAAATTTATTTAATGAAACACTTTCAACACAGGAAACTCATTGATGAAGAAAGGCCAGCACTGCAGGGCCACCCTTATGACATCACTGTCTCTGGGGATGAGGGGAACTCATCGCCTCAAATACCAGGAACACTGTCAATGACTTCCTGTAATGGTACAAAAATAAATGTCATAGATGCTTTTAAAATCCAAATATTTACCATCATTTAAAACCTCAAGTGTACAGAATTATGTCTAGCACAGAAACTGAGCTCAGCAAATGACTACTAACATTGACTATTCCCTTCCATGACTAAATATTTTTCAGTTTACAGATTTTAAATTATTATCTTTCCCCTTTGCTAATTTGGGGAAAGTCAAGAAAACATGAATATTTGTTTTTACAAAGATAATAGTCACAAAGTTCAACATAAACTTTTCCCATGTAAGTATTTACCTGATGCAGAGCATTGATTAACCACCATGAACTTCTGGGAACAAAAGACGCAAGACAAAATCCATACTCTACAGAAAAGTGTTCCCATGAGGAGGTAGGGAGTGATCTGGGGTCACCATGACGACAGCATCCCTTTCCAGAGCTGTCTACCAGCAGGTGTCAATGGTACTATGGAGCACAGAAAATGGAGGGATAGGACTGCTCATAAGCAATGGCCTTAAATCTAGCAGCCAATTAAATATCCAGAAGATAATACTGAAGAGAGAGAAATACTTCCAGAAAGGAAAGCAGCTATGGCACTCAGCAATTGGGAGGATAATGTCAGTGTACTAGAGAAACAGGTCCACAGTGCCGTTGAAGTGAAGAAACGAGGGGAAAATCAGTGAATGGAGACAAGGATGCAAGCATGTGCTCCTGGCACTCTCCATGGAACAGAGATGGTGTCCTAACACCGATGATGTGGCTGGATGGCTGCATGGTGCCAATAGGAAGACGACAGACAAGCTGGTCCCTCACAGCACACACTTACTGATCCATCTGTCATCTCTCCCAATCCTTTCACTCACCCCATTTCCATAATTCCCCATTTCCATAATTCCCCGTGTCTGGTATCCAGACAGACAGCCAAACCTCCAACCATCGCAGTCTCACAAATAAATTTTTGACAGAACATAAATTGTTATTTGGACACACACACAAAAGCCACAATGACTTGGAAGAAATTATTTGGAAGTATCTAGTGTGAGCACAATAATGATTAACAAATGTTGTTCTAGGGAAACTAAGGATGTAACGACCAGCTTCTTCTTCCTCTCCTGGATCAAGTTAGCTCACTGAAGACAAAAGGGAAAAGCATTTCATTGTTATAAGAAAGAAAGTTTAGGATTGCTTTTTCTAATGAGGAAATCCACTTAATATTTTTAAAAAACATACTTTCAATATATATGACTAAAACTTTCATATACCCAGATTTTTATCACTTATGTTCTCTAATTACAAGTGGGTGATATGATGTATAGCTATTTGGGAAACAGGAAGTAGTCCTGTTATGATACTTCAGAAATTCCATGATAACTTCAGAAAGAAAAAGAGAGAGAGAGAGAGAGACAGAGAGAGAGACAGAGAGAGAAAGAAGAAAAAGAAGGAGGAGGAGGAGGGATGGAGGGAGGGATTGTAGCATTGCATCCCCCTTGAGAGTGGGATGAGACCTACAGGCTGGGAAGAGGAATGTTCTGTGATTACATGGTGACATTTTTCAAGTCTCAGTTCCTCTGACTTCTCTCCAGCACAAGGCAAGAAATGACTACATCTCCCTCTTCAAATAGAACGGCAGTTAGAGTTCTAGTGACCAGACCTAAGTCATCCTAGTCCTTCAAGTATAAGGTCACTGATGAAGCAGCGTCTTGGAAGGGTGACTAAAACTTCTCTGCCAGCTTATGTTTCCAAAGACCAGCTTGCTAAAGCTCAAACAGTGATTTATGTCTAGCTGCCCAAAAGGAGGGTCAGGGCTAGCTTCTAGATGGGCAGTATATTGTATCTTCCCTGTTGTTGGCTTTCTGGTTTATAATTGCAGTAATCGATATTAAGAACAGAATCAAAGAGAGCACTCAGAAATGTGTCTTGTAAACCAACACTCACTGAAGCAGAGATTTGTCCTTAGTCACAAGACAGTGTAGGGTGAAAAATGCAGCCCCCAACCAAAAAAAAAAAGAAGAAGAAGCTAGAAAGAACAAGGGAAGATATCAAGAGGAATTGCCCTTCAAGTTATGATCTTCGACTTCCTGGCATGATACTGATACTGCAGAAAGTCCATGATAACTTCAGAAAGAGAAAGAAAGAAAGAAAGAAAGAAAGAAAGAAAGAAAGAAAGAAAGAAAGAGAGAGAGAGAGAGAGAGAGAGAGAGAAAGAAAGAAAGAAAGAAAGAAAGAAAGAAAGAAAGAAAGAAAGAAAGAAAGAAAGAAAGAAAGGAGACAAGAAAGAAAGAAAGAAAGAAAGAAAGAAAGAAAGAAAGAAAGAAAGAAAGAAAGAAAAGAGACCAGATAATTCAGGTTCTCTTTTAGCATAGCTTAAAGATAGACTTAGCATTAGAGACGGGCCAATTCAGTTGGAGATGTTTAATTTCATACTAGCTATAATAGAAACATTCTGTTAAAACAATCATATACATTGGTTTAACTTCAAACCAGTGGCTAGGCATGCTGAAAATTATCCAATACCTTTATTCATATCTACATTTAACCTCCATAAAGCAAACTAATATATACTCAAGGTTTCAATGGGCTATTAAGCAACTCGAATGCTCAGGAAGACTTCCAAATTATTAAAAAAAATAATTAATATAAAGGGAATTGAAGCATTTTTTGTTTAGGTCACAAATACCTATCCAGAGAGAGTGTGGCAGTTCAGTTTTTAAAGAGACTGCTGTGGGGAGAAGCCATTTCAGAAGGAAGCTGTATTTAAGCTGTAAATTAGTGTTTTCCCCCTTGGGTTTAAGGTGTTCTGCTCTATGAGAACAGAGGTAAGAAACTGAAAAACAGAGGTGGAAAAGCTCCTTGTATAGTGTTGTGCTGTTATTGATTGTAAACAATTGTGTCAAGTGAATATTCTGAGAACATGATGAAATCCACAAAAACAAACTCTTTACCAGAGGTAAATGGAGGCAGTGGGGATGCTGTCTCCAGTGGAAAGGAAGTTTCAGAAAACATGGAGGCTGAGGCTGAGAATCAGGCTGAGAGCCAGGCAGCAGAGGGGACCGTGGAATCTGCAGCTTCAATTAAAAGCACTGCATGTTAAGAGGCGAGCAGAACCTTCCTCCTGAAGGAAAGTGGTTTTATACATAATGTATTTTTCACTTTAGGGGATTCTTTTTGTATAACTCCAATAAAGACTGTAGGAAAAAAAAACTCTTTAAAAGTCAAGGTAAAGAGAGCGCTTCAACACAGCAGACCCCAGTTACTAAGTCGCAGAGGACAAGCAACATCAGTTCTGAGGTCAGTCACACTGAAGCTATGCTCCATGTATTTCAAGACCACCCACCATGGTCCTCTAAGGGAGCCCCTCTCCATTGCTAGCTTCAAACATAAACTTTTACCAAAGAAACCTTCAAATGAAATAATTGCTGAACATGTGTTAATTGTTGACCTTAGGCTGGCTAAAATGAATAAGAAAATCAAATGGATAATTCTTCCTAATATGATGCTTATTCTTATTAGAAAAGAATAAAATTGGAGTGCAGTCTAGGTTATATTTAACTAAGAAAGAAATAATTTCAGTAAATTATAAAGGTGTGTTCCATCACAATTTGACTTAATTATATTTTATTACTGAAATATAGGAGCACTTGAATCTATGGGAATGGGTCAACTGTGTCTTCAATATCTCTCAAAAGCAGCAGGATTAGTAACTCTGTTTCTGTGCACTTCCGTGTCAACAGGCTCCTGAGAGACAAAGTGTGTGCATAGCCTTACAGCGAATATGGTACCTGACACAGAATGATTCCCCATTAACAGTTCATCTAAGTTGGGTGTGGTGGTGCACGCCTTTAATCCCAGCACTCGGGAGGCAGAGGCAGGTGGATTTCTGAGTTCGAGGCCAGCCTGGTCTACAAAGTGAATTCCAGGACAGCCAGGGCTATTCAGAGAAACCATGTCTCGGGAAAAAAGAAAAAAAAAAAAAAAAAAAAAAACAGTTCATCTAAATGTCATCCTGCTTTTCCCACACAGGCCTTAATCACCTCAAGAATACATCAACTCTCGCGTCAAGCTCGCTCTTCTATGCCTTCTACACAACATGGGTGTTAAAGGATAAATTAATCTTTACAGGACATACTCAGAGTTCTTTTCCATACTTCCAAGCATCCACAAGGCAACTCCCAATACAGCCTTTTCTCCAACCGTCTTCCACAACAGGCAAGATCAAGGAGCAAACCAGGCAGAATATGGATTCTACCCTAGAAGTATCTGCCATTATGGCAAAAACAACCTCAGAAACACAAGACAGAAAGGAGTTGCTCCATGCTCATGAGGCTCACAGCAACTGATGAGCAATTGCTGAGCTGCACCTAGAGACACCAATATTTAAACCTATCATCCTGTATCCTCTATCCATCACCATTACCATCCTCAGCTCTGTCTTTCCCCTGTCTCACTCACCATGGACTTGAAGTGATCTTTCTTTGATGGTCAAGCAGGAAGAAACACAAGTTTACATGATCTTCATTCTTTGTCTTTTGTTATCAAGCCTCCTCCTAACTAGGATTTTGAGCCCAAAGTTATTTTTAAAGCCTTAGAGAACAAAATACAATTTTAGGGGCTGAGCTAAATAAGTTTGGAGCACATATTTGATGACACGCATTTAACATATCTGTTCATGTTCTGCAACCTCAGGCATCAAGTCATACTTTCTGGAGACAGATATCCCAATAAAAGTCCCTGAGAGCATCCCATTCACAGAAGCTCTCTCTAACAAGAAAGGTTGAAGGTAAGGAAGGCTCTTCTTACCTTGTCCCCAGGAAAATCTACAAACAAAGCTCTCCACCCCACTTATCCCCCTGCTAGGAACCAGGAAACAGCAGCAAGAGAAATTAGGCTAAATAATAGCACAAAATAGCATATAAATAATAATGCATCTACTAAGTGCTTTTTCTCTGCTTGGTTCCTTGTACAGACATCTTATCCTCAACCAAAGATTCAACCACCTTAGAAAGTTATTGCTCTTCAGTTTGGAGGATAATGAAGGCACTTGTTGGCCTTAGGCTCCTGGTATCTTAAGTTAGGAATTCATGACTGTAGCTTCCAGAAAGGAGAAGAACTGAAGATTGGGCAGGCCCATCACCTGTGTTTTATAGAATTAAAGCAAACTCTGATTCTTTGTGACCCCACCAAAGAAAAAAGATGTGTACCAAAGAGCTCCCAACCTATCAAACCAGCAATGACAAAAATACCTTTGTAACTGAGCACTCCTGCTTTGCACAACATAGCTTACTGTTTCCAAGTATCTAATTGTGGAGCCCTCCTGAAGCCCCTGAATGGGGAACGGTAAGCAGAGGTCCTTGCCAGAGGCAGACACTGAAGCTCGGTGAATCACAGGGACTTGCCTGAAGTAACAAGGCTAGGAAATAGCGACCCCAACTTAGAAACCTGGTCATCTGATTCATAATGCAATCTTACTTTTCTTGATTTTTAATTGGGTGCTTGTAGTAACTGAGCTATCTTACTACATGCAGAATGCTTTTCAAAGTCAACATTCA
This sequence comes from Mus minutoides, assembly GCA_902729485.2. Classification (NCBI taxonomy): domain Eukaryota; kingdom Metazoa; phylum Chordata; class Mammalia; order Rodentia; family Muridae; genus Mus; species Mus minutoides. Next base: position 648,518 of record LR749772.1, read on the forward strand.
GGCTCAATCTGGCTGCACTCAGCAGAATATTCTGGGAGAATCTCAAGAAGAGCTTGGATCTATTCCAGCAGAAGCTCTGTTGTGCTCCTGCTTTCCCTTTTAAGGCATTTCGAATTAGAGGAGGCCTCAGATACCATGACTCTCCATCCCACCAACAAACAAATCCTCCTTCCACAAAACACCAATTTCATTGGGCAGCAGATTATTTTTTTTTATCTAATTTTAGAAGCCATATAAATGTAACGTGAACAAATGTGCTCGTCTGCACACTATTCCTAAATTTCAAAGTAAATCAGAATTTTTCTAGAATGTTGTGTATCACGCAGTGATTGTGTGCCAGGCTGTGGGTAGATCATTAAGGAAAAAGGAAAAACAAAAGGAAACCAAATTCAAGTCGGAAAAACACCCTGCCTGATTTCATAGAAGGAAGATGGAAAAGTAAGGTGGGGGTTAAAGTAACTCCCACGTTTTCAGTGTGCGTTCTTCACTGTTGTATTTTGGAAGTAGATCTCCAAGGTCAAGAAAACAATTCACACAACCATCAAGGTTACAGGTTCTAGAAGCTCCAAGAACTTCGCAGAGTCCCTCTTGCAGAATATTATTATCTGGAGTAGGAAGGGGAGACTAGATTCCCTTAGACAGTAGATGTAATCAGGCCTGCCTTTCATTTAAAATGACTACAGTTCCTCTAGATCCCTGTAAATTTATTAAAGAGCTAAAGATTCCTATTTAATTTCTACCCCATTATTCTCCAGAAGTTTTTGCTAAATCAAAAAATATTCAAAGTGGAGTGGTCTTTCAGAAATCTTGAGTCAGCTGAAAATGGGTGTTTGTGCTTGAAAGACGGAGAAGGGGAAGATTGGGAAGAGAAGGTGGGTAGGAAGAGAAGGTAGGTATGAAGAACAGGGGGATGGGAAGAGAAGGTGGGAAGGAAGAGCAGGGGGTTGGGAAGAGAAGGTGGGTAGGAAGAACAGGGGGTTGGGAAGAGACTGGAGAGTTAGGAAGGGGAGACTAGAAGGAACTCAGTCAAATTTAAGTCACTGATTGTCTAATATTAGGGCTTCATGGTTCACTGCCAAAGAGCCACAGCATACTGAAACCTCCTGCTTTTGAAGGTTTTGAAAACAATCTATACCTCAGGGTTAACACAGCAACTTTCTTTTTCATTTCATTTCTTCCCTTATTTGGTATTGAAGCTATTAATTTCACATAGGCTTTTTATGTGAATGTTACATATAATTTTAAAAGTTCAATAACCTTAGGCCCAAAGTTTACTATTCAGATACTAGAAGAGCATATTAGTTTTCTGTATAACAAATTAACACTTTAACAAATCATCATGAATTTGGTAGCTTACAGAAACTAAACTTCTTTCTCTTGCACTCAGAAATCTAAAATGGTTTCCATGCAAGTTCATGTTCTGTCCAGAGGCTCAGGGAAGAAGCTCTGCTCCGTGATTGATTCAGCTCCCAGAGCTGTACTCTTGGGTCCTTGGCTGGGGTTGCGCCTTCATCCTCACAGGGCAACAGCACAGCCTCTTCAAGTCTGCAAACCCACACTGTCCCTCTGTGCCAAATTCCCCTCTACCCTCTTCTTCTCGGTGTGCCTGTGGTTTACACTGAGGGCAGAGCTAGTCCTGGGTCATCCATCGCTTACATCCAGACTTTCAATCACATCTGCAGAATTCCTCCTCCCATATAAGGTCATATTCAGCAGTTCTGAGAAGTGGATACCTTTGGGTCACTGTGCTGCTCCCAGAACACAACTGGCTTATCTCTTCATCTCTGGCACTTTAAACTATTCCCCAATCACCGATGCAAAAGAAAATATAGTTTTGAAGATCCCTTCAAAAAAGACCATATTTTTGTAATCTTTTGTGAATACAGACTCTATTCAAACTTAAATTTTCTCCTTATGTACCATGAACCATACAGAAAAAAAAAAGTGAAATAGGATCTTCGGGGTTTTGTTTTTAATTCTTCCATCAGAGATATAAATTTTAAAGTGATATTCCTGAAAATGTTTTATTCTGCATTCAAGTCACATTTTTTAAAACAGCAAAGACATTACAAAAGGAAATTACACTCATCACCTACTCTTCGTAGGGCATGCCTAAGAGAAAAGGTTTAGTAATTTATCATCAGCTATATTTACAAGTAATTGACTAAATACTGAATAAGCATCCACAGACAAGAATCTGATACAGTATAGTAAGCAATGGAAATATGTCTTCAACAGGTGAGTTGTCCATACTGTAAACCACTGAAAGCTCTAAGAGAACAAAGAGGAAGGAAGAAAAAATGCACTGCCTGTCTGAGCTGGGACATCCATCCAACTTTGACCCTGGGGGAATGAGCTCTCCAGGTACGGAGTCTTTTGGCCTTAAACTGAATTGGATCAGCATCTTGGCTGGTTACCCAGCATACAAAGAACAGAAGACAAGACAGGACCCCATCAGTCCCCATAACCATGTAAACCAATGCTTTATTTTACATGTACATGAGAGATGTTTCTACATCCTTTCCGTTCTGTTTCTCTGGCAAACCTTGCTGATGCAGCTATGTGGCTAGAGACATCCTCTCTCCCATGCATCCCATATCACAAAGCCCTACTTGCCTGTATAACTCCTTTTTGCCACATACATTTAAAGCAGGGATGTCTAAAAAAATCACTCAGGCAAGGCCTGAAAAACCCCAACGTGTGATTCATGAGAGACTACTGTTTCCAAAAGCCATTAGTCTGTAAAGCAACTGAAAATTAGCAACTCCTTAACAATCCAACAGAGGGAAGCTTATGTAACACTGGGAGTGTGTGGAAAGTTTGACAGAGATCCATGAAATAAGTGTGAAAAATGCATGCCTAATAGGGTTACAGCAACAGAGGGCTCTACAGAAAGGCTGGGAGAATGTGCAATGTTCCCAATTACTCCTAGGTTATCTAAGAACTGCACAAACAGGAGCACTCTCAGCTGCTAACAGCAGGACAGACATAGGTTATCACAGGGTGAACCATCCCCAGGGGTGCTGGCGGTTATCCCAAGACGAAAGCTGCCTCGAGGGTCCTCAGAGTGTGGCAACTTTCACAGAAAGAAAAAAAGAAATGGTTCAAAGTGAGTATGAAATCTAAGCTTCAGGAGATGATGTGCTTTTAACTCTTTAGTATTCCCCAAAGCAGTGTGCTTGAAATCCAGATACATCCCTGAAGCAGCAGTAAGGCAATCAGAGGGTATCACCCCGACATGAGCGGTAACCAGGACTGTCTCACACAAGCATGCTGATGAAACTCATCTCTTAATGAACCATTTATGCATATCTGCATGCAGTTTTTTAAACGTTTATGAAATCAGTATAACACAGTTTCTTTTCTTCCTACCAAACATACTACTCTCACACCCAAAGCAATTGATTTAAAAAAAATTACCAAACAACTATGTGAATTATGCTATATATCCATTTAGCAGGACACAGCCCTGAATTTAAGTCAAACTGTGCCTTTACAGAGGTACATAAACACATACACAGATGACACGGACACATATATCACTTCATATACCCACATACAAACGCATCCATGAACACACACATATATACACAAGTAGCAGAAATAAAGATACTGTACAACACATGAATACACATACATACTTTTCTCTTTAAAATGATTTTTCCATATGATATATCCTGATTACAGTTTCCTCTGTTTTCTCCTCCCAGTTTCCACCTTCCCTCCCATCTAAAGTCACCCCTTTCTGTCTCTCACTAGAAAACAAATGAGCATCTTAGAAACAATAAAATAAAATATGATATTATAAAACAAACACACTGAAATAGGACAAAACAAACAAAATGAAAAGAGCCCAAGGAAAGGCATGGGAAGCAGGCATAGATTCTGTGATGGTTTGCTTATGCTCAAACTAGGGAGTGGCACAATTAGAAGGTGTGGCCCTGTTGGAATAGGTGTGGCCTTATTAGAGTAGGTGTGTCATTGTGGGCATGGGCATTAAGACCCTCATCCTAAGTGCCTGGAAGTAAGTCTTCCACAAGCAACTGTCAGATGAAGATGTAGAACTCTCAGCTCCTCCTGTACCATGCCTGCCTGGATGCTGCCATGTTCCTGCCTTGATGATAATGGACTGAACCTCTGAACCTGTAAGCCAGCCCCAATTCAATATAGTCCTTTATAAGACTTGCCTTGGTCATGGCAAGTGTCTGTTCACTGCAGTAACACCCTAACTAAGACCGATACAGAGACACACTCAGGAATTCAGGAATCCCATAAAAACACAGAAACAGAAGCCATAGTATATACACACACAGTCTTCAGGGTAAATTATAATAATACTAATAAAAAACAAGAGGCCTAGCTGTTCACTCTGAAACCTGAACCTTACATAGCCCCACAAAGGCAGAAGAGACACAATATACTATAGCCTCTACCCCACCTGGTGTGCTCACTTCAGCTCCTTCCTGTGGACAAGAGAAATATCAATGAGAGCACAGCTCAGTTCACACCTTCCCTATTGCCTGCTGGCTATTGACTTTCCCATCGATAATGACAATAATATTATAGGAAGTGCAGCCAGAGTAAGCTCTGCTCAGACCTGGAGTGGAAGGAAAAGTATGTCCTAGTGCTATCAAAGTTCAAGTGGGCACAGGCTAAAGGAAAAGCAAATTCTAGGAAGCCTATTGATAACGACTGCTTCTTCTTTTTTTTCCTCAATAAAGATGTATGGATTGAGTTTAAATATTTTGAAGCTTGATCACTGAAGGTCTGTCTATGCAGAAGCCATGTCCAAAGAGGATGCTAGCTGTGATACTTGTAGCATCAGCCGTTGATGCTCAACTGAGATGCAGAAGCAATAGTAATAGTACCACCTGCAACCTCTAAGAATTTGGGGGAATCTCAGGTCCAGTTTGAGGTTTAGTAAGGATCTTCATCTTCATAGCATCACGAGGCTCTGGACCTCAAAGTGGGAGAAACTGAGGTATAAGTATGGAGAGGAGGAATAATTAGACTAACAGTGCTTCACTCTGTAGTCTCCTCTTCAAAACACTGACAATTAAGTCCCATAATTAATGAAGCTAAGGATAAGCCAGCCAAAAGGTTTTTAATCTAATTACTATGTGAAAGGTCACTATGCATAGGAAATCAACAGTGAGAGACTCTCTGTCCAGCTCTTTGTGAAGAAAATGTCACTAAAGAATCTAGGGGTGGGGGTGGGGCTGGGGAGATGGCTCCGTGGATAAAATATTTGTTCTCTTACCTAAGCATGAGGACAAACTCAGTTTGGATGCCCAGCACCTACATAAAAGCTGGCCATAGCCACACATCACTAAACCCCCAGGGTTGGTGAGAGGGGTGGAGGGGTGAAAACAACTGATTGTCTCACTGCACAGCCAATCTAGCTGAGAGAGCAGTCCAGAGAGAGCCTATCTCAAAAAATAAGTAGGAGAATCATTGAGAACATACCCAGCATTGGCTTCTGACTTCTACACAGGCACACACACACACACACACACACACACACACAGCAACAGAGAGACAGAGACAAGATAGACTGAGATTATAGGCTGCAGCTTAGCCATGAGCTAATTCCCTCCAAGCTGGTTTCCTGTAACCAAAGCAACTCAGTTTCCAGATTTCGGACACAAAAGCGGTAGCAAATTAACCTAAAGGGTCTTACTTTTTCTTCTCATGGCTTTGGTAGCAACAGGTGAGAAAGGCTGGGAGAAGACAAGATATATATCATCACAAAAAAAGCATTTGTCGCCTCTTCCAAAAATAATAAGTAGTAACTATGGAAACCAGGCAAAACTCAAAAATGCATTGCCATTTACAAAGGGCAAAGCAACTCTTTCAACTGCAAAACAATCAACCAGGAACAAATCCTTCCCCAAAGAAGGGCCCAATATGCAGAAGACAGTCACATAAACCTGTTACCCAGGCACCATCAGTGACAGTACTTGCTGTGAGATTGCTAAATGATATGTTTTTACACCTGTGCTATGAGTCAATCCTAAGCTACATTTTCACAAAACCAGAAGATAAAATCGAGCCTTCTTTGAGTTGGCTAAATTATTCACTGAAAGTCATTTCCTTTTAGAGGTGAGCTAACTATTAAGTCAAGGGAGTAGAATGTTATCAGGTTTAAAGGCAAGAAATTTCTAAGATACTTAATTAATATCTAGGGAAGATAAATGGCCCCCAAGATCTCAGCTACTGTACTTAATAACCCTGTCCTTTAAATTTCCTAACTAAACATTAAAATAAGAAGAATGTTATTTACAGAGATAATGAAGCAGAGGATTCTTTTGAGGCCAAACTCTTATCCAGGGATCTCCACTGAGCCTTGCCTCCCGACCATCCTCTTATGTGCCTCTCCAGGTGCCCTTCCTCCTGTCCCACGTACCTGTTTCCCAGCCTGTCCCCCAGCCTCTGCTTTGCGCTCAGATTCCATACTGCTCTCCATTCAGACAAACTTGTGCACTGCTCAGTGTGCACAGAGGGCGTAGGGAGCAAACAGACACTTTATTTCAAAGCCAATATGATACTGAGTCAAAATAGAAAACAGTGAAGGGCTATTTAACCTGTCAGTCTCAATGGTAGTTTTATAGTCAAAATGACATGGGTATCTTTGACCTAGTGTTCATTTTCATTTCGTACAAGAGCAGAAAATACTTCTAAGGCTTCATGGGTGAAGGCTCATTTGAGGTCACCTGCAACTTTTACCATTATCATGGCTAAATGAGTAATTCAGGCATAAAGTCATGAATAATAATTTTGAGCTGTCTATTCTTCCTAGCATAGTAGGTTAGGTTTTGTCCCTTTGTGTGTGTGTGTGTGTGTGTGTGTGTGTGTGTGTGTGTGTGTGCACATGTGCGTGCGTGTCTGGATTGGCGTGACTTCCACTCGTTGTAAAGCGTTTCCTCACTGGCCATCACTTCATTGTCACATACTGACCAGAAGATAGAAAGTTAACGTCATGTGAAGTCATATTCCAGCTATGACTTTCCTAAAGCAAGAATCCTACTTTCAACTACGATCTAAACACAATGCTAAAGCCTTTGCAAAATACTGTACATAGATGTTGTTGATGAAGAGGCCAAAATAAGTGAGCATCTATACGTATATGAGCATATATGTGTCTGATTTTGATACTGCTTTTTCACATGGTGTTAAAGGAGGAGGATGAATGTACACGCTTCACCATCCAACTCCAGGTCCAGAAAAGCAACAGCATTTCATCAACCCTAGAACCAGCCTGAGCCAGATGCTTTGTCCATTTCTGCTATGTTTCCATCCAGTGCTAATTTACCCATTTATTTTTCTCAAACCACATAATTAATGCTGAAGGAAGTCTTTTATAGGCTTGCCACTGGGCACTCTGTATCTTAAGTGGGAGGGAAAATTCCTCGGATATGTTTCCAATCAGCACTGTGTATCGGAGCCAAGAGCTAACAACTCGGCACAGTAAACGATTACAAAATCCACACAGTAAAGGGCTCGCCAGCACAGACCAAGACAGCAAACACCAAGTTCTGACCAGCACAGGCTGCTTTTTCAGGCCTGTCCATCATCCTCTGCTCCGTCCACCCTTTTCCACGGCAGATTCCACTTCCCTTGGTTCACGCTGATGCATTTCCCTTACTGAAGCACTTGTTAATTCTTGCAGAGAACGTCTTTCTGCAGATAGTATTAGAACACTTATCATAACCAACACTCTGAAATTCATGAAGGAAAAGTGCAAGAGGGAGCACACTGTCTCCTAACCCCACGACACTTGACACAGGAGCCTGTGAGAAAAGATGGCTCAAAGTGCCAAGTGACATCAGGTCACACTATGGCTCCTCGGGAAACCTGTGGGAGCCCAGAGTGAACACACCATACATGCACACAGGTGTGTGCACACACACATACAGTACACACACATACAGAGTACACACACATACACACACACATATACACACACAAACACACACACAATAAGAACAATGCTGTGAAGTGATGACCTCCTCTTACACACAGCTCTCAGCTGTTGAATGTCTTTTGAGCACCGGCTCATTCCAAAAAAAAAAAAAAAAAAAAAAAATGTGTATCCTACTGAGCCAGATTCTAGAGAACACAAATAGACAAATCATGCAAGAGGCCAGGAAGTGGAAGAAAGGGGATGGTAGAGAGAGAGCAGGGAAGGGGTGGCTGAGTTGTTTGAAGAGGAGGACACTGACACTCATTGTGGAGGAGGTGAGAATCGGAGGGACAGGGGGAAAGCCAGGCAGGAAGTGAGGGCTGAGAGGAGAGGTGAGGACTGAGAGGAGAGGTGAGGGCTGAGAGGAGAGGTGAGGGCTGAGAGGAGAGATGAGGGCTGAGAGGAGAGGTAAGAGCTGAGAGGAGAGGTGAGGGCTGAGAGGAGAGGTGAGGGCTGAGAGGAGAAGTGGAGAAGAAGGATGCTCAACGATATCAGAGAGAAGTTGTACCGACCATGTGCATCATCATAGTGGATGTGACCACTAGAATGATTGTGTGTGTGCTGTGTATAAGTGAGTGCGTGTGTGAACCTACAGATGTGTGCACATGCACATGAAGGCCCAAGATCAATGTTGGGTATCCTTCTTAGTTTCTGTCTAGCTGATTTTATGCAGATAGCATCTCTCACTAAACCCGGAAGAACTAGCTGGCACTTCCCAGAAATTCTCTTGTCTCTTTTTCCCTTCTCCCAGCTCTGGGATGATAGTCACACATCACCACGACAAGCTTTGACACACAGGAGATCATCCTCAGAGGATGGTCCTCTCTTGGCAACCAATTTACCAACTGATCTATCTCCTTAGCCTAGATGACTAAGTTGGGTCCCCGGGACACCAGTGGTAGGAGAGAAGTGACTTTTACAAATTTTCTGGTTACTTCCACACATGCACATACTATGTATGGCAGGTGTGCCCACACATGTACACTCATATACAGAAGAATAAAGATGACTGTAAGTTTAGTTAATTAAAACCATAACTCCAGTCTACTCATAAGGAAAAATCATACAAACCCAACTGTGAAACATCATGCAAAGCTACCAAGTCAAAGCTACCCCAAACTGTCAAAGTCACCAAAAATAATATCTGACAAACAGTCACAGAGTAGCAGAGTCTAAAGACATGATGACTATATGCCCCATGGTGTCCTGGACAGAAGAAGGGCAGTAGGGTAACCTGAGGAAACTGAGGGGAGTGTTGATTTCATTAATGGCACACTATCAGTGCTCAGACCAAGCAAACAACTCTCATAATGATAAAACAGGGAGGCGATGTGAGTCGTGAGGACAGAAACTCCCAGACTCACAGCAGCTTGTCTGCGTATCTCAAAGCACTACAAATGGTTCTCGAAGTTGTACTTTGTTTAAAAGATCCAAATATCTTCTGCCCACAAATACTGATTCTACAGTAAAAACAAATGTGTTCAACAAACAGACAAGAAGGATGAATGCCAAGCAACTTCAGAGATTCATCATCCGGGATTTAATGCCATTCAGTGTATTCCCGCTAAGTGGGTTATCAGATCAATTAGAGGATCCAAAGCCAGCCACTGCATTTCCTTAAGGCTCTGAATTATTAAGTGCCTGCACACACCACCACCACCACCACTACCCATTGATTCTAGCTCTTTCCTCTAGGCCTACAAAGTACCAGGAAAGTTTCCTTTCCTATCAACAGTCCTTTCTACATCCACAGTCTTCTCCTCTGAGGGTTTCTGCTCCCCACCTTCTGAGAAGAAAAGAAAAAGATTTTCCGCTGGAATATTCATCCAAAGCCTTGAGTTGAGTGTAAGCACAAAAATGCTATTTAATGGACACTGGGACATACTGAATGTGCTTCTGAACAAAAGGCTCTGCATGGCTCTACTACAAGGTTCTATGTCATACCTTTGCACTCAGAGGGGGAATTCCTGTCCATGCTTGATAAAGTTGTTTTTCAATTGGAATTGAGTCTACCCAGCCTGTTATATGCATGGACAGATGTAGCTTACCTTTGCTTACTATTAAAATGGCATTATTGTTTTTCTTTTCCAAAGACTATACAAGTATGCTCTTGGAGGTTTTGTGTCTTGTCAAATTTGATAAAGCAATTAGTGAGTGATTAAAGTGATTTGATTTGCATAGCTAATAAGAATGTTTAATACCACCTCAAGAAATCCATTCTTTATTTCTATAACGGAAACTAGTGACTTTAATCAAGATATTAATGGGGACAAGAATTGAAGCTCGGAGGACAGCTGTGGCCAGATGGCCCCAAAGGTCATTGACAGTCAGCACCAGATGCCTGCAGGTCCCATTTGAAATGTCATGATGTCAGGTGTGTGCCTTCACCTCCAGCTTTGTCACAATCCCAAGAGAGATATGAGCTTTCTAGAGGGGGTGACTTTGGTTTCTACAATGGCAAAATTAATTAAACAAAGTAAAACAAAACAAACAACAACAAAAAAACCTTCATAGCATTATCATGTTGTAGCTAAAATTACAAACATTCCATACTGTGGTGGAATATGACTTAGAAAAGCTCAGAAATCAAAACGAATGCAATCTAAGTCCTGACTCTTTATACGAATACACAAAAGGTCAGAAGGAGGAGTAAAGAGGAGAAAGCAGGGTTCAGTATTTTATCAACAAATCACAAATTACCACTGAGTAACACCCCCCCCCCCTCCAGCCTGTGTCTGGCAATTGGCAGGAGCAGGCGCAGGCACACAGCAGGAACAAATCTAGCAATGGCTTGTAAACACCAGGAACTTCATTCTTTGAACAGTATGCAATGCAAGGAAGACAGGAGGTGCCAAGGGGACAGGGGAGCTTCTAGGCCCTAGGGCAGCTTACATCAAAATATGTGGATTTCCTGCTCCCTTCCCCAGGAACATGACCACCTGATTGTGGAGGTGAGTGAGGTCTAACAGTTCCCTGAATACACATACCACATTTAGGTCCACTTGGAACCTCAAAGAGCATGTCATTTGTAAAAAGGATTTTTGCAGATGCAGTTAATTAAATTACAATGAGGTCATGCTGGATTAAAGTGGATCCAAAGACTGGTGTCTCTGTAGGAAGGCCATGTGAAGACACCAGCCACACACAGAGAACTGCATGTGACCACTGATGCAGATCCTGAATCCTTGTTTCTACAAGCCAAAGAATTCCAAGAACAGCCTCTAAACACTGAAAGCTAGGCTTGAGGGGTGGGGTGGGGTAGGGGTTCGGGGGTGAGAATTTCAGCATGATCTCCTAAAGGAAGCAAAAAGCAACACCTTGATTTTGAACTTCTGAAATCCAAAACTGAGAGAACTGATCACTGCTGCTTTCAAAGGATTCCAAATGTGGAGTGATTTGCTCAGTAGCCTAGGGGAAGAAATACAAATGTTACAGATAGCCATATAAAATAACCAAAAACTTTTGGTCAGACTAAAAGAAATTTTCACGTTCTCAACTATTATCAATACAGTTACAAACAAATAAGCATGTACGAACATTTTGTCAGCTACATGCTAAGCGTATGTGTGTGTGTGTGTGTGTATGTGTTGGGTATTTAAGTCACAGTGGTGTCTAAAAACAAGCTAACAAAACAGAGGGAGAAGGAAAAGAGTAGAAATGGCACACACAGGGCAGATGACAATAAGATGTGTAGCAAAGTAGCAGATGTTAATGTGGATTACACAAAGATGCCGTTAGTGTGACACAACCTAACGACTGAATTAGATCTTTAGAATGGATACAAAAAATTTGGTACATTTACACAATGGAGTACTACTCAGCTATTAAAAACAATGAATATATGAAATTCCTAGGCAAATGGATGGGTCTGGAGGGCATCATCCTGAGTGAGGTAACCCAATCACAAAAGAACTCACATAACATGTACTCACTGATATGTGGATATTAGCTCAGAAACCTAGACTACCCAAGATACAATTTACTAAACACATGAAACTCAAGAAGAATGAAAATCAAAATGTGGACACTTCGCCCCTTCCTAGAATTAATAACAAAGCACACATTGAATGAGTTACAGAGATCATGTGTGAAGCTGAATCAAAAGGATGGACCAACCAGTGATTATGGGATCCATCCCATAATCAGCCACCAAACATAGACACTATTGCATATGCCAGCAAGATAGTGCTGAAAGGGCCCTGAGATAGCTGTCTCATGGGAGACTATACCAGTGCCTGGCAAACACGGAAGTGGATGCTCACAGTCAGCTATTAGATGGAACACAGGACTCCCAAGGAAGGAGCTAGAGAAAGTACCCAAGGATCTGAAGGGGTCTGCAACCCTATAGGTGGAAAAATAACATGAACTAACTAGTACCCCCAGAGCTCAGATCTCTAGCTGCATATATAGAAGAAGAGGGCCTACTTGGCCATCACTGGGATGAGAGGCCCCTTGGTCATGCAGACTTTATATGCCCCAGTACAGGGGAATGCCAGGGCCAAGAAGTGGGAGTGGGTGGGTAGGGGAGCAGGGCGGGGATGGGGGAGGGTATAGGGAACTTTCTGGATAACATTTGAAATGTAAATGAAGAAAATATCTAATAAAAATTGAAAAAAAACTTACTACTATGAACAATTCTCTCTAAAAAAAGAAAGTCTTAGTAAGAAATTGAAAACTGTTGTCTGTCAGTTTGTCAGCCAAAGTCTAGCCCACTGCTTTTTGTATAAATAAAATTTTATTGAAACATAGTCACACACACACACACACACACACACACACACACACCTGCAAGCTGCCAATGGCTGCTTTCATGCCACAAGAGGAGCACTGACTAGTCATAACAGACACTGACTAGTCATGACAGACACTGACTAGTCATGACAGACATCACGTGGCCCTTGCAGCCTGACACATCTGCACTTTAATTCAGCATTTGCATTGACTGATTGGCAACATCTCTAAGAGAAGAGAATGTTTAGAGAGGGTGACATTGACTTAAAGTAAGTCTTCAGGAGTGTGTTGACTGTTCAGAGGTGACATAGAACCAAAGAACCTGAGAAAGAGCCTGATATGACAAGTCCCGTGCTGGTTCAGGTGTCAAAGGTTCCCCTCAGACTCAGGTACAGATCACACTGATGTCACCATTTTGAAAACTGTCTGCCTGGCAAATACAGAAGTGGATGCTCACAGTCATCTATAGGATGGAACCCAGGGCCCCCAATGGAGGAGCTAGAGAAAGTACCCAAGGAACTGAAGGGGTCTGCAACCCTATAGGTGGAACAACAATATGAACTAACCAGAACCCACAGAGCTTGTGTCTCTAGCTGCATATGTAGCAGAATATGGCCTAGTTGACCATCACTTGGAAGAGAGGCCCCTTGGTCTTGCAAACTTTATATGCCTCAGTACAGGGGAAGGCCAGGGCCAAGAAGTGGGAGTGGGTGGATAGGGGAGCAGGGCAGAGGGAAGGTATAGGGGACTTTGGGGATAGCATTTGAAATGTAAATGAAGAAAATATCTAATAAAAAAGTTTTTAAAAAAAGAAAGAAAGAAAACTGTGGAGCTCTGGTAGCAGAAATAGGTGGCTGAGGTTGGGCTAAGGAAGACAGCACCTGGCTCACTGACCCTGTGCTCTCTGCTTCCTAGCACACTATAGGAAAAGAAACTTCTCCCACATGCTCCTGCAGCCCCGTTCCCTAAGCTGTCTCTGTTAGGATTCAATGACACAGGTTCCCAAGCAGCAGCCCACACTCAGGTACAAAGGGATAGACATCTTTGAGGGTGGTAGAAAATGATAAAGGCCATGCATGGTCCTGCCTCAAATGCCAGGACAGCCAAGCAATGGGACCAAAAAAAATGTCCCCACGTGTTTCCAGGCTTGTCTTCAACGAGAACCTTGCAAGTGTCAGGAGCATTTGAGGATGCCTGAAATCTGAAATCCCAATTTCCTTGGCCATGTACCTTAGAAATGCAGTGCAGACTAATATAGGGATGAACATAGCATCTCAGGAATTTAGGAAAATGTGCTCTGATATATGTAAAATAATGGAGTCCAAAGCAAAATGTACATTTTGGAATCTCTGATCTTATTCTTATCTGGATAGAAAGATTAATAACTATAATGACTGCAGCAATTCTATTTCTGATAACTATGAAGAGGCCTAGAAACCCAGGGATCCACTCACATCACTGTCAGAAAGAGAAGACACAAAGGCCGAATTTTTTTCATTAATAAGAAGAATTAATGTTTTCAACTCTGTTGAAACACATGACTGCCATAAAGCTGTAACTAATTGTACATCTCACAGCCCAGTTCTTGCTGTTGAAAGCCACTTCTAGGGAGCATGGTGATGCGAACTGACAGAGATGACTGAAGCCAGACAGCACGCCTCTTTCCATTCCCTCCCGCTATCTAAAGCAGAACAAAAGGGTGGGGGATAAACAGTTAAGATTAGGATTAGCTAGAAGCCAAGTGGGATATGTGCACATAAACCAATATCCAAGTAGATATCTGCATGTTTATCGAAAGGAGATTAGCTGTACCTTAGATTGCATTTATGAGACCTGTCTTCAGGTAATATAGTTCACCGATTTTATCAAAATTAATTCACTAGTGCCTTCAATTATGTAAATAGCTGTCCACTGTCTGATAAAGATGTCAGCCTGGAAATGAGGATTATCCAGCTCAGGGAGCCTAACTAACGGCGTGGATGCTTCCCAGTGTCTCATGAAAATTAACTTGGCCTCTGACACCTTATGCCGATTTGCCCCCCCCCCCCAAGTGGTCTCTGCTACAATAGTCTTGAGAGCTACTGACGATCCCAAGACGTACTGGACCAGCACAACTTCATGGCATGTGCTCTGAGGCCAGCTTCCCTTCTTGCTGATAGCCAGAGAAGATGCTGGGCTTGTAACAGTCAGAGGCCAGGAATCAGATCCTACTTAAAATACAGGTCAGCTACTTATTTTAACACGTTGAAAATGGCTGAAAGGCAGACACTGCCAGCCTGTTCACACTCGTGGGTGAAGAAGAGTGGAGTTCTTAGCTTCTTCTTTCCTTCCCTATGCTTGCAGAACAGATGTTGACACTAGTCATCTCGCAGGGATAGACGGCACGCCACAGTCCACGTGAGTATTGTAAGACCATTCAAGTGCTGGCTGGACACAGGAAACAACTCAGAGTTCCGCCAGTAACCGGAGTTTAGCAGCAACTCGGGCCAGATGGAGCAGGAAGAGATTGACCAGGCCTTGAATGTGTTCAGGCTCTGGGTAGAAGGATCCAGCCTCCATGCTGTGGAGATCATACCTTCAAGCCTTCATCCCTTTTCCTCACCTCCTCTCTACAGCTCCCAGGGCAGAAAGTCCACCAGAAGCAAGACTTTGATGTGCTCCAGAGCCTGGGGTCTGCAGAGGATCTAGTAGGGCAGCAGTAGATAAGAAACCAGGCCTGCCCTTTTGATAACATTGAGCTGTCTGCTCTTATGCAAAGTGGAGCAGCAACTCCCAGTCCTGGTTATATTTTTAGCAAATGTTGCTGCTTTCTTCTCCCCATCCCTTCACTTTCCCCGTGAAGGTGCTCCTGTGTGCAGTGGGCCATCTCTTCACTTTCCCTGTGAAGTTGCTCCTGTGTGCAATGGGCCTGGCCAGGAAGGCAACCCAGCTGCATGGTGAATGTGTTTCTGAGAAGAGAAAGAGATCAAACCACAGTGCAGCTATAACAGTTTCTGTTCACTGGCTCATACCAAGAGACTGACCCACCAGCATTAAAGACTGCTCACTGTAGAGCATGCTAACATGCTTACATACGCGAATGGTTTCAAGTGTTCGTGGAACTAGCACAAACCACGAGCCACTAACTTAACAGCTGTCCGAAGTTCTCCTTTAGGATACATCAGGACCGTGCTTCAAATACAACCTGTATCCAAAATCCTCCCTCATAACCACTATAATTACCTCGTCCTGCCAGTATATTGAAGCTTCCTAGAAGGCACTGATATTAGGAAACTGTGCAGCTAATATCTGTGAAGCAAAAGCCACCGGGGTAGAAAGAAGCCCCCTGCTCTATAGGGTCTATGTTAGGCATTCACTAGTTGTGTTTAAGTTACCCTGTGTTGGCTCCCAAGCCCTGTATGCACAGACAGGAAGGCAAGCTTGACCGACTTAAGTATACGATGACATGTGATCTTTTCAGTTCTCAGATATTGCACAGGAGGAATGGTGTGGCAGATGGCCTTTCCCACAGGCAGGCTACACACAGTCTCCACCCCTACTCGTTCCTTCACAGTGAGCTTTGCCTTTCACCCTTCAGGGCACACACACTCCAACCGTTTCTCCAACCGTGAATATCTGGAAAGCCCTGGAACTGTACAACCAAGTGTCTTCATAGGAAATAGGCCTGTGCCAGTTTCTGGGCACAGGCTGGAGACTTCCATTTCCTGTTTCTTGAAGCCCACATCTTTGCATAGAGGAGAGCAGCCTTAAGCTAGAACCCTTCCCCGTCCGATATATAAATGAAGCCGCTTCTTACACCCAGCTGTGAGAGACCTGCTGTGTTGACTCCAGGGCCAGCCAATATGTGACTGCAACTGGATGAGACCCAAGAAACTATCCAGTAGAGTTCAAGGCCCCCAAGAGGCCATGCAGCAAGATAATATATGGTGGTAGCTTGAACTACATAACTGTACTTACAAGCAATTATTGATTTATTTTGTTTTCCTTCAAAACGAATGAAAAAATAAGCTCCTGACGAAGAAAAGAAACACCTCCCCTAAGCTCTAGAAGCCAACACAGGGTGCTGAGACAGTGAAGATGTAAGAGGGCGAGACGATAAGTTCAGGCAGTGTTTAGATGAGGTGGTTTTATTTGCAGAACTTGGTACTTAGGGAAAAGCCATCAAGTGCTGAGCCTATTGCTGCACTGCCTAGATAGGTCTGGCTATCATCACCCTCGCTCTTCCAATTCTGAAAGCACAACCAGCTGTCAGCTATACTACAGCCTCCAGAACCGGAACCTCTGACTACAGTGACACTGTGCTAAAGGGATGGCAGCCCGCCCTAGGGGATAAAGGCTTCCCATCTGAGCCAGCCAGCTCTGCCTCACCCCATTTTCTCTTTGCAGGACTGAAGCAAAAGTCCGCAGCCTCCTTCCTGGCTACTGCACTTGTTGGCACCTTCATGAGAAGTCAGGGATTCACTTTACCACTCTGGTGGGCAGAGTACCCTACTGGAGAGCTGTGTGCGTGAACTGCCCACATCCTATAGCCCACTGAGAGCTACACAGGTCCACCCTCTACAGAACTTCATGCTCATAGCTTCATGCTCATCCCCAACCACTAAACCCAAATTACTTCAAGCATTTCAATTTAACACATAGAACCCTGATAACAAGACTATTCCAGAGACTGACCCTGGTATAAAGAAATGAACTGGGACCAAACCTTCTCGTCACATATAAACAAACCCCATGTTTTCAATACTGCCTCTCCTGGTACTCAAGTCCTTGTGAAATCCCAGGAGTATATTTGAAAGTGACCATGAGCTTAGGTTAGTATTATTCATTTATTCTGTCTAAAGCTTTTCAGGAACAAGCTTGCTGGAGCAGAATGGATTATGGAAGGGGAATCTTTTTGATAAGCCCAGTGGTTGCTAAGTCTACTGTCTGCCTTTAAACGCTCAGACACTTCTTTTATACTTGCCAGTGTTCTTTGGAACTTTAAGATCGTTTGACTTGGCTGTGCTTTGCTCCCATTGGAATGCCGGCTAAAGTCTCACTGGCAGTGTGATAGTACTGAGAGGTGGTGGGCCTGGTGCCAGCGTGGTGGTACTGAGAGGTGGTGGGCTTGGTGCCATCATGGTGGTACTGAGAGGTGGCGGACTTGGTGGAGAAGTGATCAAGAAAGATTTATGTACTTCTTCCATAGATAAGCCTGCTACCAAGCATCCTCTCCCTTCACTCCCTCTTCATCAGACTTTGACATCATAGTGGTGAGGCCTCTATAGATACATAGATGTATATACTATAGGGCACTAAACACATGGATTTCAGAATCATGAGACAGAGTAAACTTCTTTCCTCTGTGAACTGCCCAGCTCCAACAGTCAATTCAGACTAGCACAGACTTCTGAATGGATGCCTGAAACCCAAGGACCATTAAATCCAGATTGCGTCACACTCGGATACTCAGTAGCTATTATCTTAGGAGGCTCACTAGCCAGCCACACTTCTAAAGAGAGGGGAAATGCCAGGAATGCACTGGGAAGCCACAGAGGGAGGCATCCCATCAGGGACATTTGACAGTACAGTCTCTTCCTCACTCTGCAGCTCTGCCTTCGTAGATTCCTTAGAGTTGAACATAACGAGAGAGGTACACACATGCAAAGCTCCTAACTCTTGCCTATGTTTGGCTTGTACTACAAGGGACAGAACAAAATAAGGCCAAGGGTGTCCCTCAGAGTTAAGAGGAAATCACATGCATAGAGCTAACGCTAATGGCAGAGTCGATACACCCCCATGTAAATTAGCATGCATCATTTAATAGATGATGTGTATTCTTACACATAGTCTTCCTAGAATGTATATGGTTTGATGGGTAATAGGAACTTACATATATGTATACAAATTAAATACCCAACACTAAAACACATACATAATTGACAAACACGTTTTAAGCAATAACAATAGTCCTGCATAAAGAAGAGTTAAGAACTCCTTTGCAATATTCTGCTCCTTATTTTTAAAGTACTGCCAAGATTTACCCTCTTCCAAGTTTCCATAAGACAAAAGGAGGGAAAGGATGGATATTGCCCTGCCTTGACCCCCACTGCTGCAAACACCTGGGTGATGAGCTCACAACTTGGGAAATAACTGCTGTGTGCCATCCTCTTGTTGGTGACACCATGAATACTAGACTCAGCCCAACATTCTCCTTGGCATGTACACACTAGGAGAGCCTAGGGAAAACAGAAATGGTTCTTCACTGGACCTCGGAGACTAAGTAGGGATCTTGACCAACACTGGACTTACTTTCAAGACGGGCATTCCATTTTACCCAAATGTCCTGCTAGAGAGCTGCAGCGAGAATTGGGGGCATGGGCCATAGTGTGCAGCACTCAGCCGACAGAAGCTCTAACTCTTCTGGGAAGTCCACCTTCCTCTTCCTTATCATGGCAGCTAACCAACTTCACGCTAGGAAGAACGTCCTATCACAAAAGTGAATTCATGGACTTGGTCCCTTAGAGAGATCCTATGAAACCTGCTGTACACTTGGACCCTGTGAGACATACAAACCAACGTCACAGAGAGATGACAAGCCTCAAACCTCCCTGGAATCGTCCCCCTCCAAAAAAAGACTGCAAGCATCACAAGATTTACTTAGTAACCCTTAAGCCATGCTTTTACTTAAGGACACATCTATGTGCAGAAAACTGTGTGGTTAGATGGTATGTGTTCTCAGACAGAGAGACAGTCAACAGAATCCCAGAGACTGAAGCTTTGGCTATACACAGAGATATTTTCTTCAGGCAAAGCCACTAACCCTTTATTATATTGCCTTATCTATGAAGGAGAGACCATATGTTAAAAGGAGAAAAGGACTGGGAGTGTACCTCAGTAGTACATCACTTGACTAACACATACAAGGTCCTCAGCTCAATCTCCAACACACACACACACACACACACACACACACACACACACACACACACAGATAGGGAGATGACTTCAACAATGCTACTTCAGGAGGCTTCCTGAAACAGGAAAAGAGCAATCTCTCGTCTCTGCCACATCTATCAAATCCCTGCAAGTTCCTTTACCCCAATGAGGAAGTCCCACCAAGGAAAGGGGACACTAATAGACGACTTCCATGTTCCTCTGTTCCCCACACCAATTTTCCTGTCTCCTCTTAGCACTATGACCCTGCCTTAGACTCCTGGCAACTCCACAATGTTGAACAGATCCTGGAACATCGGTTTATGTTGTTTGGGAACACGGCAGAGAAAATGGCATCTGTTCCAGGACAAAGAATATCCCCACTGGAAAATAGGTGTGGAGAGAATAAAACCATGCCCAGCTCCTGCACAGTCTTCGTGGGTAGAGTACAGCACCAGCCTAGACCAATAACTAGGACATACTTCCTGGCAGTCAACATGGCTACCTCTTCTCTTTGGGGGGGCTAGGCTATGGTAAAAGTAAATCACTGGTCCAGTTAATACTAAGACCCCAATGTGAGCCCCTCTTTAAAAACCATCTCTCGGTGAATATTTAGAAAAGCCTTCCTGGACAGCCAGAACTGGAAATTCTCCAGACCCCAGATCTGTGGAATGTTAGTACCAACTAGGAGGCAGCGAGTATTCCACAAATCAGACACAGAAATTTCTCTTCTACCCTTCTTACATGCCAATTTCCAGTAAGGCAATAGAAATCATCAGGCTAATGCTATTAAAGTCAGCCCAGATTTTTTGTAAACATTGGATTACTTTACAAACAAACAAACAAAAATCTAGGGGAAAATAGGATCATTGGATAAGGCAGATGACATTGCGATGTGTGTCTGTGTGATGGTGGTTCCTGTTCCTAGCCATGGGAGATGTATGCATGATGCTCTCAAGAGGATCATATGTATCTGGGATGACTGGGAGCCACACATGAGTCACAGATGTTTTCACAAGGGTAACAGTATATCCCTTTCCCTCTCCTACAGATGAAAGGTTGCTATGACAACTAGATGCTTTCTGCCTGGGGGCCCAGCACCCTTCTCCTTTGACCTCTTTTTCATGTACATGGAATAGAAGAAGAAATGCAGATTTCAACTGTTCTCCATGCTCCTTCAGAGTGTCATAGAATGTCCCTACTGTGTATCTAATGGTCTTCTAATGGCTGGTACAGGCTCCACAGTCTTACACAGCACACAGATTTCAAAACTGCAGATTAACCTTTGGTTTTCTCCAGAGAGCCATATATTAGTTTGAACAAAGCCACTCACAATGGTGTTGGATTTCAGGTGACAATCCAATGACACTGAGTGTGCTGAACTGTCTCCGTGTTCAACACTGTGATATCTAAGCTGACATTACTAATTTTGGGTCATTGGAAATCATCCAGCTCAGAATACATTTGAACCTGATGAAAGTAGCCCAGCTACCCTCAAAACAATTCAACCTCCTGTGAGATCAACAGATGTGCTTCTAGTTACAAATTATGTGACATATCCGGAATGCAGGGAAGAATTCCTTAAGGGGGTCTGAGGGACCTTCCACAGGTTATTTTTTAACAGATGCCTCATTTAGGAGTTATAATTATTAACATAGGAATTAATGTCTGTAATTATAAGCAGAGGACTTTATACAGCTGAGGTATTACTATGAAGTAATACAAATTCACATACTCATTGAGTCTCTAACCACTGAAAGGCAGTGCCTTTGGTTAAATAAATTTAATTAATTAATGAAGTTAGACAGCTAACAAACTTCCAATTGCTCAGAAGGACACACATGTATTTCAAACATTGACATATCCCATCAGCTGTCTACCAGTTCCTAACTGTATCCCAGTCTCTTTTATTTAAGTGCATCTATGTTTTTAGTTTTGCATGTGTCTGCAAAGAAAAGATCAATTTATGTGACACTAATGCTCCTTTTACCCCAGGATTTTAAAATACTTAACATCAACTGTAATGTGTTTGGGTCATGCTACAATTATCAGGCCAAACAGCCAGCTGACTGAAGTCAATCCTAGTAGCTGGTTAAAGAAAAGAAACAAAGATAAATCTATGTAACCCTATAGGGCTATGCAGAAAGCAGTCTTTCCTAATATGCATCAGACTTGTTTTTATAAGGCTAGCCCCTCAGGCTTAATTAAACCCAGTAGCCAACTTCTTGCTCATTCAAAAGTGCAATTAAGGAAGAACCCAAGGACACTTGGCCCTGAGGGCCTCTCAGAAGTCCCTACCATGAACAATGTGCTAATTACCCCTCTGTCTAGGTCTCTTAATGACAATCTGCCATGCCTTCAATTCCAACCCTAATTCTTCCATTAAGGATTGTCTTTTGCAACCTCAAGGCCCAAAGATTGGCCCCAAAGGCTAACTCTTCAGGGAATGTATACTTTAATTAAAACACAAAATGCCCCAAGATCATTGAAAGATACTTAAAGCAAATCTTAATACTGTTAAAGCCTGTGTATTGCCACCACTAATTAAAGGTGCTCTTGATTGGGGATTGAGGGTGAAATTGCAACCTTCTTTTATGGGACACAATGGAGCCACTCTAAGAAAGAGGCTGCCAATATTCCAGAACTAGGTGCCAAATTGGGTAGTGATGCATCCTGGCTCTTCTGCAGATAATGGGATCACAATTGGGTAGAAAGATTCAAGCTGCAATTATTTCTTTTATCTGCTTGGGAAGCAAGGACAGAAAAAGGCAGCGTATGCAGCACAGATTTATTTAACTTTCTAGGAAGAGAGATGAGATGGAACCAACATTGTCTGCACGGAGAAACTTCCTAACATGGGAGGTTCTTCGCCTCTCAAGGCCTTCCCACATTGACCCCTAACCATGCTACCAAGTAAGCAAGCTTAATGAAGGTGGGAAAGGAAAGGAAGCCAATGGTACTGGGTGTCACCAGAGAGAACTGTGAAACCAGAGCACACCTCACTAGATTTCAGTATAATATGACCACTGGGAGAGCCTGATTCTTTTCCTAGTAGGAAAACAGAACAAGGTATTTAGATACAATGAGAAAAATTGTGTGTGTGTGTGTGTGTGTGTGTGTGTGTGTGTGTGTTTCTAGGATATTCTCAAGGCAGTCATTCACACAGAGAGAACTGTGAAATGAAGACCACCTGTCAGGCATTCTGTGTTCCATTCTCTCCTGCTCCTCTTCACCAACCAGAACTCACCAATCAAGGGACCCCAAGGTGTGCACCTGAAGTATATGTTTTCTATTACAATCTACATGAAAATATCTTCTCTTTTCCATATGATATCAACACTCAGAAATGCTTCCTCCCATCAGAATTTCAGGATATATTCTCTACAAACCAGGGAAGTCAATTTCCTCTCTACTCTTGGTCCAAATTCAAACCATTAATCTCCTTTCATATACATTTAAGAAATAGTGAAAAAAAAATGTGTATCTATTCCTTTAAGAAATGTCTTCTAGGTGTTTTATTATTGGGGTACAGCACCATGATGTCTTAATTTCTCCTGTTTACTGTTGCAGGAACTAAACACCAGGCAAGGATGGGATGAAGTAGCCTGATCTTCCATGTGGTAATGTGAAGGAAGTAGGATCTTTAAGAGACAGAGGTTTCTGCTGGCTCCTCCCAAGGCTGTGACTTCCTGTCTAATTTCTTCTACCATTATGATACTACCCATCATAAGGTTCTCATTAGTGCCAAACCACCCTGGTGACACATCCTTGCATCTCTAGAACTTCTTTTATTACTAAGTTACCCAGACTTATATATTACATTAAGGTAATGGAAAATGGACTAACATCGCTCCGATTCCGTGAAGTTTTAGTGAGTGTGAAACCCTGCTAGTCTTGCCTCTCAGATGTGTCCAGTAAGTTCCCCACTGCAAGTCCTTCCCTGGCTTTCCCAAGTACCAAAATAAACCTCCAGGAGATGGAAACTCAGCAGGTGGCCCTGGAGGAACTGTTCAAGCTATATACCATTTGCAGGCAGGCGTAGGCTTTCAAGTGAATGAATCTCCGAGACTCTTCCTTGCCAGCTCGCTCTTTCCTGAATGATTTCTCTTCACAAGCTGGTGATGGGACCGAGGAATTCCATCACTGCTGGCAGACAGAGAGTAAATTTGGCTCTGGGCCTGACTTCAGAGCAGACTTGGAAACTGCAACAACCAAAATATGCTGCCTGGACTTGTACAACTCTGTTCAGACTCCTCCCGCTCCCAGACCTCTGAACTCCACTCCCAGCCCACCCTCAGGACCACTGCACAGCTCATGTTCACGGGAACATTCTCGGATATGAAAAGCAATATGCAGTCGATGGTTTAGCTGTGCACTGGATGAAATTTGGGGCCGGTAGGTAGAGAGGAGAACATTTGACATCAAATACCAGTCTAGCTCTACGTGCTGTGACCAAAAGTGAAAGAAGGATGATTGACTGGAGGTAGGGGTGCACACAGCCCAGCCACAAGGAGCTTTGTGAGGAAATGGGCTGAAGAGTGGGGTTTCCATCACTCTGCAGCAAGACCCCAAGATCACATTTGTCCTTCCCAGCTAGGCAGCACAGCATGTGAAACACAAATGGGGCTCAACGGCCACTGTGTTCCTGTTGTGCCAGTAATGGACTCTGGATGAGTTGACAGAAAGCAGTCCAGGATCAAGACTGAGGAGAACAGGAAGGGATGGCTTGTCACATCAGCTATAGCAGCTCCCAGATCCACTGACTCTGACACACTTGGTCAGTTGATCCAGCAAACACCCTTCTGCATAGTTCCCCCTTCTGCATAGTTCCCCTTCCTGCATAGTTCCCCCTCCTGCATAGTTCCCCCTCCTGCATAGTTCCCCCTCCTGCATAGTTCCCCCTTCTGCATAGTTCCCCCTTCTGCATAGTTCCCCCTTCTGCATAGTTCCCCCTCCTGCATAGTTGGGGAAAGAAAGATGACGGGGCATGGTGAGGGGCTCAGTCAGCTGAAGTGCTTGCTTCAAAATCCTGCAGACCTGAGCTCAATGCCCAGAGTCCATACCAAAAAAAAAAAAAAAAAAATCTGCAGGTAGTGGCTTGTGGTTCGACATTGTAATGCCAGCCCAAGGAAGGTAAAAAATGGCTCTCGAATTACAAGTTCTGTCATGAGGAACAATATGTGAGTGAGTTTGACTTCTGACCTCCACAGGCACACACATGTACTGGTGTGCACAAAACAAACACATATGCACACAGGCATGTATGTATATTGAAATGTATGGAGAAAACACACAGATACTCCACATGCCTACACATGCAGAAATATATGTATGTGCATAGATATGTACACAGAGAACACACAGACACTTCACATGCCCATACACAAAAGACTGAAGGGTGAACAGAGGTCACCTTATCATACTGATAGGGGAGATATGCTGTTAAAGAATATAAGGATTAACCTCTGAAAAACTAAGCTCATTCCCTGGAAAATATAATTTTTATATTCTATGTAGGACAGTGTTTCTCAACCTGTAACTTTTGGAGGTTGAATGATCCTTTCAGGGGGTCACATATCAGATATCCTGCATATCAGATAGTTACCTTATGGTTCCTAACAGTTGCAAACTTACAGTTATGAAGTAGCTAGTACAGTTATGAGGAACCACAACATGAGGAACAACTTAAAGGGTCACAGCATGAGGAAGGTTGAGAGCCACTGTTGGTGGCTTGGAAACATTAAACTTAAATAGATAAATGTCTGCCTTTAACTCCTAGCACTGAGTTAAGACTTTCCCTTTGTTGACATATGAAAAAGATCTCATGTGTCAGGATGTGACAGGATCTCTTGTAGCCCAAGCTGGCCTCCAACCTGCTATCCAGTCAAGAAACTTCTAACCTTCTGCTTCCACCTCAGAAATGCTGGAACTATAGGCATATACCATCACTCTCTCAGTTTAGCCAGTGCCAGTGCCTGTGATGGAATCCTGGTGCATGATATGCATTAGCGAAACAGTCTGCCAACTGAGCTACATCCCCAGCTCAAGATTACCCAACTATAGCTGGGCATGGTGGTGCATGCCTTTAATCCCAGCACTTGGGAGGCAGAGACAGGCCGATTTCTGAGTTCAAGGCTAGCCTGGTCTACAAAGTGAGTTCCAGGACAGCCAGGGCTATACAGGGAAACCGTGTCTCAAAGAAAAAAAAAAAAGGTTACCCAACTATAAACTCTAGAAAAATAAAAAAGTGGGAAGAAGGTGTCTACTGATAGAAGAAAATGAATTCATAATAGCCGGGGTCTTTTCAAATGTTTCGGCCTACAATAATAAAGTTAGAATACTACACATCTGCTAGTGTTCCTAAGTCAATATTTGATGTGAGATTGTAGATGCTTTCTAGAAAAGTAAATGGCTGGAAAAAGTAAATACCTTCAAAGGTATGAATGCTATCCCTGGTCAGAACAACGTAACCATATCTCACTGCACATAATATATCATTGTGGTCAACTCAAGCTATCTGAACCACAGCAAGTCAATGACTACACTAGAAATTTTGAAACAAGAGAAAAGCTCATAATTTGTTGACTCTGTACCTAGAAGTCTGTCTTGACAACATGGAGACTTCTCTGATCGTGTCACCCTTAGTCAAACCATTAACCAGTTCCCTTGAAAATCTAGAGAACATTGCCTCATCACAAATAAAACAAAACAAAACAAAACAAGAAAATTGGTGGCTACATTCTACTTGAAACTATCAACTGAGCACAAATAAAGGAAAAAGTGTCACAAATAACTCCTTACCACTCACCATGGGCAACATTAGGTCAGGACTGGCAATAGAAAGTGTGGCCTGGTTATAAATATTGCTCTTAAGTTGCCTTAGATTACCTAAACTTATTTGAGAGGGACAGATTCAGAATAAGCCAGTGAGAAATAAACTCTGGGAACTCTATATTAATGTTGTGATCGAATCTCAGATTGCCCATTTCAATTTCCCGACAACTGCAGGCACTAACAAAATGGGGGGGCAGGGGGGAGTTGAAGAAATGCAGTGCTGTCTCCTGTACCATCACAGAGCTAAATAAAAAATGCTCCCTTACTAATGAAGAGGTGTCTACAAGCTAGAGGGTCAGCCATCCATTGCCAGATGCCAAAAGCCACACAGGGTGTTCTTGGCACGGACTGCCTAAGCCAAAGTAAACACGTTCACAGAAAGTCACCTTGTGGAAGCCAACTGGGGTGGGGAAAGCAAGGTGCCCACTGAGCAAGCCCGTGGCAGGAGGCATGGGGGGGGGGGGGTTAAGGCAGTAGACAGATGGAAGTCTCAATAAACAATAGGAGAAGGTCAAACTCACTCATTCTCCCTGAGACAGTAGAAGAGGAAGCAAATTACAGGCAGTTCACATGTATTTCAACCCAGACCCTATTTGCAGCATTACACTTTAACCAAAATAAAAAGTGTCAAAACAGGGAGAAACAGAGTAGAAAGAGCTAGACATGTCTCTATGATACTTAAAAAAAAATAAAGTATGAGCAGGTTTGGAACATTTTTAAAATCTGTCTTCTAACCAGGCATGAGGCTCTTCACCTAAGGACATTCAAGTAGGAGCCCTGCTTCAGTTGGGAGTTTGAGACAGCCTGGGCAACACAGCCAGAACCCTATAGAAAAATAAGAATGAGAAGGGAAGAAGGGAAGGATAAGTGGAGAAAATTAAAGTGCAAAACAACATAAGACCTTGTGCTTTGTTGTTAGCTGTGGCTAGTGGAAGATACCTGCTACTGGGCCATATAACAAGATCCTGTTACAGGAATAAAAACTGTTGTCTGCCTCACAAAGCAGTTGAAGTAAATGACAACCAGTATCGGTGTAAAAGTAGCTTTTATTTGCCAGATGCTGTTGTCATCTTGGAGGCTTACTGCCGAATAAGTTCACCCTTCCTAGCTCTTTCTGAACTCTGGCTGGTTGGTTCAACTCAATTGCTCTAGCTCAAATTCCTCTCCAAGCTGATTGATTGAATCTGGCTTCTCTCAGCTTCTCACTGAATTGCTCTTCTTGGCCTCAAACTAACTCTGGTAATCTGTTCTAATCTTCTGATTCCTTATTCTCCAGCTCATTCTGTCTTCACCTGCAGCCTATCTCTGTAAAACTATCCCAATAAAACTGCCTTCTCTCTCTCTCTCTCTCTCTCTCTCTCTCTCTCTCTCTCTCTCTCTCTCTCTCTCTCTCCACTGCTCTCTTAAATCATCTCTATTTCCTGTATTCTTGTGAGAGTTGGGTATATCCTATCTATAACTCATTCTGTCAAATCTTTCTCTGATCCATCATTTTGTCTGCCAGTCAATTAGATGTCACTTTCAAACATGGCTGCTTCCTTCTACAAACTAACCTTACCTACATTGTTTGCGATTAAAGGTATGTACTAAGGATGTGTGTGTATTCTAGCCACAGGGATTAAAGGTTTGTCTGTATTCTAGCCAGAGAATACTTACCTAGAAAATCTTTGGATGCAATCCCTTGCCAGAGCAGCCATATTGCTGGACTAAAAATCAGAAGTGCAGAAGTAGGCTTAGGCATAGTGACTTTGACCTGTCAGAGAAGAGCATCTTCACTTAGTGAAGAAGTTAGCCTTGTCAGTTACAGACCTTGATGGAGGCTCTAATGAAACATGTGATTCTGTATTGTCCATCATATTCTTTTAAGCCACGCCCACAAAACAGCTGGGCCAGCAGGATCACCAGTCTTTCTCAAAGTAGCTAGGTTGAATGATGAGTTTAGCTAATTGTTTGACATGGTTATATGGCCCCGTGTGTTTACCGGTATTCCTGAGTTTACCTACATTCCTAACAGAGACCACAATGCTGCAAAGGAGGAAGTTCTTTGCATCAAGCAAACTGGTACATCTTGGAGCTCAGTAGCCTTGACACTAACTCTATAAAAATGTATGGAAACACTGAATAAAACCCCCAGTAAATGCAGCAGGAACTATGTTTAGACTGCCAGCAGTTTAATTCACTCTAACTTTAGAAATTATGTCCCAGATTTCCATTTATAACTATATTACTGAGTTATGTTACATGCTATGAAACTGACTCACTGTAAGTGTTCAAGTCAGTGAATTTGAGTAAATGCACATGTGGGTGACCAGCTCCACAACCTAGGATTAGACAACGTCATTCTCCAAAAGAGAAATGCCTGCCCATTTGTCACCCTTCCAGTTCTCACTGTTAGTCTTAGGCAATCACTTATCCACTTTCCATCTTTATAGTTGTGTCTCTTCTAGAAGTTTCTATAAACAGAATCAAACAATGTGTGATATTCTGTGGCTGGCTTCTTTCACCTAGCTCCATGTTTTGAGGCTCAAATCTATTATAGCATACATCAGGAGCTTGGCCGGGTCTCTGCTGAGCAGAACCCACTGCCCAGAAATAAACAATGTGTTTAGCCGCTTGCCTGCTACAGCTTATTAAATATATACATCTAACTAAATGGCAAGACTTACTGGCCTGATCTCAGAAACGAAATGAAAAAGCCTGGCATATTTCTAAAATATTCTGAAGTCATAATGTGTGAAAATATGTAATGAGGATACAATTTGTTCTCTGGAACTTTGTGTGGGTGGGAAGTGTTTTTAAATAAGCAAATAACATTCTAGCGTTTCACTTTTTTAGGTCTTAATACACACAAAGTGTTTTATACTAATTCAAAGCCAAGCAAGGTCATCGATTCATTTACCAAGTACCTACTTAATCTATAATTAGCATATATTAGAATATATGGAGTGCACAGTCCTCCTGGTTCTTGGCTTTCAAACAACAATGTATTCCAAGACTGTGATCATGAATCAATTTGAGCTTATGGGAACATTTTTTTTTCTTCCCATGAAGAATGTAGACACTGCTCACCATTCATGTTACCTGGGAAAACAGTAGTGTTGTCTAAGAAAGCCAAGGTCATATGTGGCCAATGCTCTGTGTAGTCAATAGTATGTGTTTAGTGCATAAATGTATTTACTCATTCATTCACTAACCCATGGCAGCCTGAGGGCCCCATGAATGCCAAATACCATTCTAAGAACTCTGCAGGACACAGATGTAAACAAAGACATCTCAAGCATCTCTTAGGTTTTCACTCTCCATTGGTGCAATTGATAAAGAGTCATACACAACACATGGGTAATGCAACATACAGAAAATGGGAAAGTAAATTAAGAAGGCTGAGGGAAGGGAGAGGGAGAGGAGATGTTTTACACGGTGCATTTGGAGACTCCTTCTGAAGAAGGCATTTATGGGTAAGGACCTCAAGACAGTCAGACTCAAAGGCAGAAAGCCTCACAGGAAAATACACCAAAAGCATTCCAAGGAGGAATGCAACAACCAGGCTTCGAGAAACAGGCAGCAGGCCAGAGGGGCAGGGGCAACAATTAACAGGTTATAGAGCCATGTGGTCTTATAGCCAGCCATGTCCACCATCACTATTTCTCTGACAGATCCCAGGCCTATTACCCCAGTCTGCATGTAAGGGACAGAGTGTGACAGATGGTGGACATGAAGTGGGCAAACAGGCAGGCAAGCTCACATGGCTCTGTTGGTGTCTCTGAATCCTGGGATCTCTTTCCTGTGTCCTCATGCAGTTTCTCCAGAACATAAGCTCACCTAACATTGTGTTTTGCACTGTCCTTTCTGAGGCCCCACTTTGTAAGCAACCACCAGGCCACTCCTACTGGGGAACCTCGATGGCTTCCCATCTCCCTCTTACTGTCTTCTCGAGAGATGAGATCTCCAAAGGCTGTCTATAACCAATGTGGATGTGGGGGTCTCACCCAGCATGGCGCTTGGCCATTTCCAAGTCTGTCTGATGTTCAACCACCCTGCTACCTGCATCTATGAGCCACATGGGGACAGTGATGTTACCTAATCCCACCTATGACACTCATTGCCAGATTCTCTAGCCAGGCATTTCCTCACCACCACTCTTGATTAGAGGAGGTGAGCCAGTCTTTCAGGAGCACAGCATTGCCAGTGAACCCCAAATTAAAGTGGAAGCTTCTCCTATTCCATTTCACAATCAGGCAAATTGCTTCCCTAAACCATGGATTTCCCCCTAAAGTCAAGCATGAGGCTTACTAGTGATGTGTTTGTGTGTCAAGTTGACAAGGGGTCAATTGTACTGGCTAGTTTTGTGTCAACTTGACACAGCTCGAGTTATCACTGAGAAAGGAGCTTTAGCTGTGGAAATTCCTCCATGAGATCCATCTGTGGGGCATTTTCTCAATTAGTGATCAAGGGGGAGGGCCCCTTGTGGGTGGTGCCATCTCTGGGCTGGTAGTCTTGGTTCTATAAGAGAGCAGGCTGAGCAAGCCAGGGAAAGAACATCCCTCCATGGCCTCTGCATCAGCTCCTGCTTTCTGACCTACTTGAGTTCCAGTCCCGACTTCTTTTGGTGATGAACAGCAGTGTAGAAGTGTAAGCCAAATAAACCCTTTCCTCCCCAACTTGCTTCTTGGTCATGATGTTTGTGCAGGAACAGAAACCCTGACTAAGACACTACTCATTACGATTTCCTTAACATTATGACTTCCTTAACATTCCGATCAGCACAGAAGATTTGAATATTAGCTCTCTAAAATAAAGATGAAAATCAGTTGTGTTCCTAAAATCCATTTGGCTTCAGGAAGCTACACTGCAAACTCCCCCTAGGCATCTCTCATGAGGGGAACAGCTTTGGGGACCCTCTCCTGTTCGATATACAGCAGCTCTGGCCTTTGGTCTGTCTGCCTGTTTTTACAGAAGGGATTTTCCCCTGTGTGGAACTGTGCTTGGGTGGAGCTTCTGCAGCATACCTCTCCCGTGTTTCAAGGAGAAGTCTTGGGAAGCAGTGGCTGTTCGGCAAATGTGGGCAAAGCAGAAGAAAGTGCTTTGCAGAATTATCATCCCCATTGTCTTTGACTGCTTTTCTTTGCATGGGCGTATTGTGCCTTATTGCCAGGCACTGAGTGAATGTGAACTAAATGAGTTTGGGATGCCACAGCCTGTGACCAAGTTGTCCTTGTACAACTCTGGCTATCACCTGCGTACAACTTTTTTTTTTTAAATCTTACATCTCAGCAAATACAGTATTATTTCTACAATAGTGCCGGCTGCTGATAATATCACTTGACTGGTTATTTATCATATATATCTGTAATTGAATTACCCAGTGCAGTAATGGGATTTACTCTCAAATGTACATAAAAATGCAACGCAAAGTAAAATTGTTCCGCTGTGTGCTTCCTTGTCACTTGGCTTGAACTCCGGGTCAGCCAATTCCACAGAAATGCAGAGACAAAATGAAAAGGAATGAAAGACTGGGAGATAAAAGTCAGGTGGGCTTATGGACAAATACAAAAGAAACTCATCCTTTAACAAAGGTATTTTCTTTTGAAATCGTTTCTTATTCATTGTTAATCAGAAAGCCAGTCCCATAATACACAAAGAAAGAGTAGTAATTGAGTTACTTTTCCACATTCAATACTGAGCTTGTTTGAAAACATTTGAGAACTCCAGCATGGGAATAAACTATGCTCATCTTTGCTCTTGTCAAACAACCATAAATTTTGGACCAAAGAAGAAGGAAAGAGAAGAAGATGACAGCCATACTTCGGGCAGAATATTCTGACTGTTTGAGTCCCATGCTGTATTGACCATGTTTTTAGTGACATGCCCCAGGTGACATACAACTTCATCTTTGAAGTCCTATGGCTTCAAACTACCCAGTGAAACAGAGGCTGGGTTTCCTAGTTCTAGGATCTTCCACAAAGCATGAAGGCACGGATTAATTGTATTGCTATCAGTGCGATAAAGTAATTACTTAGGACTCGATATCTTCTCTTGGATCAAGCTTTTTGTTTGTTGTGTTCCATCTTGCTTAAACTATGAACCAAAGAGTATTTTGGACAGACTTACTGAGAACAGAAACTTTGAAGGGATCCTAAGATTAGTTTTTTTTCCCCCTCTCTTTTCTTACTATGAGAAATTGATTTTGTGTATTTGGATAACCAGTACCCTAACATGGAACGGTACAGTTGGTTAAGTACTTGCTACCCAACCTAGTGACCCAAATTTGGCTGTCAAGTACATATTGGAAGGAAAGACACACAGCTGTCATGTGACCTTTACACTGTGCCATGTTCAACACACACACACACAGAGAGAAATGTAGTAAAAATGTAAATGCCAAAAAAGCTATATCCCAAAGAGCTGGTGTTCATGCCTTATATTCATCTCTGTGATGCTCTTATGCTAATCTATGGGAACTACAAACAGCAGAGACACTATCTATGTCAGATGATATCTACAGAATAGTAGAGGTTTTTCTTCTTTTTTTAAATAGTAATTTCAACTAGACTTTTACATCTTAATTTAGAAAGTACTTGAGGAGCATCTATGAAAATCTCCAAATCTCAGACAACAGCACAGACACTACTTAGAATGACATACACTCATCTGGGGATTCCAGAAAAGTTAACTTTTCAGAATATAAATATAGATTTGAAAGCAGGTGCAGGTGGGCAGAAAGGTAGAAGCATCTTTGTTCGATACTTTGTTATAATTCAATTTGCTAGACACTGTAATTTATGTTTCAAACATTATTGAACATTAAACACAAAAACGTGTCACCTTGGTATTATAATTACATCCTAAGCAATTTGTCTGGGTAACTATAGCAACAATTTCAGATACAGTTTTATAATACTAATTTGACATAATTTTAGAATCAAGAACTATAGCAAATATATAGGAAGAAATGGTTTCCTCAAATTGTTATTCAATTCTACATTAAAAGAAAAAATGGGTTACTTGACTAGGAGTTGATGTGAACGAATGCATCTGTTCTGCACTGCACATGGCATGGGCTGAAACACAAGCCTCTTAACTTTTTGTTTTGTTTTTGTTTTTTTTAAGACAGGGTTTCTCTGTGTAGCCCTGGCTGTCCTGGAACTCACTCTGTAGACCAGGCTGGCCTCAAACTCAGAAATCTGCCTGCCTCTGCCTCCTGAGTGCTGGGATTAAAGGCGTGCGCCACCACGTCTGGAGATGACAAGCCTCTTCTTTAGGGTCAGGTTCTGATGTGCAAGCGTCCATGCTCACTCATATATCCAACAGAATGCCTGATGTCCTTGGCTGGACTCTTAGCAAAGCCCTACCCACTGCATTTTGTCACTGGAAAGCTTCTGTTTCAGTGACTTTATGATTAAAAAGGACATTGAGTTAAACAGATAAAAATCATTATCCAGTTCATTGGAACTATGTAACGGTTTGGCTAGGTTGCTCTTGATATAGCCTGGCATGAGTAGCAGTTGACATAGCCCCCAAGAAACTGGCATCTATTTTGAGCAAGAAGCATACAGCACAGAGAAATGCTTGTTGCTTTTAACAACTGTGCCTCAGCAAGAGGCTAAACTGAGGATATAGAAGAATTTCCTCTGAGAAGCCAGTAGCTACAAGGCCCTCCTGTGGTCCACAAAGCCTAGGGTCATGGTAAACTTGTGGGAATATGTTTGAATTCATCTTGTATTGTTGTGAACTAGTTTTACTCTGTGCTCTTCCATTTCTCTCTTTCATTCTCTGCAGACATGACTTTTATAAAGTCACTTGAGACAGACACAAGGAGGGATAAATACCAGCTTATTTTCAGCAGATTCTAAACACCTTAAAATACTTCCTCTGGTCCAAGACAGTCTTCCCTACCCAGAAGACCAAAGTCTTTGCTCTCAGCAGGGATCCTGCAGCTGTTTGCCATTAAGACGACCAAATAAGTTAGCAGCAGCGTCTCAAAAGGCATCAAATGATGAGCACCACGTATTTCCCATGTGAGGGAAAGTATGTATTGACTACAGACACATAAAAGCGGGTACCAGTACATGGACTTCACAGCTGAATGGGCACACACTGTGGCAACAGTCAGCATCTTGGGTGAGCCACTGTCTCAAAAGTTTTTACAATAAACTCACAGTGGGAAGTCTGTGTTTCAAACAACTACACTTA
Source organism: Mus minutoides (assembly GCA_902729485.2). Lineage (NCBI taxonomy): Eukaryota > Metazoa > Chordata > Mammalia > Rodentia > Muridae > Mus > Mus minutoides. Next base: position 683,151 of record LR749772.1, read on the forward strand.
GAACTGCTTCTTCATGTAAAACAAACGTGCGGAAGAAATGTGAGTGGGCAGAAAGAAATGCACACTTCTTCTGGAGTCAACACAGGAAAGAAAAAGTAGTTTAAATGATCTACAACAGAAGGTGTCTGCTTAAGCCTGAAGTGCAACTGTGAACTTTTTACTCCAAGGGAGGAACTCCTCCCTCTCTCAAAAGATAAAAAACAACATTAATCGGCAGCCCTAATTGGGTATTTAAAACGTTTCCTATTAAGGGCTAGTTTTATCTTTCTGTATCTCTTTATAAAAGACAAATTCTGTATTTAATAACGCATCTGCTCTTCAAAAACAGGGCTCTTCCTGACAAGCCTGGACACACAGCTATTTTTTAAATATAAATTAATAAACTGCATTAATTTTAACACCCGGTGTTTTAACCAATGTGCTTCTCAGGAGCAGAACCTTCTCTCTGTATTACACATAACTCTTATACCTTTGCGCAATTTCAATTGTTAAGTCCAATTGTCAAAGGAGAAAAATGTGTACCCTGAGGAGTTTGTAGGAATGTGTCTTAGGAAGAGACCTTTCCAGATAGACGGCTTCCGTCCAACTTTTCTGTCGCTTAACTAGGCTAAAAGCTCTCCAGGGTAAAGAGAACACTTCTCTCAACTCTTTTCCTTTTGAGGTGAAATCACAGCAAAAATCTGTGTTTTACTGCTGCCTAGGACCCCTGACCCACTTGCCTAGGACAAAAAACGCCAACAAGCTCTGAGGCATCCTCTCTGAAAGCTCGCTCTTGGCGCCCCCTACCGGGGATCTCCGGGACGCCGCAGGCGCAGGAAAGTTAAAACCCAACTCTAGGCAACCGCATCCAGGTACAAACAACAAAAAAGGAGGTGAAAGCGCTTCCCGCCAAAGCCCAGGGCGGGAGGTGAGAGGTACCAGGACCGGGCCCGGGATCTACCCGCTCTGGGCCCAGTACCAAGGGCAATCTCCGGAGATCACTCCCCTCCAAGAGTTCCTCGGAACATCCTGAGCACTGATCTCCTGACACCAGACCGTGAACCCGTATGAAATGCTTGCGACTGGGCTACCCGCAGATGGGGGGCTCTGTGATTGGAACTCACCCTGCTGAATCCCCAGGCTTCGCCACCCCTACCTTAGTCTTCCTCAGCAAAACACCCTGGCGGAGTTGTGTCCTGATCCCACTAACCCCAGATTTTCACGAACACCGCAGAGCCCCCGTACAGAGAGCAGGAAAATGTCCCCTAGTCCACCGTGCAGGGAGGTAGGCGATTTCAACCACCAATCCCGGTTCCAAATCCCACCAAGGGAGCCTGGCCTAGCGCGGGTTATGCACACAGATCTCCACGAGTACCTGAAAGGTGCTGGCCGAGGTGCAGGCTTGCCCACTGGCCAGTCGCATACCCGGACCTTCTCAATCCACGCTCGTATCCAGGGAAAGGCTAAGACACAAACTTCCACTATCTCCACTGCGACCGCCCCGGCTTTGATGGTAGTCCTGCACGCGCCTCTGCCAGTTTGTCCCCACCCGGGTGTCTGCAGAGTGACCCTACCAGAGACTTACACCACCCACAAATGGACCAATGCTGCCCCGGGTCCAGTTCACATGTGCAGGGTCTCAGCTATGACACTGAGAGACTCTGCGGGGAGAGAGCTCACCAGATGCGGGGCGCGTTCCTCCTGCTAGTCATCCAGCGCCCCGGGGGCCCGGAGCTGCTCCAAGGGTCCTCTTCAGTGCGCTACGAAGGAAGTCGAGACAGCAGCCGCCACTGCACCCCGCCACTTCTCCAGAGCTATCCTCTCACAGCGCGCCAGGCTGGGGACCAGCTCGTCTGCCGGAGTCTCCAGTTGTGCAACTGAGTGGACAGGCTCGCGCCGAGAGAGGGCGACCGGTGAGGTGTCAAAGTTGGGTACCCTCTGCTTAGTAGCTGCGCGTGGGAACCAAGAACACCCCAAAGAAGGATTGCACGTGCCGGAACGCCCCCGCAGTGGAAAGGTGGGATACAGAGGCCGCCGCAAGGCTGGGGCCACCGCCAGCAAAGGGCTGAGGAGCCCACCCGCGGCGGGAGCGCAGCGCGCGCGGGAGTGGGCACAGCGTGAGCAGCCGCTGCTGACGCCGCCTTCCTGGCGAGTAGACCAGAGCTGGGTGAGCGGGCCCAGAGCTCGGGGCGGGGAGCACAGGGCCGCCTCGCCCCGCCCCCGCCCCGCCCCCTCCGCCGCACCTCCCCTTCTCCGCCCCTCCCGCGTGCAAACTGAGCGCCCCACCCACCCCTGACCTTCCCAGGCCCCTCCTCTAGCCCCGCCTCTTCCCGAGATGGGACCCCCCCAAACACTCCCCAGGGGGCTCTCTACACACCCCAGGAGTTCTATTTGTGCCTCCGGAGTGCAAGTTCACCCAACTGGTGACTTTTTTTTTCCGAACTCCCTTCCTCGCCTAGAAGAGACCTTCTTTGGCTACCCGCCCCCTGCCCGGTGGCTCCTACGTGGCTACTTTGCAGGATGGGCTGTATAAAGGGCTGGAGGCAGTTCAACCCAAACCAGAGACGTGGCGTCTGCTAGGCCTGCCTAAGCTCCAGGTAAGTGCGTGCCCCCGGCGGATCGCGGGTGGGAAGAAGGTGGGAGTTTAACATTCAGTTCTTCTGTGTCATCATAAGAAGACTGGGGTGTGCTTTGGGGGTGGTGAGGGGCTCGCCGCGGATTCTTACAGGCGAGTTGGGTCCGGCAAGGCTCTCAGCTAGTTCTTGAAAGAGAAATGAATAAATCTGCCATCCGCCATCCAAGGAAATAGAGCAAGAGGTTCCCAGGTAGCCCTAATGGGAATTAGGTGAGGGTTCCCTCATGGACAGAAACAGCTGGGAGTTTACTGAGTGAGCATGGGGGCAAAAAGTTTATCTTGGAATGCAAAGTAAATGCCTTGGAAAGGCAGTTTTATAGACGCGTTGTTCAGTTCTCCTTCTAAGGAAGTGATCAACTCACCAAGTTCTAAACAACATAAAAGGTTGTGGAGAGGGAAAATTACAGGATAAAGTCAGAAACCGTGGGTCCCTGCCCCTATAGCCATGCTTGGTGAGCCTTTTCCCTCAGGATAGGGTAAAGGAACGACATCTTCAGGTTTCCCTCCCATGTGGGGCCTTGTTGATGGCCTCGGGTGCTTTTGCATAAGGAACCTCATCAATGAGTTTCTTAGCTGCAAGACTTAAGGATGTTCCCGTTTGCCACAATCACATCCTGGTTTTGGCAGGTTGCAAATGTGCCCTGGTCGGGGATAGGGGCGCCGGTGACAGTTCAGGGCATCTGTGAGGGTTCCATAGTGCTAAACAGGAACGGAATATGTGTGTCACAGCTCATCCAGGACCACAAAGATTCAAGAGGAGGTGACTAGAAGCACATCACAGCTCATCCGGGACCAAGAGGAGGTGACTAGAAGCGCAAGTTGCCACCAATTTGTTGTTTCTGTCACCTTCAAATGAAAGAATTAGCTGAAACCACTTTTGAAAGAGTCCATTGGAGCCTATGTCGACCCCCCCAGAGTGTGCTGTGTCTAGAATCGTGGAGCCTGATAAGTATGGCCCTAACGCAGATGTCTTCTAGGGTTTCTTTGGGAAACATCTACTACAGTTGTTTGGCTGGCTTCCAGCTCTAGGGTCGCAGCTTCTGGCTTCTAGATCGTGACAGGAAAAGTTAATAGGCTTCCTTTGCTTCTCCCTGCTGATTCAGAAGTGGGTGGGAACTAGCGCCATTCCCAGCACTCCCCTTCTCTTGCCTACGTGGCACCACAGCCTGGGAGGCTCTTGGGAGAAGGAGGCCTTCTAGGGGCTGACAGTGGAAGACCTCAGCCTCACACTTGAACCCTATAGCCTTCAGGAGGGCAGGGTGGAGCTGAACAGGGTGAAGAAAGACAAATTAAGACTCAAATGTTCTTCACTCATTCTTGTGCTTATCCCTCAGTGTCAACTGATAAAAACAATTAGCATATCTTATATATATATATATATATACACATATATATATATATAGAGAGAGAGAGAGAAAGAAAGAAAGAAAGAAAGAAAGAAAGAAAGAAAGAAAGAAAGAAAGAAAGAAATGAAAAGAATGAGGCAGATCAAACCTGTGCACCCAGCACTCTGGTGGCTGAGGCAGAAGGATTGAGAATTCAAGGCCAGCCTGGGGCCACCTAGGGATAACTTACCTCATAAATTTACAAGCAGACAAAGAAACTCACTCTTAGCTTGGAGGCATAAGCGCAGTGTACCACAAGGATTATCACGTAGAGTTTCACCCTCTAAATGAAGTGATTTTGTGTTACTGGGGCAGGATGTAGGTTTGATTTTTGCCATTTACAGACTACACTATACCATTGCTAAAAGAATGTATCAGTGATAATGAATTACAAATCTCTAAGAAGCAAGAGCAGAAATCAAATTCTCATTTGGAGTGCTTCCTTGGTCTAAAGCAGTGGTTCTTGACCTATGGGTCACAACCTCTTGGCTGGTGAACGACCCTTTCACAGGGGTCGCATAGCAGGAATCCTGCATGTAAGCTGTTTACATTATGATTCATAACGGCAAAATTACAGTTATGATGTAGCAGTGATACAGTTTTATGATTGTGGCCCCCACAGCATGAGGAACTGTATTAAGGGGTCGCCGCCTTAAGAAGGTCGAGGAGCCCTGGAGGTGAAAGGGTCGCCGCCTTAAGAAGGTCGAGGGGCCCTGGAGGTGAAATGGTTCTAAGCTGAGACTGATCTTGCTACTGACTTACAGAAAGTTCATGAACTTTTCTGAGCTCACATCTCCTCATGTAGCTTGACCCAGCTCATCAGGAATGTCGGTCACAAGCACTAAAGGAGAAAGAAGCTGTCCAATAAAACACATCTGAGGCTTAGCACCGAGCAGGCACTAAGTATTTATAAATATTTCCTTTTCCTAATAGAATCTGCTTTCCCCTTCTGGAAAGCAGTCCTTGGTAAGGGCACCTTGAATCCTCAGACTTTTAACTAAATGGGCTTGTTATTTTACCAAGAATGTTCTGTTGTTATCAAGATAAAGTATCCTCCCCCTCCCTCTCCTCTCCCTTCCATCCCCCTCCCTTCTTCTTTCCCTACCCTTCTGCTTCCCCACTCCCCCCAACACCACTAACTGCTTCAGATGGGTATGTGTACAGGGCCAAAAGGGAGAAAAGCTGTGAAAGAAACCCATTGGTGAAAATGATGAATTCTGGGGCGCTGATTCATGTGACTTGAAAAAACGCCATCCATTTCCTGACTCACCGCAAATTCGGTTCTGAAATATGAAGGAGCACATGACTTTGAACTAACACAACAATTTTGTCTTTTCTTTATATCCCCTCCCAGTACCTGACTAAAGTCCAGAGAATGGAACAGGAAGGAGCTGAAGAGAGCATGGCTACGAGACATGAAGACAGAGCTGTGGACCACAGTTGGCTTTCCTGGGAACACTCCCTAACTGTGGGCTATAAGATGTAAAAAGACTATTACTCAATTATTACAAAGAAAAAAAAAACAGTGCTGGCCTCTTTACACTGTGTTTTCCTGCAGATGAGCCACGCATATGTTACAGTAACCACTCCATAGTTTATTTTCCCCCCTGGTTCCCACAATTGTCTGACCCTGCCCATTTTACACACCTAAACACTGGCACAGAGAAAGAAAGTTTGATGTCTCTGTAGCATTGCTCCATGCTGCTTCGGTTTTCTGTACTCTGTAGTGCTCAGAAAACTCACAGTTGCAGTTACAGGTTACACCATGATGGCTATCATGGATGTTGTCACAGAGGACAGCTTTTAAACTAGAGAGGACACAGATTGCACAGACTTTCAGTGCCTCCTGTGGTCTCTCAGAATACACCAAAGCCCCTTTAGGGTTGTTCTCCCCCTCCCAAAAAAACAAAGCTCTCTGACCTTCAATGCCCTCTTCCTGAGTGATGTTAAGGAGACTAGATGTGTTTTAAAAGAACACTACAGGAACTTAGACTGTCATTTCACACACACAAGTAGCACAATTGGATATGATACAAAGTGCACGTTGTCCATCCTTAAGGTAAATTTCTAGGCTGCTAGGATGTGTGAAGGAGCCTGGAGCATGGCCCTCTCTACAGACTAATGTCTTATCTAGCGTCTGGCTTGGCATCCTAGGGCTGGCCAGAGAGATGTGACAGTGGACTCTGTTCCTGGTTATTCCTGATGGTTGGCAGAGAGTGATCGGCCTTCACCCACCCCAAGTGAGTTCTGCTTATCTGTGACCTCTCACATTCAACCCACACTAAGAATGGCATTCTTTCACTTCAAGGCCACATCCAAAGAAGGGGCCCAGTTACGTGTCCAGGCCTCAGCAGTAAGTAGCTTCAGGGTGTACCCAGACACACACTCTGGAAGATAAGCCTGTGCTCTGAAACAGGGTGGGGTTCACTTTCTAAAAGTTTTCTTCTTCTTTGACATGTTGAGTGACTCTCCAAGCTTCCAGTGGGACGTCACACGTTACTTAACTTGCATTTCTAGAAATTAAAGCATCCTAGAAATCTACAAGCGTTTTGGTTCACCGTGTGTGTGTGTGTGTGTGTGTGTGTGTGTGTGTGTGCGTGTGTGTGTGTGTGTGTGTGTGTGTGTAGTTAGATTTCTAGATATGGTTTTTTTGGGGGTGTGTGTGTGTGTGTGTGTGTGTGTGTGTGTGGTTAGATTTCTAGATATGGTTTTTTTTGGCAACCTAATTTCCGTAAGATAAAACGGGTCCACTCAAAGCAGTTCAAGTTGTCTTTTAGAAATATGGAATGGGAAGAAGAAAATGCTAAGTTTAAACGACGCTTGGAATATCTTCAGGAAAGGCAGATGGCTTCTGACATGAAGATAGAGTATCCTTAGGGTTTCCTCGGAGTTATTTTCTGACATTGAGACTCGTGTATGTCTTGGTGTTTATAAGCAAAGAGTGGCTGTACTTATTTTTAAAAAGGTATTCTGTACTTATTAGCTAATGTCTTCTACCTTCCTCTGTCTTTGAGAGATGGAGCTTTGAGGGGACATGAATACTTCCAGAAGTACATCTAAGAAATGTATTTAGATTTTGAATCACAGTTTTCCTGCCTTTCGTTTATTTCAATATTTACCATCTAAATTTAGCATAATGACATTGAATTCAATAAAAGGGGCGTTTGTAGACTTAAGTAAAGGGGACTTGTCTTCTCGAGCTACTGTGAGGAGTTAGTTAAACCCGTTGTGGTCTTGCCAGCCCTCTGCCAACGCTCCTTTCTGCCCTTCCTTCTCATCCCCTCTACTTCTGCCTGAACGCAGCATGTCAGTGCCTCTCTGTCCAAATGCCAGCACCTCCTCTCACATTGACAGCAGTGATCACTACTCAAACAGCATCACTCCCACGACAAGCATCGTCTTTAATGACACAGGCCTGATTTTATTTGAATTGCAAAACACCTGGCTTTAAAACAAACAAACAAGCAGGCTTTCTTGTAGTCAGATGAAACCCTGCCATTCAGTTAGGGACTGCAAGGTGAACACTAGGTGAGGGTCTGTCAGACAGTGGCTTACAGATGGTTTTTGGCTTTCCTCTCCCGCCTGATTCTGCTCAAAACTCCATGTGACCGCTGAATTGCATGCACCATCTTGCTCTGTAGCAGGATATAAGCCAGGAGCCAGGGATGATAGTGAAAACGACTCTACAACCACGCCCGGAAACCTCAAGAGCTCTGTGTTCTTAACCTTGAGGAGAGACATGAGGGCTACTAAAGTCAACCTGCGGGCATGCCTGTGAGGGGACTTCCAGAGACGGTGAACTAAATATGAAGGACTCACTATGCTGATGAGTCTTTATTGCCAGCTCGACACAACCAGAGTCGCCAGGGAAGATGAAACCTCAGCTGAGAAACTGCCTTCCTCAGATGGGCCTATGGCATGTCAGCGAGGCATTTTCTTGATTAATGATTAAGATAGAAGGTCCCAGCCCAGTGTGGGTGGTACCATTCCTATACAGGTGGTCCTGGACTATGTACAAAAGGTAGTTGAGAAGAAGCCAAAAAGCTAGCAAGCCAGTAAGCAGCACTCCTCCGTGGTTTCTGTTTTACCTCCAGGCCCATATCTTGAGTGCCCGTTCTCGATTCACTCAGTGATGAACTAGAAATGTGAGATGAAATAAACCCTTTCTTCCCCGATTTCCTTTTGATCGAGTTATTTATCACGGCATCAAAGAACTAACTAAACCACTCCCCCAAACAAGTCCTGTATCTTGTCCAGTTTGGGATCATGATGAATAAGTAGCCACCAGGTGGTTTCTCACTGTCCTTACCTTCTGCTGTCCACAAAGCACTAAGGTAGGGACACAATTCAGCTGAGGCATTTGCCTTCTTTTAACAAGGATGTGCCTTCCCTCTTGATTCCAACATCTTCCTCATTTCCATCCAGAACGTCATTACAATGAGCTTGCCATTCAGAGGTCTTCCAACATTCTGATCCAGTGAGAAGCCAGCGTTCAAATTTTCTATGATCCAAGTAAAGGGACACAGGAAAATGTAGCCATAAATACGTAAAAGAATGGAATTGGGCTCAGTATGTGTCTCTAAAAGTCAAAAAGAACATAGCAAGATGGATGTACAGAACTTAGTGTCAAGTTAGTAGAGCAGACTGTAAGGGTTAGGAGACTGCAAAGACACATCACATAAAATGTGTTTGGTTTGGTTTTTAAGACAGATTAACACAACAGGATCCCTCTGGAAACCTACATAGCTTCCGTGTAAGTTTGGGTTCTAAATACTAAATAAGGAATGGCAACCCAAATCAATGTATAACTTTAACAAAACTATCCAGTAAGCAAGTGAAGGTCAGCAAGGTGGGTGGGAGCCACTTCTCTGTGTAGTCTGTGGAATAAAGAAAAAAAAGACAATTTCAATATTTTATTATTCATGCTTTAGAAAAGATTTTTTAAAAAATCAAGAGAAGGATCTTGTGGATACTTTTCTTAAACACTGAAATAATGATTTTAAAAGGATGAACTTTTAACTGTGGAGGATACAATGGTCTTTATTACAAACCCTTAGGAAAATGACAGTCTCAGAATAAAGAGAACATTCTGGAAGACATCCACCATGAGGAAACTTAGAAAGTCTCACCATGCATAAAGAACCGTGTGGGATATTGCATCCTGAACACACCCCACATTTGTTGTTCATCATTTTATCCATTTAGCTTCTCTGTGTAACTTAAGAAGACCTATAATTATTAAGCAAAGCAGGAGAAATATTCCAGAAACAAAGGAAAATATTTGTTGACGATGACAAAGGCTGGTACGAGCCATTGAATAATGTTTATGCAGTCAAAGAAGATAAAACATTGAAATAACAGTTCAGGGGTCAACAGAGGCAATGACATAGCAGAGAGTCCATGAATGGCCAAGGTAGGTTTTAAACAAAGGTGGTATGTGGCTTATTATGGAGACGAGGGACTCAATGACACAGTCTAAGGCAATTGACTCTCCAGATGTAGAAATATTGACTGAGTCACTTCCTTCAAGGCATTCATACAAATAGCTTCAAAGCAGATGAAAGCAAAAATTAAAAAAACAAAACATTAAAAATACTTAGGAAAACAAATGAGCAGCCATCCATATGATCTCTGACTAGGGAAACAATTCTTAGAATAAGATACAAAAACCAATCATAAAGAAAAAAAATCAATGCAGCAAACCACATTAAAGTCTAGATCTTCCATGTGAGGATACACAACTTTAAAAGCAAACCCTTGCTCAAGGGTACTTACAGGGCACACAAATAACAAAAGATGGGTGTGTAGTGTGTGTGTGTGTGGGGTGTATATTCTCAATCTCCAACCAATCCACTGGGAAAGAATAAAGCAATGCAAAAACATGTACAAATGGAGTAGGCATTCAATGGCTAATAGGCAGAATATTATCATGCAACCTTACTAAAATCACAAAAGCCAATTAAAATAAGGGGCCATTTAATAATTGTGGTCAGACTGGCCACAATTGAGCCATCTGGTAATATAAACCAACACCAGATATTACTAAAAATAAAAATGACTTTGGAAGTATGATTTGTTAAAATCACTCAGGAAAGCATTTTGGGGATTCTTATAATGTTGAAAGTATACATTCTGTTACACTATTTGGGCAAGGGGGACATTGAGACTACCGTCAGTTTATTAGTAAAAATTAATCCCAAATAACTTACCTGAATAATTTATGGATATGGGCACAATAGCTAAATGCCCCATACATGATAAATGCTAAATTTATGACTTCCAGTTCTGAAGGGAGGCACACAAAGGCCACCCATTTTATATGTGATCTTGTTTTTCCATTAATATAAAAAAAGAAATAGTACAGATATTGAAAATGTTAAGATCAAACAGGGTAGCTTTGGTGGATGCTCATTAGATTAGTACCCTTTTCTGAATCCTCAAAAGATTTCTTAATTCAATAAAGAGGGTTAATGGGAAGAAAGGAAGCACAGAAAGTCGGTGCAGGAAGCTCATTAAAGTGGTTTTGTCCTGAAGAGAAATAAAGAGTCTGTAGCAGCTGGAAGGACATGCACACAGAGGGCTATTTTTTTTTAAGTGGGTCACTGGAAGAATGGTTTTTACATTGCTTGAAATGCATCTATGGCTGGGGTCAGAGTATCTATGTAGTAGCAAAATAAGGTAATCCCAGGACAAAGGTCTTGCTGAGCTAAGAAGCCATAGGATTTGTATTTGGAGAGAGCAGGGCCCTCCTAGAATTACCAAGAGATAGTGGACCTGAGGGAGACCAGGCAGAGGTGAGAATAGAATCTTTATGGGTATACAAAGAGACCTGATCTTCTGAGGATTTCTGGTTTCCTGACAGGGCATGAGCAAGATTTCTGTGGAGCAGAGGTATGAATGTTAGAAAAGAAGAAAGGGAATTACAGAATAAATGTGATCCACATCAGGAAAATGAACTTCCAAGGGAGCCATCCTATCCTTTTATAAGTCCTCTATGGCTCACTACGATGCTTATGGTGGTTGTCCTGAGATGAACCCCATCTCAGGCTGGCGGGTTCTCTCCAGCATCACTGTGCATCTCCAGTATATGTGGAGGTGTGTGAGTGACAGAATCCAACCAGAAGATGATTGACCCAGCCAACAGACAAGATAAGAAGGATCAGTGAGAGAATTTGTGAGAAGTATCTTTAGGAGCACCATGCAATGTAAACTAGCTCTTAAACATCTAGACACAAAATTGATGACGGTGTCCATCGGTTGGAAAGCAGAGCACTAGCTGAGAGCTAAGAACCATTGTCATGAGAGCGTATTCCACACTCTATCTGTGCCAATGGGAGCTAGAAAAGAGAGGTCTGTGTCTATTGAAACTGTTAGATAACAAATTGGTTTTGGAACAGAAGATGGACATCTCAGATGCAGGATCCGTGTTCATGTTGAGATCTCTAAGAGAAATCTTTAATGAGTGACTGTGGCATTTGAAATTCAACAGACAAAGTCATTTTATAATTTTGAGTATGTCATTCAGAGAAAAACAAAAAGACCTCTATGAACCAAATCATAAAACTAGGGAATCCAGAAGTATATAGTTCTCATCCCAAACCATTTATCCTCGCTGCTACACCAAAATGCTTCTACAAGTCTCAACAGACTAAACGTTAATAAGCATACAATGGAATTCGATGTTAATCTCCATCGCTGCCTTGGCAGACAGTGATAATCCTGAACCAATTGGACTGACCAGAAGTATCTGGAGACTTTTTCTAACCTTCGGAAGCCATCGCTGCCCTTCTACACACAGTAGCTGGGGAGGGGGAGAGGGGGAAGAGTCCAGACCTGTGATTTCGGAAAAGCTCCTCAGAGAATCTTACAAGCAGGCTGCATGCTTATTAAAAGTCCTCACCTCCTAGCGCTGAAAGGAGATGTGGACACTGTCCTCCATATGGAACCCTGAAGCTATCTCCGGTCAATAACCACTTGCAAATGAAAATTTACTTTTCTCCAAGGGAGTCTGGCTGGTCAAACAATCCACTCTTAAGAGTAGGTGCCATCCCCACCGACTGGTGACCATCAGAAAATGAATTCAATTGCATTTTTTAAAGGTTCCTTGTCTCATAATGTGTGTTGTCAGGGCTTTTTATTTCATTTTTACATCTATTTGTTTATTTATTTATTTATTCAGTTGTTTTGTTTGCTTGCTTGCTTGCTTATTTGCTTACGTAATTTTACCTTACAGGTTTTGCATATATTATGACTTCCAATTTTGTTTTATCTTATTTGACTTTATTATTATTCCTAAAAAGCCCGTTCCTTTTCTAAGAGACAGAAACAGGATGGATCCAGATGGGAGGAGAGGGGAAGAGGAAATAGGAAGTGTAAGGTGGAGGAGTGGAAACTGGAGTCAGAATATGCTGTATTGGGAAATCCTAATTTAAATAAATGAGGGAAAAGATATGAAGTTAGGAGGGGCTTAGAGATGGATGCAGGGGACATTAGAAGGGAAATGGGGTGTATGATCATGCTTCATTGCATATAGGAATACAGCTCTCTAAAATTAAAAACTATTTTAAAAATTAAGAGAATATCAACCACCAAGTGTGGTCCTGACGGTCCTGAGAGGACAAAGATGTCAGTGGCTCTCCTGTCCATCTCTAAGGTTCTCATGCTTCCTGCCGTGCCTCATTCCACCCAGGCAGCACAGACACAAGCTTCCCACTTAGAGTCCTGTACAATCCAGGAGACTTCTCACATCTGCTCCCTTGTTCAGAGTAGGAAAAATATTTACTTTATCAATTGACTTTTAAAGTGTTATGCTTATTAGTAATAGGCTCTGAAAACGTTTAAATTTACTTCTTTAGGGGATAGCTACATTTATATTCTCCCTCCCTCTTCCTTTCTCTTGCTTCCTTTTTTTCTCTTTCACACACACACACACACACACACACACACACACACACACACACACACCTCTCATCACACATATGCATACTCACACCTCTCACACACAGACTCACATACACAAAACACACACACACCTCTCTCACACATACATACATACACACACCTCTCATCACACATATGCATACACACACCTCTCACACACAGACTCACATACACAAAACACACACACCTCTCTCTCACACACACATACATATGAACATCTCTCAAACACATACACACATACACAAATACCTACACTACACAGATACTTACATACCACCACACACTCACACACACACATGCGCACACTCATATATATACCACACATACATACACATATATACTACACACCATATACACACTCACATACATACCACACACACACATATTTACATACACACCACACATATACACTCATATATACTACACAACATATACACACTCACATACATAACACACACACACATATATATATATTACGCACCATATACACACCACACACACACACACACACACACACACACACACACACACACATACACACACACACACACACACCCCTAAACAGAAGACTAGCTTCAAACTGAATCTTCCTACCTCTGCCTCCTAAATTCCAGGGTTACAGACAACTCTACAATCTCACAGCTGTACTCAGAAACAAAAGGGAGCAGTGGAGGAGGCTGGCAGTATGGCCAAGGATTCTCCACTGGGTAGCACCAACACATTCTGACCATTGCTCATATGTCTGTATTCCAGCTTCCCAGCTCAATGAGAACATGTAGTCTGACCATGCTAGTGCAAACCTATAGTAATGTTTCTTTTGCCAGAACCTACCCCTCAGGGAATCCTGCCATCCCAACATACCCTGGAGCACTGTATGAGAATGTTGGGATCTTCCAGGGTCTGCCAATATGGAATACTGCTCCACTCACCGCTTGGGTAAATTGTGTTTATTTCATGGAACTGCAAAAGATGCACAGACAGAATGTGGAATTTGCTCAGCGGTGGGGATGGATAAACTAAATTATGAATGCCAAGAGAAAATGGCTATGCCCGTAAAGAATCAGTCTTTCATTTACTGATAGTAACATGTACGGAGTGTTCTCTAGTGACCAGGTGATGGTATGAATGCCAATAAGATGAGCTGACCTCTCACATTGACTGACTGTGGTGGGACCTGTCCCTTTTACCACCCTACAGATGAGTGTACTGAAAAACAGTTGGACTATATACCCTGGGAGGTGTAGATAGAAGCAGTCAGCCTCACTACTGGAACCAAGTATCAGGCCCTCACTACTGGAACCAAGTATCAGGCCCTCACTACCGGAACCAAGTATCAGGCCCTCACTACTGGAACCAAGTATCAGGCCCTCACCACCTCCTCTGCATGAGATCAAGTTTGGCAAATGTTTTCTATCAAGGGCCAGGAAGTAAATATTTTAGGCTCTGTGAGTCAGACAGTCTCTGTTGCAACTCTAGATAATATGAAAACAAATTGTGTTCTAATAATAATTTATTTTTTAAAAACATACCAGATTTGGCCTCTGGTCACAGTGTGGCGATTCCAACTCTAGATCAAAGGTTCTAAAACTTGAGTAGGCTTTAAAGTCATAGGGAGGGCTTATTAAATTCAGATTAAAGTCTAAAGCCGCCCCCACCCCATTCTAATGGATTAATTCATGGGTAAGTTCCCAATTTATCTGTCTTTAGCCACTTTCTAGGACATACTGGCTTTTAGGACCAGGATGTCAGCTCTGGAATGTCAGAGTTTGAAACTGGTTGTCTTATTCACAGCACTCAATGATACAGTGACATCTGTGTACAAGGCACCCAGAAAGATTTACTTATGAAAAGGAAAGAATGGCCATATCACAATGTAAGATTGTTTCTGACTAGTTCAAAATGTGCCAAAAGTACCAAGGCAGTAGAGACTGTTGTAACTCAGAGAAGGGCATTACCTAGTCTAGGAAAGTGGTTTGAATTGTACAACAACTTTTTTCAGTTTATGCATTTAAAGAAAATCAGATTTTTTTCATGCAGTCCTCAGTCTTGTTCAAGTTGCATTTAATGTACTGAGATATGATTCTACAAAAGAAACCTTTGCCCGTCAGACATTGTTCCTTGGAGACTGGGGGTGGGGGAAGTGAAGGAAAAGTTACAGGGTTTCACAGAAAACATTTCTGGTACACAGAGAGAGGGATTTTTCAAGTTGTAAGATTGGAATCAGGCTGGCTAGACATATCTACAAATAGCTCGGTGTCAAAGATGACCATGACCCGTGGTTCACTTTATTTAGGAAAATGGGTGGAAAGTTAAAATATTCTTTAAACTATTGTGATTTAGGCAGAAGAAAAAAATGTCATTTTCTTTCAAAACACAGTTTCCCCCTTCCCCCTCCTTTTGAGAAAAAGTGAACAGGGAGGCAGGGTGAACAGAAGACATGCTGTCTTTCCTGAAACAGGGATGGGCCTTTGCTGTGTCCGACGAGAATGTGAACAGACAGAACCTTCTTCCCGCTTTGATTTCATGTTTCATTTCAAAGGGGAAAACTTAATGTCTAAGCTCTTTTATTCCAAAGTTAATGGGTTACAGTCTTGAGGTCAGCGGGCAGATGGAACCGAATATCAGAGTATTAAAATGTGAAATTGCAGAATTACTATTACTTTGTCAAGATCAGCTTTGAGCACCAGGAGAGACTTCCCAGGCTTTTGATCTTCAGTCTTATACCTATGAGGACACTGTGGCTGGAGTGACGTCATTACCTTCCTGGCTTGGCAGATCTAACCAGGGGCAGAGCCAGACCAGACATCAGATGCCTGGTTCCTGCCAGGTAAACTGTTCCTCCCTCGGCCCTCACTGGTGGTCCCATCAATGTCTCATGCAGACAGTTCCATTGCTGTGATTAAATAACCCAATCCAAGCCAGTTAAGGGAGAAAAACATGTTAACGTTGGCTCAGTGTTCGAGGTTCCCGGTCATGTCCCGGGGAAGTTGAGGCAGCTGGACGTGTGGCAGCAACATTCAGGGAGCAGAGAAGGATGCACCCCTTTCTCAGCAGCCCACCTTCTCCCTTTCACGAGGTCTGAGACCCAATCCAATAGAACAGCACTTCTCACTTCCAAGGCAGCTAGCTCTTCATACCTCAATTAAGCTCTAGATAACCACTCCCAGGCACTCAAAGAGACATCTCTTTCAAGTGATTCTAGGTCGTGTTAAGTTGGCAGTCAATATTAATCATCACACGTGCTAATGTATGTGGTATGTGTGTGAGAAAGAGGGGAAAGAAAAGAGGAGGAAGAGGAGAAGGAGGAAGAACAGGAGAAAAAGAAGAGATGACGAGGAGGAAAATGAACCACCATGGATGTTGTGGTATAAGGAGCCATTCAAATATGTGTGCCTATCCTTAGACTTATGTAATGATCTCAGCCACCCCTGCTCAAGATAAGTGAGCCTAACCTCAGAGCTAGATACTGCCCTTCCTCCATGTAGGTGACCTGACCTCTACACAGAATGCAGCATTCTTCTTGAGGTCTATGGTTGCTCCTCTAAGACAAGCAACTGCAACAAGGTTCCAGTCCAGCAATTAAAGGTAAGATACAATGGAGGAGTATCCTCTTTTCTTTCCCCTCTTTCTCACACACATACCACAGCTTTCTGAACAGACCCAGTTCTAGGGATTGGCATATCCAATAGGTTCTGCCACCTAGCTTTCCCTCATGGAGCTCTTGGGAAGAAGACACTTGTCCATAGACATCCATGGACTCCCACTTGCCTGATGGATATATTCAGCTAGTCGGATAGCCTTTGAGGTTACCGATGCATGTATACCCTCTCTCTGCTCACCTCACTGTGTGCCTTTGCTGCCCACTGTCCCAATGTTTCATCAGCTTGACCAAACAGGAATCAGAAACAACAGGTATCAGTGCCTTACAGTCAGAAACCTGGTAGGATGTAGGGCCGGGCTCTAAAGCCTGAAGACTGGACCACAGAGATTCACTTCCTCTGCAAATCTCTGCCTCCTAAGAATACCAAACCACACTTTGGTCTTCATTCTTCTTGATTTTCTTGTGTTTTGCAAATTGTATTTTGGTTATTCTAAGTTTCTGGGCTAATATCTACTTATCAGTGAGGGTATATCAAGTGATTTCTTTTGTGATTGGGTTACCTCACTAAGGATAATATTCTCTAGATACATCCATTTGCCCAAGAATTTCATAAATTCATTGTTTTTAATAGATGAGTAGTACTCCATTGTGTAAATGTACCACATTTTCTGTATCCATTCCTCTGTTGAGGGACATCTGGGTTCTTTCCAGCTTCTGGCTATTATAAATAAGGCTGCTATGAACATAGTGGAGCATGTGTCCTTATTACAAGTTGGAACATCTTCTGGATATATGTCCAGGAGAGATATTGCTGGATCTTCTGGTCTTAGAATAGAGAACAAAATACCCATGAAAGGAGTTACAGAGACAAAGATTGGACGAAAGGATGGACCATCCGGAGACTACCCGACCCAGGGTTCCATCCCATAATCAGCCACCAAACCCAGACACTATTGCATATGCCAGCAAGATTTTGCTGAAAGGACCCTGATATAGCTATCTTGAGTGAGGCTATGCCAGTGCCTGGCAAATACAGAAGGGGATGCTCATAGTCATCTATAGGATAGAGGAGCTAGAGAAATTACCCAAGGAGCTGAAGGGGTCTACAACCCTATAGGTAGAAGAACAATATGAACTAACTAGTACCCCCAGAGCTCGTGTCTCCAGCTGCATAGGTAGCAGAAGATGGCTTAGTTGGCCATCATCGGGAAGAAAGGCCCCTTGGTCATACAAACTTTATATGCCCCAGTACAGGGGAACGCCAGGGCCAAGAAGTGGGAGTGGGAGGGTAGGGGAGCAGGGCAGGGGGTAGAGTATAGGGAACTTTCGGGATAGCATTTTAAATGTAAATAAAGAAAATATCTAATTAAAAAAAAAAGAATCCCAAACCAGAGGTACCACCAGCTGGTGTCCAAATGTCCAAGCACAGGAGCCCATGGGGACACAGACAGTTGTTTAGCTGCCTGGAAGTTTCCTCATTCCTCACATTGATTGCATTATGCTCAATAGGCTAATCTAGATCAAATTACTAATATTTCATCTGGCTTTACTTCTGTAGAAACTGCTTTCATCTGCTTTGACTCACTTCCTCTTACCTAAGTTATGCCACTTGAAGAAAAGCTCTTTTGCCTGTTATATTATTAGAAATGAGAGTTGACTTTTACCTCCCGTAGGCAGTAGTGCTGTGTTGATCTATATGGGCCCTAAGTGATATTTCTATGTGAGTACAAGTTGGTGGATTTTACAAGTTTAGCTGGATATTTTTAGGATAATACTTCTGCAGTAATCAATCTAAGCTAGCAATTTACAGAGTCATATTAAAGCGCTCACCTCAAAATTGTATGTGATGTGTCTTATGAAATATATTTATATCACATGCAGAATTTTTCCAGTTTCATTTACAAATATTAAGCATAAAAATGGAAAAACAGCTTTTGCAACATGTAAATAAAATGATTTAATTTTTAGGTGTGTTTAAAATAAAATTGAATTCAAAATGTCAAGAGCTATAGATAACTAGACATCGTGTGAAAACAGAATACCCAATTTTAAAATATGTGTTTCATATTGTAGTGCAGGAAATGTGCCACTCAAATGTTCCTACTGTTCTCAAAGTAAATGAGGAATAAAACCCAATAACAAAAGGTGGAACTTTTGGTAGCCCTTGTTAAAACTTAGCAAGGGGGTGGGGAGTGGTTGACATTTTGCTGCTCTGACCCATGCTTGAGGAACAGCATTGTGTCGGCAGGGAAGGGGTGGTGGGAAGTACTCCTCAGATGAGCAGCTGGATGTACAATTTGAGATCTGAATGAACATGTCTATCCAGAGGCAGAGACAGAGGCAGAAGTCAGCTCCACTGATGCTGTGAGAGACTAGTCAAACAGAGACTGGCCTCTTGTAGGCAATCATGCTAAGGTCACTGATGACCTCCACAAGGACAGCTTTTGTGCCTTTAAAAAGTAGCAAGTGACTGAAGCAATGGGAAAATGATATTCTCAAAGTTTGTCACAAGCTCAGTGGCAAGGTTTTCATACCAACTCACTGGGGCCAGCCAGTGCAAGAGGTGCACTGATACAAATACAGAAGAAGGAGGAGGGGGAGGAGGAGAAGGAGGAGGAGAAGAAAGAAGGGGAAGGGGAAGAAAAAGAAGAAGAGGAGGAGGAGGAGGAGGAGGAGGAGGAAGAAGAAGAAGAAGAAGAAGAAGAAGAAGAAGAAGAAGAAGAAGAAGAAGAAGAAGAAGAAGAAGAAGAAGAAGAAGAAGAAGAAGAAGTTGTTAGCCTGTTACCAAAGAGGACAACAACCTTAGAAAATGGTGGTACTTAGATGGAAAGTGTTAGCATGGGGGAAGAATGAACACAGGGGTAGCTGGGAATTTTGAAGGTGTTCTCAAAAGTACAGGCAAGGGCAGTTGTCTCCTTTTATGTCTCAACTTCATCATTACAAGTAGTTCAAGAATTACAGAGTGACATTTGTGTGAACGACTGGGGAGGACAGGTTTGCACGTGAATTTTGGAATTCCTTTGAGATCAGGGCTGCACTGTAGACTTGACAAGCAAAGTGTGAATGTTGGTTTCCTCCTCAGAAATGATAATGAACTTCAATGCCAAAAGGTCCCTTTTGAGGTCCCTTGTAATGGCAGGGGCCATTCCAGTATGGTCTCACTCCAGTAAAGCTTGGGGCATAGGTGGTTTCAGCTTTTCCCTGGAACCATAAACTTGCCACCATAGTGTGAACAGTGAAAATGGAGCAACTCAGTATCAAGAAGGGAGATAAACACTGAAGGAAAGGTCATCCAGAGACTGCTCCACCTGGGGGTCCATCCCATATACAGCTACCAAACCCAACAAATGCTTGCTAACAGGACCCTGATATGGTTGTCTTCTGAGAGGCTCTGCCAGTGCCTGACAAACACAGAGGTGAATGCTCACAGCCAACCATTGGACTGAGCATAGGGTCCCCAATGGAGGAGCTAAAGTACCCATGGAGCTGAAGGGGTTTGCAGCCCCATAGGAGGAACAACAATATGAACCAACCAGTACTCTAAGAGCTTCCAAGGACTAAACCACCAACCAAAGAGTACACATGGAGGGACCCATGACTCCAGCTGCATATGTAGCAGAGGATGGCCTTGTGGGACATTAATGAGAGAGGAGGCCCTTGGTCCTGTGAAGGCTCTATGCCCCAGTGTATGGGAATGCAGGACAGGGAAGCGGGAGTGGGTGGGTTAGTGAGCAGGGGGTGGGTTAGTGAGCAGGGGGAGGGGGAGATGGGATAGAGAGTTATCGGACAGAAAATATATAATAAAAATAATAAAAATTGCTGGGTGTGGTGGCGCACGCCTTTAATCCCAGCACTCGGGAGGCAGAGGCAGGCGGATTTTTGAGTTCGAGGCCAGCCTGGTCTATAAAGTGAGTTCCAGGACAGCCAGGGCTATACAGAGAAACCCTGTCTCGAAAAATCAAAATAATAATAATAATAATAATAATTAAAATAACAAGAAGGCAGACAGACTATGGACAACAGACTAAACCTCCTTCAGTTGTTTCTGCCTACTTCATCTCAGTGATGCGGACTCAATTGTCTGCCTTAAGTGTCATCCCTTCTCCCATACAACTAGCTTCCTTTCTGAACTATTCAGCCAATATTCTCTTCCCAGGGCACAAATTCTTGGTCCTTGGGCAAAGTTCCCAAAGGCTAAGATATCTCCCCAGCAAAGATAAAGCTGGGACAAGAAGAAAGGTTAAACAAGCTTTAGTGAAACAGAACTACTGGAAGAGGATAGGGCATAGTACAGAGGCCAAGAGTGATAAAGAGGGAATGGAACAAAGAAACAATCATGGGGCTTTACTCCTGGTCGTTTTTTAATTGAGGACTAAAGTAGAGTTGGGACAACAGGCTCTGAACATGAAAACAGACCCATGTGTACAAAGTCCAGGCTTTATCTTTTGGGTGAACGGAAAAGAAATGAATAATATGCCATTAACTGTTGATTTTTGATTTTGCAATTCCCTGAAGGCTCTTCTCTGTAGACCCTATACTCGGATACATTTGGATAGGAGGCAGTATGTAGCCATCCCATTAATACCTGTCTACGTTTGTGTTCTGCCAGCAGTTCAAAACCTCTGCCATTGGTTCATCTTTAACTCACAGTTAAATGCCTCAAACTGTTCCTCTAGTTCATGGTTAACTAAGTGGGGACAACTGGTTGGAAGGTGGCTTGCTAAAAGACCTGTGTCAGGAAGTATACCTCTTGAGGACCTGCCTCCTTTACCAAACTCCTTGCCTACCTTAATACACTCAGCCCAGGGAAGGTCACTGCTTAGCCCCACAGCACACTGTAGGGTGTGGCTGATGAGAAAAACAGCTTATTGATACTGGCCAGCATCGTGGGAAGAGACTGCACAGAATGCTGCCAGCTTGGAAAAGATCCAAATTCAAAATGCAAATTACATTTACTTGCTTACTTACTTACTTATTTTTGAGATAATCTTGCTATACAGTACAAGCTGGCCTTGAAATTTTAATCCTCCTGCCTCTGCCTCTCCAGTTATAGTATTACAATTATTTACCATACTCCTCAGTCTCAAAGTATAAGTTTTATTGAATGCATATGTATGCATATATATGCATACACACACATATGCATGAGTATTTTGTCTGCATGTATATCTGTGTACCACATTCAAGCCTAGTGCCTGTTGGGGGGCAGAAATGGGTATCAGATCCCCTAGACCTAGAATAATAGATAACTAATGTGTCATGTGGATGCTGGGAACTGTCAGGAAAAGAACCCAGATCCTCTGCAAGAGCAGCAATGCCCCCTTAACCACTGAGACATCTCCTTTTAAGCTTCATAAAATTGAAAAATTACAACTTGGGTTGTTGTAAGCCAGGGACCATCTGTATAAACTTTACTTTCACTGTGGCAACTGTCATTCCCCTCTCACTGGTAAGTAGACTCTTCAAGGCCAGGAATTTTTGTCTTTTCTGTTCTGCAAGTAGTGTCAAATCTATATTTAGTGCTCAATAATATCTGCTAGCTGGATAGTGGGTGATAACACGGAACCTGATAAATTAAACTTTATGTCAATAGTCCCCCAGAGAAGAGAAGATTCCTGACTATAGACACATCTCTTCTTGAAGTAAATCTTCCATTGCACAGTGGCATACCAGCAGTTCCCCTTTTAAAATGCATACAGGGCAAGGGGTAGAGATTGTGTAACACTGAGTCTAAGCATATTAATTCTTTCAGTCATGAGACTACACATGAAAACAAGAATGTCACCAAAAACAAACAAACATATAAAAAGTCACTTTAGCATAAAACTGCAAACAACAGAAGCTGGAGAGCTGGAGAGTGACCCTGGAGACTAAATAGTGACATTTTCAAAGCTGATTTCATAAAAGCAGTCATCAGTCTCCGGGGCTGCCATGTCATTTTAACTCGGGATTCTCAAGTGGCTCTCACACTGATTGTCAAGGGAGATGTGACTGGCTTTAAGATGTTGCTTCTCAGGGACTCTGAGATTCAAGAATTGTCTGGCAGGAAGGCCAGAGTGTTTGTGGAGTGGTAGGGGTGGGGTGAGAGGTGCTGCTGAAAGGGCTCCAGAAAGGGAGGTGCCCAATGATACTACTGGTTTGTCTCTTGTCAACATGACACAATTGTGCATATTTAGGAACAATGAGTCCCAATTAAGAAATTATCCTCAATCAGGTTGGCCTATAGGCAGTCAGAAAAGGAAATGATTGGTATGGAAAGGCCCAGATTGTTATGGTCAGTGCCACCCAAGGAAAGGAAGTCCTGTGTTACCTAAGAACTAACACTCTCGCTATAGATAGATAGATAGATAGATAGATAGATAGATAGATAGATAGATCGATCTCTCACTCAAACACACAGACACACACATATAGATAAACATACACATGTGCGCGTGCGTGTGTGTGTGCGCGCGCGCGCGCGTGCGCGCGCGCGCGCACGCGCACATCAGGCTAAGCAAGCCTTGAAGAGCAGGAAGAGCAAACCATTGCACAGTCACACAGCACTAGTCAGTGGATTTACTTCAGTTCCTGCCTCCAGGTTCCTACCCTGTTTGAGTTCCTTGATTGCCTCAAAGGACTGTGACTAGGATATATTGCTTTTTATTGTGGGTTTTATCAGAAAAATAGAAACCAAACTAAGACAGACACAGAAGGCAGGAAGGAAAGAAAGCATTCAAAGATTAGATGCCATTGGTTTCCCAGAATCCCCCACTGCCCAAATCTAACTGTCTGAGCTGAGCTACTAGCTCCAGACACTGGGGAGTTATTTTTAGCCTCATATTCTTTCTTCTCTTTTCTGGTGCTTCAGAACTGGGGAAAGATCAGATGAAGGAAATTCCAGGGCAACCTACATTCTGCGACGTCTCTGTGCTTAATGGTCCACCTGAGAAAGTTATAGCCATCCCTCTAGAGAACTTAACCTTGTATCTTTTACTAGTTCTCTGAACCAACATTAGGTGTGACTTATGTACTTCCTTCTGGCTGCCTGCGAGAGCAAGATAAGAGGATAGCAGAAATTGGAAAAAGAAAGTGTATTTAAAATTTTCCCTTGTCCCGATCCTTCATTTCTCAACACCCCATGCATTACTCTTGCTTTAAAAGTCTGGTTTCTGGGAATCAAGGTTGCCCCGTTGCTGCTGTGGAGAGACTAACCTCCCGCTCTGTATGCTACATCATTTCCTCAGTTTCTCAGCTCCCTGCTGGTGAGGGAGGCAGCTGTACCTAGGTGACTTCACACGTGAAAAGGGAATCACACCAGAGAATCCCTGTAAAGCTGAAATATATTACAAATTAAAACTAACCAATCACTGCTTGGAGAGACTCTGAATGTTCACATTGGTATCTGAGGTCACTCAGTCCGTTGACCGTGCTGTGTAGGATTACATGGCGGGCCCCGGAGTCTCTGCTTTAGTCAAGAAGAACAGTCTTCAGCCGAGTATGCCCTGCTTCAGACTTGTCCATCAGGCTCATGGCTTGGACAGTGGTCCTAACATGTGTTAAGGAATTCATCTTCCTTGCAAAAACTTTGAAGGGGTAGTAGCAGAGCTGAAGAAAGAAACCCAGGAACCTCCCCTGGGATGGTGACTCTCAGTGAGGGCTAGAGTGTGCTGCCTCCTGACATTGTTTGCTTTGACACGTGGGGACATTCACTGTGTCACTTTTCTCCAAAGTTAACTTGGGTTATTGCTGCTGGTGTGGTGTTTGCAGGTCTGTGTCAAGGTGAATGGGTATAGACTGGATTCATAAAACTATAGGATAGCATGATCTGCATGAATTTGAGGTTGTTTTACATCAAGATAGTGACAGTTGTGGCCTACAGGGGAGAAAATCAATAGGTTGGCCAAGACAGAGTAGTGTCATGGTGTTATCACTGGGAATTCTGGTCTCTCTTCCTATAAGACTGTTACATTCCTTTACCTCCCTCTTTCAGACTTCACCTTGTGATTCGCTTGTGCCAGTGGGTGTGACAGGCTGCACCCAAGCAGAACCTTCGCGCTCTGCGGGTTGTTGTTTTGACCCCCAGCTGTCCTACTTGGCAATGACCACAGCATTCTCAAGGCATGGGCCTCTCTGGAAGGGCACATGGTGCTGAAGAATGCCATTTGTAAATAAGCCTGGGATTTGACTACTTTGTTATTGCAGCAAAACACAGGGAAGATGGACAGCTCGAGGTGAAGACTCACATAACAAGGAAGGCAAGGAACGTGTTGAAAGCATTCAGTCACTGGGGTCGGAGGGTTTGGTCAAAGCTTTGAAAATCTGAAAAAGGAAAGCCTGGCAACACATCCACAAGACATCCACATCACTTAGGAGCTCTCAAGGGGAGGCTGTGTCCTGCCCGAGTTCTATTTGACTACAGCTGTTATGCTAGAACCTTTTTCTTGCTGGGACCCTTTAATATACTTTCTCATGTTGTGAAGACCCCCCCCCAACCATAAATGTATTTCATTGCTACATCATAACTGTAATTTTGCCACTGTTAATCATAAATGTAAATATATGATAAGTGAGATATCTGATATGCAACCCTTTTGAACACCCCACTAGTTGATAGCCACTGTGCTAGAGGAACCCTTGCTACCTTTGCTCTAGGAACATCCTGGTCATCAGGACTTACTTCAAGTAGATCTGAATACACCAGGCCCTGAGTGAGACCTTTTCGGGGAGCCATCAGAAATGACTTGCAACAATGAGGCAAAAACCTGGAAACCGTTGGTTGATATCTGTACATTTAGCAAGGATGCTGAATATAACTGATTCAAGTGTAATTCAACTTCTCTATGCTTAAGTTAGATTTGGAGGGTATTTGATGACTAATATTCTTTGTTCTATTCATCTCTTTTTGCCCTAATGCCTTCCAAAAATAATCTACATTCATGTTCACATACACAAAGAGAGGGGGTGGTGAGGGGAAAGGAGAAGGAGAGAGAGGGAGAGAGATGGAGAAAGTGAAGGAGAGACTTATTAAACCTCACCTTTAAAAAGTTACTGTATAAATTGAGTGGAAAACATATGAGCAGCTGTAATTATTTAAAAGCCTGCATATAGAGAGCAATCCACAAGCAGCAAGTTGTAAGTACAAGTTCCATACAGACTGTCTCTGTTCTCATTAGAAGATCAATCAACCTGACTTTGGGGAAGGAGGATTGAATGGAGACAGATATGAGGAGGGCTCTGGACAGTCCTGGACTTCCACTGCTGATTATGGGCACATTTGCATGACCCAAACTCAATTAATAGAGGCTTCAAACAAACTTGTGTGTCTGTATCTCACCCAAACTAAACCTTCTCTCTGATTTGCTGGTAACCATTAGCCATTTTGTTAATGTGACAGAATACTCTTCTGTTTGTTTGATGCATGATGGAACCACCATATATTTTTTAAAAGGTTATTCAAAATGTTTGTTAGATAGTCTCCACCATTTATTGGTGTTTTAGTGCTTTGGGTCACAGGTGTTTGCATGTTAGCTTACGTGTGTGAGTATTGCCTGATAGGAAAAGAAATGTGTTCAGATTCCCTAATGCCAGTTTGAAAAAAATGGTACACACACGCATTAAATTTCCATAAATAGAAATACTTTATATTTTTTAAAATATAAAATAGTAACTGACATCAATTGATTTGCTTCAATAATATCTGGTCTGCAGAAATTTTCAGTGTGTTCCTATATTTGTCAGGGCTGTGAGCTGCTGTAGAAAGCTGGCCATTCTGGTATGGAAAATAGTGATTCCTTGATGGTTCTTGCTCAATCCCATGAGGAAACTGCTGGTGAATAGGGAGTTTCCACCAACTTGTGACGCAAAGATCCAAAAGCCTTCCTTCTACAGTTCCTTCATCCTCTGGATGCTGGGGTAGCTCCAGGAAGTCACCCGTGTTTAGCCTACTGAGTAAAAACTAGTGAGAAATGTAGATCTTCTTCTAGGTCCCCATTTTTGAAATGAAGGCATAACAACTCCTCCCATAGCTTATTGCTAAAAACTGGTTTATGGCCAGATGTAGATGCAAAATTCAGCTGGAAAACGTGGTCCCAAGTTGGAAAAGTATTTGTGTCAAACATCTCTATGCTACAGAAGAAAGAGCACTGTTGTAGTTAGCTTCAGTTGCATAAAGACCTTGTGGGTGATATTTTGTTGTGGTTGTTGTTGTTTTTGTCTTATAGGACATGATATATGTAGCCCTGGGTAGACTTGGTCTAGAATTTGCCATTTAGAGCAGCTAACCTCAAACCCACAGAGATCTCCCTTCCTCTGCCTCCCGAGTGCTATGATTGAAGGCCTGTGGTCGCCACATCTGGCAATTTCCTAAGTACTGATCCACATACTTCTACATCTTGCCTTCTCTGAACGTCTAGATTATGGTAGGGCTACTTCAAAATTCAGAGTATAACTTCCACAAACAGCTTTGCGACATTAACATTCTGACTCTGTCCCTCCACAAATCATTTGTATTCTAGTTCGCAATGCATTGTTGTGTAACACAGACTAATTAATATTCATTTCATTCTCCTGAGCCCACTTGCAGAATTTCAGACTGTAGCCACAATTTGGGCTGAGGACACACGGTGTCACGCAAAGCACAGGCTCCTCTCCTAAGAGACGATACAAATATTAAATAGGATGACCCCAGAAATGTATTTCCGGAAAAGAAATTAGATAATTCCCAACTGTTCCTTTCATCCATATATTTATTCCGAATTTTTCTTGGACAAGAGGCTTCCCTTAGTGAAACAATTTCTTGGGTTTTATTTATGCCTTATTTAGGTTTTCTCTGAGCTCACATATCCCTGGATGATATTACTTATTGACATCCTCTTTGATGGCAGACATGAAGACCCTTTTACATTTCTCTGCCAGGTGTGCATTTTAAGTTAGCTACCTACCTGATTTGTTTTACTGCAAAGTTGTTAAGGACTTTCTGAAAGAAAGATAAAAGTAGATTTAATGTAATCTTCTCCTTGACATGTTCACCCAATTCTCCATCTCCCCAAAGCACCTGCTAATGACTACTTGGACAGGGAGCCCCCTGAAATACAGGGACAGCAGCAAGCTAACTAACTGGTCACTCTGTATAAAACCATCACTGGATCTCAGAGATCACATTAGGATCTATTATCCTCTGGAAGGGGAGCTGGGGCCAGGGTATGCCTCTCTCTGCTCTTGATCACATCAGAGAGGTGGAAAGGGGAACTTGGAAGAGAGGGGAGACGCTCACTCTGTTGACTCCGTGCTACAGTCAGATCGCTTTCTAGTTTTGTGATTTGTTTTCAGCTGAATTGAGGGAGAACTTAATTGAATTGTCAACTGATAGATCATTAAAAGTAAGTTTGGGTGATGATGGATTTGCCGCCCGACTCCTAGAGCAGTGTTTGAGAGCAGCTCAGGGAACTGAGTGACAGACCTATTACCATCCGATTCCATTTCCATCTTTTTATGTGGATGAATTTTCTAAGCGCTTGAATTCACAGAACTGAAAAAGTAGGAAGAGAGTTAATGTGGAACCCCCCCCCCCTTTTCATTTTAGCAATAAGCAATATCATCCAGAGACATGTGAGCCAAGGGGAAAAAATTGAATAAGGCATAAAAAAAAATCATCTCGCTAAGGAAGCATCTAGTTCAGGAAAATATTCCATTCTTATAATTATCAGAATTTTGTGAGCGAGTTTCACGCTTGTTCTATTATTTGGTGGTAATTATTTTAATGATAACTAAATCCAGAAGTAATTATTCAAAATGTAGAACAGGACATTTTAAATATTATATGGTATTTTAGAAAATTATGCTTAAACACATACCAGTATTTATACTGTAGAGAAGTGTAATGGAAATGCAAATTTAATGAGAAAAAGAAGTAGCATAAAACTCCTGTAAAAGAAACGTTGCTTATGTAGTTTTAAAAATAGTCACTAGCGGATAACAAAATACTTTAGAATGTAAGATACATTGCATATATTTACTAAAAAACAAAACAAAAAAACAAAAAAATTACTTAAAATTTCAATTGTTTCTAGAATATTCAAAATTATATTCATGCAATGATTTTAATTTATTGTCAAATATTTTGGGTATTAACCTAAACTCTAGTTTATCACCACAAGTCATTTTTAACTCAAAGGATGTTATGGGCTAGATGGTACAGGCACCATGTTCCCTTTGGGAAGTCTGAAGTTGGAGGGAGGAAGGAGCCTATATCATCTGTGAAGAGCAACATGGCTAGGTTATACGTGGCAACGCATTATTTTCTGCTTCTGCCATTGAGACAAAAGTTCTATCTCTCTTACCCTCGAGAGTGCAGTTTGTCCTGACCACTCTAAGTCCATGAAAGTGACTCTTTGAGTTCAGGCTGTAGGAACACTAACACTTTTCCTTAGTCTTTTAAAATGATTTTTAAAAGAGTCGTATCCATTCCTTCTCAAATAGAGAGTGTTGCCATACGTATATCCTGCATGCCTCTGGACCCCCAAACACGCACAGTCACCTCGAATGTCCACACACAACCTGAGTGTATCATCTTCACTGCTGACAAGCCTGCCAAGGCCCACCAGCATCACCTGAGTCCACCGTCTACATTGGGCTCCTCAGTAAGGGGTAGATGTTATTTGGGCTTTGACAAATGACATGTTTCTACCAGTATGGTATCACACAGAGTGCCTTCACTGACTGCATTTTAGAAAACCACCGCAGGTCACCCTGACTTTATTGGATGAGAAGGAGCTGGCAAGGAAATTTGTTTTTACATAAAATTCAAAGACATCTCACAGATTTTCACAGGGCATCAGAGTGAGGTGCTTGATTTTCAAGGCAATAGATACTTAAAGGTAATCAGGTACTCAAGGCAATCGCCCGGAAGTCAAATGGACAGACACAGCAACGACTGTTTGGTTCTGCAGAATCTGTGCATTTACTCATTTGCAGTCTTTTAAAAAGGAAACAAAATACATAATCATCAAAGAAGACGTTCTAATAATAAGTACTGTAGTCAAATAAGGGCAAAGAGTGAAAGGAATACCCATGTTACCAGCAGGAGGCTGAATGGCGCTCCCCAGATGCAAGCTTTACTTAACAAAGTTCCCTGCTTTGACTGAGCCATCACCATTTCTTCCCTCTTAGCCTGCTCTCCATCCTCCTCCTCCTCCTCCTCCTCCCCCCTCCCCCCTCCAGAGCACTATCCCCAGCATTCTTCCTGCTGTCCCTCTGTTTGCCCCACCCAAACTCCACAGCTGGCATTTGAGTCCTTGCCCCCTTCTATGTTAAATCACTTGACATGAAAGCCATCACTCCAGATGAATGGGGTTTTTTTTTGTTTGTTTGCTTTGGTTTGGTTTTTGTTTGTTCGTTTTTTTGAGAGGCCACTGTCTTCCTTCTGAATGCTTGTTATTCAGCAATACCAACTGGACCCATTTCAAATGATGCTTGATGAACTCTGAAGACGTGCGCTCAGTCAAGCTTAACCAATCTGCCCTGGCTTGGAATTAAGGCATGCACACATTTGGCAAAATTTCCAGCAACTATAAATTTGACCAACGATAAACCATTGACCTCTTTATTTTGAGAGCAAATGCTTTTGAAGAGAATACTCATTCCACTTGCTAAGTCATGTAAAACAGAGCAGATGAGGGAAACGGTATTCAATTAAACTGCAGTCGGCTTTCAAGGAGGAGTGATAGTAATCTCTCTCCCTGCAGAACTCTTATGATCACTAAGAACCTCTGAGGTTTGAAAATCAGTTTGTTCTTTAACTTGCAACTATAATTTCTTACAACTGAAGTGGAAGTTGTGAGGAGCTGAGATCTTAAATTTATTTCTATATTATTAAAACTGGCACTAATAGAGGCTGGGGAGAGTAAGATAAGGCCCTGAGTTCAATGGCTAGTGCATATGTAGAAATCTGGGCATGATAGCACAAGCCTGTGATCACAGCACTGGAGAAGCAGACATAGGCACATCCCTGGGACTGGCACGTGAGCTTGTCTTGATGCATTGGTGAGCTCCAGGTTCAATGAGAGAGTCTGTCTCAAAAATAAGGTAGAGGGAAATTGAGGAAGACATTTGGTATCTAGCTTACACAGGCAACACATACACACACACTTGGATGAGCACACATGTTTGTGTGCACACATACAAAAGTACATAACATGCACACAAAGGTAACACAAATAAAGATAATATCTATGTGTGTAGCATAATTATCTCCACCTGTCTGCTCACACGGCTCTCATCTAGAGCACTGCGAGTATAAGTGCTTTTGGATTCAGACAGAGTTTCCATATTTAAGTGGTATGGTTAAATTATATTTTCTCTGCAATCAGTTTTCACATTCCAATGTACAAATATTTGCTGCCCTGCTGCTAGTTTTCGAGGTGTCAGAAGGCGTCTAGGAGGCCGCTCGCCTTCAGCCTCTTTCATCTCACTGGTGACCTGTGCAGGCAATCAACATTGCTGTGCAGTAGTCATAAGGTTGATCAGTTGTCCTCATTTCTTCAACAGGCAGCACTGTGTGTTTTTTCATCCACCTGTGCTTTCAGGGGCTTGTACACTGTGAGTGGCTGCATCTACCTCACTGGGGCAAACAGGACCTCCTAGGTAATTTTGTGGTAGGAGCTCATATCTCTCTTCTTTGTGTTTTAGCAACAAGGCAATTTCTAATTTCTAATTAACTGTATTCTCATGGCTATACTTTGCTATACTGTTCCGTTGAAATTCACTCCTTCTAACTTCCCTCATCTGTGTATCCTTTTACCCACATGTCCCTGTCCCCTTTACGTGTCCCACTGTATCCTGATCACACTCATTCTGTGCTGCTCCTATGAAACACGGCTATGTTATATTTGTTTTGCTTTGTTATTACCCCATTCACCATTCAGAGTTTTTACGTGTGGCAGATACTGGTACACCTGTGCCCTGCCCCTTAGTTGCACATGTGAGATTTAAGAGTGCATGGGGAGACTGAGAATGGCTTCCAACCCCTGGTCCAGTCACCTGCATATCTGCAACAGGATAGGGAGACTTCAGGACCTTGGCTTTCCAGCCTGCACTGGGAGATGGAGAGTCTGTTGGGCAAAGCTCCATGAAAAAGTTACTCAGGTCAGGTCACTCTGTGGCATTATCTATAACACAAAGGCAATTGTCTCCATTTCTCCAACCCAGCTGGCATCATCTTAAGGGCCAGGAGACATTGTTCACTGTATCACACACCTCATGGGATGCTCTGAAGACAGCACTCTGGGCTGGGTCAGGCAAAGTGTACACCAGACCTGTGCATGCAAGACAATCGCTAATTCTATTTAGGAGGCCATTCTGTGCTTGAACCAAACCCAAGGTCAGCAGTGATCATGAATTGTACTAAACTTCTGGAGTACAGGAGCCTATGGTAGGCTCAGTGCTTGGGGATTGTCCCATGATAAAGCACACAGCTGTTCCCACTTACCGGGCAAGCTAGATTAATGGGAATATATCTTTACCAACACATTGCAGAGAAGACCTGTTTCCTGACTAATCACCTCCAAGACAGAGGAGTGTGAGAGTGGGCAGAGCACCCAAGACAGAGGAGTGTGAGAGTGGGCAGAGCACCCAAGACAGAGGAGTGTGAGAGTGGGCAAAGCACCCAAGACAGAGGAGTGTGAGAGTGGGCAGAGCACCCAAGACAGAGGAGTGTGAGAGTGGGCAGAGCACTCTAGGCAGTGACATTGGCCACTGTGGATGGGACAGACAGTGAAGAAAAGTTCAGATAACCCACATTCTTCCCCAAAGTCCTGGAAAGTTAGATTTTTAACAGGATAATCCAATCAGAAATAATAACACCATTGAACATATTGAATCAGTTAGGATTAGATTCAGCTGCACGGGAAAGACGGCTCAAACTAACAGGCTAACAGGACTCACAGAAAATGAGAAAGAGAGGGAGAGAGAGAGAGAGAGAGACAGAGAGAGAGAGACAGAGAGAGAGACAGAGACAGAGAGACAGAGAGAGACAGAGACAGAGAGACAGAGACAGAGAGACAGAGAGAGACAGAGACAGAGAGACAGAGAGAGACAGAGAGAAAGATCTGCTCACTGATAATAACAGCTCAAAGGCCAGCACTCAGGACATACATGAGACATACATACATGAGCATGTGTCCAGCTGATAACTCCTGTTATCCCAAGAATGTGTCTCATGATTTCAGCATCCAGAGAGTGTGCCAGAGCTTCATCCATCACAGACATGGTTCAGGGTAGAAGAAGGGGACCATGCTGTATTCAGAGCTACTTCTGGGAGTCACACAAAACACTCCTGCTTGCCGGGCGTGGTGGTGGCGCACGCCTTTGATCCCAGCACTTAGGAGGCAGAGGCAAGTGGATTTCTGAGTTTGAGGCCAGCCTGGTCTACAAAGTGAGTTCCAGGACAGCCAGGGCTACACAGAGAAACCCTGTCTAGAAAAAACAAACAAACAAACAAAACAAACAACCTCCTGCTTATATGGTGTTGGCCCAACACGTGTCCACATGTTGCTTTGAGGAACACGACAAAGCAGTCAGTTGAGTTAGTGGCAAAGAAAATCGAGTTCAAATGGGTTATTGTTACTAAGATAAAGAGGGAAGGGACAGAGGGATGGGAGGCAACTTGGAGTTTTACTCTCGGTTTTACGGCTGTTTTACTGTGAGGGTCCAGCGAAGGCTCAGCAGCTGAAGGCTCTCACAGCCAAGCTCTGACCTGAGTGGGAACCCAGGATTGCCAGAGGAAAGAGATCTGACTCTCTCAAGATGTGCGTGACTTCCATGTATACAGTGTGGACAATGAGAAAACACACACACACACACACACACACACACACATACACAGAGCAAATAAATAAATAAGTGTAAAAGGAGAATAATGACATGTAAGTTTTTCTCACACAGGAATTATTTTAGAGAATAAATTTTCTTTCAAAGCTACCATTTTATATAACAATAGAAATAAAATGGATAAAGGATATTTGTTTGCTCATTTGCTCATGATGATACATGGAATTATCTCCTGGCTAGAAATGATTAGAAATTCAACACATGTGTGCTTGTTACACTTTCCCTCACGAGAGTCGCAAACAGGCTTGACAACGGCAAAGCACAAGGCTAAAAGAGGATTCACATCGAGATGCATGGAGATAGGTTTCAATGTTGAAAATTATTTTGTTAAAAAAAGAAATGGCATAATAATAATTATGACAACAATAATAAATTGTGTTCAGCACTCTAAAAGTTCTAGAACTCAAATCCATAAAGTTCCCCATACAAGGGGAAATATACAAGTCCTACAAGAACTAAACATTGTTCTTCAGCAGGGACTATCACTATCTCTGATTTCTGATAACATAACACACATACATATGTACATATATACACACATATATACATACATATACAAACAGACACATATACACATACACTCACACATACATATACATATGCATATACATACATACATACATATACACACAACTCACACACAATCACAATTTTTATTTTGAATTCTTAATCTGCTGTTATGACAGCCACAGGAGTGACCCCCTGCCCCCATTTTTACTGGGTCAGTATGGTTCCATTTCTAAAGAAAAGGGTACATTTTTGTTCCAAGGAGACAGGGATGACAGAGCTCTGGCTGAGCAGCCAGGAGACAGGTTTCTATTCTTGTTTCCATGCATTGATTTGTGGCCATAAGCTAGTTACTTACAGTCTTTGGTTTTGTAATGCTTTTTAGTAGTTGCCGTTTTCCATACGCTCCTCATATATGATAAGCATAAGCTGGGAGAGTTACCTTGAACCCCATGAGATGGCCTCCCTTTGCTGGAACTGTCTGACCTCATTCTCCCAAGCAGGTAATTCCTCTATACTGCACAATGTAGGCAGTCCATATGGCATTGTTCTTTTCTTGGCATGCCTTCCTATCCAGACATATGAAGCACTGCAGACTCAACAGCTTCTAAACTTCAAGGCATTGTTTGCATGGAGATGTACTTAAACTATGAGAAACCCATCAATAATCCATTTGCAGACAGGGCACGAGGAAGCTGGTTTCTCTGGACACTTTGTGTGGAGTTAGATGAGACTGGTAGAATTCAAGCCAAGCTTTGGGTGGCTCAGTTCCAACTCTCAGATCTGGATGCAGATATGAGTGGGGAGCACGTGGGATCATAGGTTTCTGATAGAACAAAGATGGCCATCTGCAATATGAATGTGCCTAAGGGGATTTTTCTTCTCACTGTGAGTTGATCTCATGGTGCATCTAAGCATAGGGTACTATCGTCAATTAGTTCATTGCCATGAAATTCTGAGGAAAGCCACTCCTCTCAAAATAAAGCAGTCTTGTAAGGATATTTCCGGCCATCTAGAAACTCTAAAATTGCCTCCAGTGATTTTCGTGATATAAAAAAACCAATGAGGTTGAGTGGATTCAAAGTTTCAATCTGACAGGAGGGGGGGGGGGCAGGACGGATGCTTCAGGGCTTACCAGGCAGGGACTGACCATAGCTTTTGTGTCTCAAAATCATAAAAAGGAGAGTTTGATGTTCTCACTAAATGAAATGAAAAAAATATATATATCTGTCTTAGTTCCTTTGTCTGTCTCTGTGATGAAATCCTCCCCAACTAAAGCAGCTTAAAGGAGGAAGGGTTTGTTTGGGGTCAGAGTCCATCATGAGGGAGAATCCAAGGTAGCAGGGTATGCTCTGGTGACATGGAGACTTAGGGTACGGGGAGGAGAGACACTCCCAGTCTTCCCCAGTCCCCTTTCTCCCTTTGTACATTGAGGATCCCTGGCCACAATTAATCCGGATCTTCCCAAATCAAATATTGTAATTACGGTAACCCCCGCAGGAATCCCTCCTTCAGGTGACTGTGGATTCTGTCAAATTATTAATTAACATTAGCCATCACAGCAGGTAAAGTGATGGATAAGTTAATTAACTTGATCCACTCACCCTTTCAATGCGCACACATTTAAGAATATCATATTGTACCTACGTAATTGTTAGTTGTCAGCTAAAATACAATTTAAGAAAATAAAGGTAAATTTTATCAAACTGAGAAAATGATGAAGAGATTGGTAGCAGAAAGGCCGACGTGTTAAGGGCCAGCATGGTGAGGCAATCGCACGGTCTCCTTAAAGCTGCTTGAGAAGGAAACGATAGAGTGACTCACAGGGTTAATTACAGCCTAATTTCTGAGCCCATCATCACATTTCAGAATGTCTGACTTCACTTTCAAGTCAGACAAAAGAACCCTTATCTTTCTGCCTTTTACCGCTTGTGAGTTTTTCTGCAAGTGATTTTACCTCTCAACCTGATTTCTCACTGTAAAATAGAAATGACATCTCTTTCCTAGATTATAGGGAATCTACAAGAACTGTTCCAGGAACAGCGTACATCCTGAAGAGGTTAC
Organism: Mus minutoides; assembly: GCA_902729485.2. Classification (NCBI taxonomy): domain Eukaryota; kingdom Metazoa; phylum Chordata; class Mammalia; order Rodentia; family Muridae; genus Mus; species Mus minutoides. Next base: position 719,128 of record LR749772.1, read on the forward strand.
TTCCATTCCTCCTCCTGTTGTCTCAGAGGAAGCAGGAGTCACAGATCCAGCAGACAGAACATGTTAGGCTGTGCTGGGGATGTTTCAACTCCTTCTTTCCAATCTGTATAAAGGACATAATTAACCAAGCTAAAGATGGAAGTCTGCAACCTGTGCAAACCCTGATAAAGCTAGGACAACTCATCACTACCTCGTGCTAGCTTTTTTTTTCTCTCTCTCTGCTTGTTTGAGGGATTTGTTTGTTTCTTGAGTATTTAGAAGAAAGTATTAAGGCACCTGACATGAGGTGGAGACATAGGACAATGGGAAGGGTCTAGATGTGGCTTTGGTTTCCGTATTCCCTCCACTTCCTGTTGTCGAAACCAGCTTTTGTCCTGCTAACAGTGGCTCACTTTCTCTCCTTGTATTTGAGCATTTGGGGATGATCATGGATTTAGCAGACACATTGCTAGTGTGGGTCTAAGAGCTGTGTTCTCCTGAGTTTACTTAAAGTAGACTACTTCATTGAAGTCGGTTCTGAGAACAAAGTCTTCCTTTCCATCAGCTTTCTTCCAAGACCTAGAAACCATGTTTTCCATATTTTGATCAATGAATCATTCCAGTCTTCCACAGAATACATTAATTTTTCTGGTGATTTATAAAGTCCACAGCAATTACACCACCACCAAGAATTTGGTAACAGAGGGCACATCGCCTCTGCTGATCTCTGCCCACTTCCTCCTTCTCCTGCTCACGCCGCACAAGCTCAGAACAGCGCATACTACGGAGGTGGTGGAAGGAACTAGCACTGAGTCTTGCCAACATTCCTTTCAGGATGTTGGCAAAGATCTCAAATGTCAGCATGTAGGGGCGTGACAGGGAAAGGTTCGTGGGTGGAAGTGTGTGAGAGAAAAAGATGCCTGCCAGATAGGGAATCTGGTCTGTATACTTAAAGGCTATTTCTAGGATGGGCAACACCTGTCAACCTTACCACAGCCTTCGACACACTGGGAACTTGCCCATGGCCAACCAACACTGGGCTCATCCCTCCAAGAATCACCATATGCATCAAAGAGATGTTTTCTTGACATTCCTAAGTTCCTCAGAAAACCAGCCACCTGGACCCACTTTTCTCTTTAACTGTATTTGAGGAGTGGATCTTTAATTGCCAACAAAGTTTTCTTTCCTGAGACTTTGTCTACTGGCTTCCTTAGATCCTCGGCCCTGTAGAATGCACATCTGTAGAAAGAACACCCTAAGGGCCACTCTTGACTGCCTTTCATGGGACAGGGACAGGGATTTAAATTTAAAAAGGGTTCCACGAGCCACTGAGAAGTCTGAAAAGGTGTTTTTTTGTTTGTTTGTTTGTTTTACTTCCTGAGAATGATATAAAAGCATGTTTTTTGTTTGTTTAGTGTATGTGTAAGTGTGTGTGTGTGTGTATGTGTATGTTATATGTGTGAGAGAGAGACATAGAGAGACAAAGAGACAGAGAGAAAGAGACAGAGAGATTGTAGAGAGACAGGGATTAGAAAGGAATGGAACTTTTAAACTCATACAGAGAGTGGAACCGTACCTACCTCACGAATTAAAAGGAATGCAGTAAATACTACACTGCAAGATCAAAGCTCATCTCTGACATTTACAGCCTGGGTGTCCTGAGCGAAACAGTAGCCCTCCAGAAGCCCAGTTTCCCAACATTGGTTTGTTAGTCAACAAAACATCCAAGGTAATTCCATGGCTTTAACCTGAAATGCCCCTCCCCCACAGGCACATGTTCTGGGCAGTTGTTCTTCAGATGAGCAGTTATGTAGGTGCTGTGAAGCCGTCAGGACTTGAGAGCTGGCTGGTGGAAGACTAGCAGGGATAAGCATCTGATGGTTGTACCAACCCTATTTCCGTCTTCCTCCTGCTTCCTGCTCTACTGCGATGTGAAGGTCCTCTACCTTGTGCTCCTGATGCCATGCCATGCCCTCCTGGCCACAATGGACGGCAACCCTCTGAAATGTCAAAGTAAACATATCTCCTTTACTTCTCTGGCATTTTGGTCACAGAGATATGAGCATAACTGAGTCACATGATCAGCTTTTAGTGAAAGAAAGTGTGTTCACTTTGGCTCATGGTTCTGAGGGTATCGGCTTATGGGAAGTTGACCCTTTGTCTCTGGGCTTGCAGGGGGGCAGCACTGGATGCTGGGCAGGGAAGGAGAGCACAGGAGAGGAGGGAAGGACAGAATTATGGCATCACCTCAGGGCTTTCCCTCTGGGGCCTAGAAGACTTCCTACAAGGCCTAACCAGTTAAAGGTTACACCTTCCAACAGCACCACAAGCTGACAAGTTCTAATGAGGAAACGTCTCCTGGATGCTCTTCCAGTCACGCAGCATACAGATCTCTCCTGAAAACTCTTAGCTCCCTTCCTGGCACATAATAGGGGAAAGAGCTGAGTCTCATATCTTGGTGACAGGGGCCCCGTTTGGTGCAATTGTTTAAACCCAGATGTTGGAGAAATGGAAGACGAACCAGCAAAAGGCTAATAACAAGCACTGTGTAGCAAGAAAACCATTTTAAATAGGAAATGTGTCATACTATGATGCTGTGAGACAAGTGTAGGGGCAGAAGCGGTCTCTTTCCTCGTCTTCACGGGAGACATATTTATCCACTTAGAGCAAAGTCAGGTTAGCAAGAGAAGAGAGAAGAGAGCAGCTCCATCTGGTTCATAAGGCACAGGAGCCTCCAGGAAGTGGGACTGCTGTGTAGAAACATGATTGGACAGAAAGAGTATGAGCTCGTGATAACAGGTGGCAAGGTGTATCTGTGCAGAATCTTCTCAGCCTGTGCACAGAAGTCCCTCTCCCAGGTAGTAGCAGGGACCTGCTTTTGAACTTTCCCTTCAGTGGTAGGGATTGAACCTAGGACTTGGGGCATGCTAAGCAAACAATCTGTCACTGAGCTACAACCCCAGCCCTGCAGAAACATTGCTGGAATAGGGTCTCATACCTATAATCAAATAGGGGAAGTCAGGGTTTCCTTATGTCTATTACACAGAAAGACAAGAAAAATTAGAGGAATATTTTAGCTTTATTATCAGTTTTGAGGAGAAAGATTGCTGAAGGAATTCTGGCCTTCAAAGCGTGGCTCTGGCGGGCCTTCTGCTTCTCCCAATTACCTCTGCCTTGCTAAAATCCCATTAGATTACATTTCTAAAGCTAGCCACCAAGTCTTTCCATTATTTGGCTACCTCAGCCTCCTGAGGCTGACCACCAAGGCCCGGCTATCAACGTACTGAAGTCTAGCAATCAAAGGCCCCCTTTGGCTCACCTAGTTAACATGCCCAATCAAAACTAAACACCTTATCCTAACACAGGGTCTCCATTTTACCATTATAAATCACCATTTTCCTCTGGGCCACCATTTGCCTTCTCTCTATCTAGAGGCAGTCCTTTGTCCCTGTGGGACAAATGCCTCTCCCCCATCTCCCTCACCCCCTTTTCCTTCTCACTCATCCTCTATCTCCTACCTTTGTCTCTTATTCATTGCCTTTGGCCCATATGGGACAAATATATCTCCTTAGGCGAAGAACTTGGTCTTTTCCTTTCATTTCCTGTCGTCGCAAGCCCACCTGTAGAAGGAATTCTAATTCCTATGGGTTACTTCAAGAGAACATGCGGGATGGGAAACTGGAGGATGGTTTTCTGGGATCAGTACAAGGCAGTGTCTGTTTGGATAAATACAGTGTTTGCTGGATAAATACATCATAATAGAAAGTCTAGAGCCGAGACCTGAATACACATAGCCATTACCTCATATGTGACTGAATGGCCTGGTAGGCAGAGCAGGGACAGCGGTGTTGGCGATGTAGAGAGTAAAGCAGTAGGTCTTGCAGAAAACAAATGGAAGGTGTTTATAACCGTATTGTCAGCTCAGATTTGTTAAGTAGTACCCACAAGATGCCAATCATAAAGCAAAAGGGGAAAGAAATTAAAGCCACATTAAAATGAAAGGGTTCTGGACCTAGTAACCTGGTATTGACCTGCAAGTCCCAATGCTGGAGAGGCTGAGGCAGACAGATGTATTCCAAGTTTGAGGTCAGTTTGGGTTTCAGGGGAAATACCTTGTTTAAAGCAAACAAAACCCAACTGAAAACAAAACATATCCCTAAACCCCTAAACCCTGCAACAAGCACCTTAAAGCCACGTTGCAATATACTCAAAAAGCTGAAAAATAGTTTTCCTGTGGAAACCTGAGGGGGCCATCGTCCTTTGTGAAAACCCAGGCAATTGCAACAGCCTTTTCAGGTGGGCCAATAAATGAAAGGGAGAAAGCTCTCTCCATCCTTCCTAGATAGGAAGTGAAAAGCCCTTAGCTCTAACATCAGAGCCAGCAGAGATTAGCCTCAGAAGGGGTTAGCCTGGCAGGTTACACTCTGAGGCTATTTCGAGGTATTTATAAAATATGAGGAAATGAAATATCAATAAATGAATCTTAGGATTTAGTTTCTTACCACCTCAAATTGGAAACACTTGGAAGCTCTGCTCATTGTGCAATAAACACAACCTCTTCAATAGGCAGTGAGCGGGGTTTACTGAACATATAGATGATATTTGCAGTTCTGTGAAGTTTAAAAGAAAAACAAAATAAAACTGAAGTTTATGCTGCAGATGGTAGGGTCTGAATACCAATCGTTAACTTTATTGAGTAAATTATTTGATCAAAAAAGTAAACTCACATCTTGCTAGAAACTCTCATTTTGTCTGGGGATCTCATAATGATACCTGCAATCTTCCACAGTTTGGCTTACAGAGGGAGGAAGGTGTGGCGAATGGTGGTACGTGGCTGTACATCCTACTGTGAGGCTGTTGAGCTGTGATGTAGGATCTGTTATGGGGAGACTGGTGGCCCCTCACACCAGGGCCCCTTTCCAAAAAGGTTGGAAGGATGTATTCCCTACCAGCTATCACTCCTGACATAGCAGTGTTTCCTACATAAAGTAAGTATGTACCATGTGGCATACCTGACATCAGGGGAGCTCAGTTGCTCCTTCGTTTCTGTTATGAGTGTGAGCTCTGGGTTTCTTTCTTTTCTTTTGATCAAACATGACTTTTATTTCATTTTTTAACTAAAAGCTTTGTTTCCATGAAATATCATTTCTCTCCTTCCTTCCTTCCTTCCTTCTTTCTTATAGAAAATATTTCTACTTTATTTTTTTAACACTCCAGATTTTATTCCCCTCCTAGTCCACTCTCTGACTGTTCCGCATCCCATACCTCCTCCCCATCCCCCTGTTTCCACAAGGATGACCCCACCACCCACCCCTCACCCCACCAGACCTCTAAACTCCCTGGGGCCTCCAGTCTCTTGATTGAACACAGACCTGGCAGTCCTCTGCTGTGCATGTGTTGGGGGCCTCATATCAGCTGGTGTATGCTGTCTGGTTGGTGGTCCAATGTCTGAAAGATCTCTGAGGTCCAGGTTAATTGAGACTGCTGGTCCTCCTACAGGATCGCTCGCTCCTGGAGCTCTGGGTTTCTTTAGGCAATTTCTGTTCTTTACTCTTCCCCCAAGTTTGATATTGCTGTGCCCAAGGATGAATTTAGAAGTTCAGTGAAGGAAAGGATTTCTATTGTCATTTCCCCTCCCTTAATACATCATACTAACTACATAGTTATAGGAAAAGCATTTCACCACATGGCTTTAAATTAGGTGAGATTGCATTTGAACCTTACCACCGATTCAAAGTAGAAGGTCACAGTGCCACTCCACTTGAAAAAAAATCATTTTTATGTGTGCATATGAGTTTTGGGCAGTGCGTGGGTAAGGATACTACTATGTGCATGCAGTTCCTGAGGATGCCACAGAGGGTGTGGAATGCTCTGGACCTGGAATGACAGACACTTGTGAGCTGCCATGTGGACACCAGGAACCCAACCCTGCGGTTCTGGAAGGGCGGCAAGTGGGGAGACATCATTTTGCTGCAATTTTGCTGTCACTTGCTTTGTAATAAAAACTAACCAACTGTATTTCTTCATTGTGGCAAAGCACAGGGAGCAAACACTTACCATTTCAGCTGTTTCAGGTCCCATGACTCCACTGTAGTAAGCACAGCCATTACTCTGTACAAACACAACACCGCTGATCCAGAACCTCACCAAACTTCACATGCTTACTGGTTCAAAGTAATCCTGCTTCCCATAGAAAATTAATGTGTGCTGTCAAATGATGTATCACAAAATACCTTCTCACAGAATGACTGCCTGGGAATGAGGACCGGAAATCAGAAGAGTTTTCCTTCGTAATTTTCACCACCCCCCCATTCCCCCCCCCACCTAAATTCAGAGCGAGGCATCACAGGTGATCCAGAATGGACCCTAAGCTGTATGTAAGCTGTGAACCTGGTTTTCTACCTACTCTGTTTGATACAATTGTTGCTCCTTAACGCAACACAATTTCTTACCTAGATCTGGTGACTCGGTGGTCTGTGCATGGCTCAGTGATGGACAGCTTGTTTGCAGGCTAACAGACCACCAAGTTTGAGATCCAAAAACTATAAGAAACAAATGGACTCTCTTTGTTGGACCCAGCTGTGGTCCATTTCTGAATCCTCCCAAGCTCATCAGACCATTGCTAAGTCGCTTTAGCAGGAGTTCCAAATCCCCCTCACCTGAAGGCTGTCCATCTGTGTCCTGCTCCCTAGCCCACTCCAGACATTCATCTTCACTGATCCTAGTGGTGCTGTGCTGTCTCCAGCAATAGTCGTGTTAGGTACATTTTACATTTAAACCAGGTTCCCTTTTCCATGATGGTGCGACTTAAGACTTTGCAGTCTGCTGTTCCCACTCCTTGGTTATAAAACCCTTTTCCCTGTGCACTGTTAGGAATTGACCCCGTTACACCCTTTCCTCCCTTTCCCCCAGTCCTGTTTTCACTGCCCTAACCAGTGTCCTCCTCTGTTTTGCTGTCTCAGAGATCATCCTACTCCTCCAGGGAGCCATCCCTGTAGCCCTAGGCCAGCCTCTGAGGGACAGTGCCCGGCAACCTGACCACAAAGGACAGAATTAGATGCTAAAGAAGCTCTCTGCACTAATTGACTGGTTCTTCCTCTGCTGGGTCCCTTTGCCATCTAATCCATCGCAGAGACATGGCAGTCTGCCCTGCTCGAGCCTTTCAGATTGGAGAGGCTTGACATCTCAGTAAGATCAATTGCAAAAATGAACAGCTAAGCACTGCTCATTATATAACCCAAAGGTCTTAATTCCTCGAGTAATAATGCCAATAACTGTTTTCTGGGACTCGCCAAGGGAAGATGACATCTGGGTTTGATTTCACAGGGAGATGAAGGGTCAGGATGACGAAGTACGTGTTTTCAAACATACCCGTCAGCATGAGGAATGGTTTGTCTGTGCTTCTTGCCCTCCTGTGTGAACCTCAGATCAAATCGCAATCCCACCCAGGACTCTTCCAATGTGAAATAATACAACCATTTATTAAAAAAATATATAGAACCCTAAGTTGTTCCTATCATAGGCAAAAATTTTAAGAAATCTGTGATAAATAGTCTCCATTTAAAACATAACCCCTAGAACACTATAATGAAACACATTATCCCTCACTGGCCTTGGAAGGTTATCGCAAAATGTCCTGTTTTTCCACCAGCCAAAACTGTATCTAAGTTATCAGAACATGACTCTCTACAGGTGTCCCCATGACCCAGAATAGGGCCTGGCAAAGGACAAGCACTCAGTCCATATTTTTGAGAGAAGTTCTCACCATGGAAACCATATGTGGGTAATGACACACAGCTCAGTTTGGGGACAGCTGAGAGGCCCACACCTCAGGGCTCCCCGGTGGCAGCACCCCTTAGGTTGTCCCTCTCTTCTCTCTCTTTCCTGCTGGCTTGTCCATTCTTAGGGTCCCTTTCTGTTTTTTCCCAGCATTGTCTGTATGACTTCTCTTCTCTCTCTGCATAGCTTCCTCTGCCCCCTTTATGCTTTCCCCCCATTCTATCTCGAGGCAGCTCCTCCCTTCCCAGCTTTCCCATTTATTACAATCACACGGAACTGAGCCATATGTCAAATCAGATTCTACTTTCTTATAAGTTCCCTGTTTTCCTCATGGGACATTGAAATATCTCTATATGGCAAGAAACAACAAATTGAAACAACAAAAAAAGAAAAAGGATATTGTCACACGAAATGAGAAATATCCCTCTCACTTGGACATTCTAGTAGCAGAAAGTTGGCTGTTTTTGTGGTGAGGGAAGTAAGGTACCCTACTGCAGGAAGTGACTCTATCCCCATGAATATTCTGTGAACAGAGCTCAGTGAGGAACACAAAAGAAAGACAGGATTTTTGTGGAGATGAAAGATCACTTTGCACATTTAAACAGGATGTTTAAGTTGGTGTTGGACTGAAGTATTCATGTAAAACTAATCCGAGCACAGCATATAGCACTTGTCTATAATCCCAAAATGAGGAGACAGAGACAAGAGGGTCTGTGGGGCTCTCTGGCCAGCCAGTCTAACTGAATTTATGATGTCCAAGTTCAATGGAAGGCCGTGTCTCAAACAATAAGATAGAGAATAACAAGGAGATACTTGACCTCAACTTCTGGCCATGTGCACATGTGCACACACGCATAGATCAAAAAGAATCCTCCCCATTAAGTTAGAAGAATAGACAACAAAATCAACCAACTATGTCCACATGATCTTATCAAACTATCGTACTGTGATTTATATAAAGAAAAGTTGTACAATATAACACTGGAAAATAATATTAGAAATTCCTACCATATACTCAATGTTGTGTTTTATAAAAATAAAGAAAGAAGGACTATGTTTGGTGGATGCGTAGTTAGGTGTGGGGTAGGGGAGGATCCTCTGCAGGCCCACGCTGAGGCATCCCTTCCCCCTGAGGGAAGTATAGTATAGAATAGAGTTTATTTAGGGCATGGGGAAAGGAGTTGAGAGGGTAGTAGAGACAGAGAAAGGCAGAGAGGGAGTAGAGGAGTAGAGGCCAGCCATGAGAACAAGGAGAAAGAGTGGGGAGAAGAATGGAGAAAGAGAGGTAAGGGACAAGAGGACAGAGCAGGAGCAAGAAGGCAAGAGAGGGAGGAGGGGCAAGCAGCCCCTTTTATAGTGAGTCAGGCGGATCTTAGACAAAACTCTAACACCTAAGTTTTCAAGACTTTTTATAACTTAAGTGGATTTTTGTGGATAATGTACATTTTTTTCTTCTAAATATGACATAATTGTGTGTTGTTTCTCTCAAAAACAAGTAAAAATCATGTTAGGAAGACAGTGGTGAGTTCCTTTTCCTGTGTACCTCTCTGGGTTCCCTTCTTCTGCAGGCTCAAGATTGAGGATTAGGGGATGAGTCTCCCTGTGCCCCCAAAGACCTTTGTTCTCCCCTGGTGCTTTATAAGGGCTTTTTAGAAATAGGTAAGTTAAAAAAAATTTTTTTTAAAGAAATAGGTAAGTGGCCTGTCACTTGGTGGGATGAAGACTATTCTCTCTCTCTCTCTTTCTCTCTCTCTCTCTCTCTTTCTCTCTTTCTCTCTCTTTCTCTCTGTGTGTATTCTCTGTGTGTGTGTGTGTGTGTGTGTGTGTGTGTGTTTGTGTGTGTGTGTTTATGAGGGGAAGCTGAATAGTCAGAGAACAAAGAGAAAAGAAAATAACACACTTTGCCATTTCTATAACCTTTACTGAGAATTTCCTTTTGAGACCATAAATTCATTTCTTTCAAATAAAAGGCTTTGCTGAATAAAAATATTTTTTTAAAAAAGCCTCTTCAATTGCTCCACCTTTCTGTTGGAGAGGAACCCATTAGACACTCTCTTCATTATAATTAAGCTTGATACAGTGTAACTGGAAGCATTTATGTGAGCGCTAAAGACTTGTTATCACCTTAATATGAAGCAGCAAGCCAAAGAATAGACTATATTCTCTCAGATCTTAAGAGCATAGTCTCACTTTGTTCTGATGCTAAGGGAAGGCAGATGACTCAGGATGGGGACTGACCCTTTGTCCTGACCACACTGTTCTACTCAACATGTACAGATACAGTCATAGCTGACTAGAGATGGTAGGGGATCCTAAAGCCAGACAAAGAACCTGTCGAGGAGAGTGGAGGATCAGGGGGAGGCCGAATGGTGTGCACACGGAGAAACAAGCCTTGCCAAAGGACTGTTAGGTAAAGAAATCTGGTCTCCAGCAAGATCTTAGCAGAAATTTGTAATTATGTTGCCTTCTGTGTGGATGTTTCCAGAAATTTGCAATTATGTTGCCCTCCTTGTAGGTGTTTATCTGCAACACTACCTGTGGTTCTGTAACTGGAACTTTTTGATGCAATACAAAGACTGATAATGAACAAATATTTGTGTCCAATGAAAACTACCTATAGTTTACTATGCAATGAATCTGCATCTGTTTGTGTATTCAACTGACTCGGTGACAAACAGTGCAGGAAAATTCGATTTAGAAAAATTAATTACTTGCCTATGAAAAGCTTATTTCCTTATTTCTTCATTTGAGCAGAAAAGTGACTTTTGAAAGGCAGACGTTGGATACTTGAAGAGATGCAAATGTGAGGTGTGTGTGTCAAGGTATGAAAAGCTGAGTGGGATTCACTGGGGAAAGTGAGAAAGGAACCGCAGATGAACTCAGGTTCACTGGGAGCTTTTCACAAACACAACCTTAAGAGCTATCATTCCTGGGCTTAATTCTGAAAACAGTAGTGTTACTTCTGTCTGTGGAGCTCCAGCCCAGGAGAATGGAGCTATTGAGAAGAGGTAGGACCGCTAAGAGCTGGGACATCATTGAGGGGGACGTCTTCAGTTCACTGAAGGGAGTTGTGGGTTTTTTATTCCTTCTTCCTGTCTCTACCTTCTGAACACAGAGTGGGCAGTTCTCCTGTGTCTCTCACCAATGCAGTGATGTTCCACCACAGGGCCAGAGCAACAGACTCAGTTAGCCATGGGCTACAGCCTCTAAAACAGAGTCAAAATTAACCTTCCCTCAGGGGATGGAGAGATGGTTCAGCATTTAAGAGCACAGGCTGATCTTCCAGAGGAACCAGGTTCAAATCCCAGTACCCACATGGCAACTCACAACTGTCTCTAACTCCAGACCTAGGGGATCTGACACCCTCATACACACACATATACATTTAGGCAAACGGGTAATGCACATAAAACTAAAATACTGAAAAAAAATCAACCTTCTGTCTTTGTAAATTGATTGATTACTTTGTGTTTTTAACACAGTGACACAGGTCCAACTAAACCCAACAACATACTCATTAGTTCATACTCATAACTGTCAACTTGACATAGCCTATATTCATTTAGGAAGAGGGACTATCAATAGTAAATTACATAAACCAAGTTGGTGTGTGTGTATGTCTGTAGAGGATTATTTGGATTATTAATTGAGGTGGGAAGACCCACCTTGAATCTTGGTGGCATCATTTTAGGAGCTGGGCCCTGAACTATTTGAGAATGAAGAAAAGTTAGCCGACCATTAGCAACAAGCAAGCAGGCAACACCAGACTCTTCATTCTGATTCGCTTCTGACCATGGACAATCGAGTTCCTACCTTGGCTTCCCTGTGGTAAGCGAGTGTAACTTGACATTGTAAACCAAATAAGTTCTCTCCTCCCTAAGTTGGTTTTGGTAAGGATGTTTTATTATGGCTACAGAAGTGAAAGCTGGATCTGCAGCTTCAGATGCTCATGCAGTCTCTGGCATGGACCAGGAAAATCTATTTGGACAGCCCACTTGAGTGGTGTGTGTCCCAGCAGGCAAGCCCTCAGGCACTGGAAGACCATACAGAGGCTGAACAGAGTAGTAGACTGAGAAATCCCACCACTGTCTACACACACTAAGGATGTTTCTGGAATATTTGGCTTCTTACTCCAAATAAAAGAGGTGTCCTGGTAGGGCAAACCCAGAGAATTATCCTTCTCTTTCTTCAAAAGTTCTGTCCTGGGCAAACTTTACCATTCAGCGTCCAGGCATAAACCACATCATCATGCTGTGCTCCTGATTTCCTGGACCACGGGTTCTCTGTGGCATAGATTCGTATCTTCTTGTCTAGTGCGATGTTATGCTCTGTGTCAAGTGTGGGATGAGTAATGCTACACAGTTGCCTTTTGTTTTCCCTGCTTGATAGAATTGCAGCAACCACAGCAGCGGGCCTCAGAAGGTGAAGCACAATAGGACATTCTATTTGATGATCAACGCAGTGAACGGAATGCAGTGAAATGCCCTGTGTGGAACAAATATTCACTCAGAGGCACACCACAACACTGACTCTGATGTTATTCCTTAAGGAGTCTGCATGGTTTAGAATGGGGATTCTAGGATCTATCAGGGGGAGTGCATCTCTTGGAAGCCATTTCTCTAGGTGTCTTAAGAATGGCTTAGACGACACAGATTACTTAATTTCTCTTTTGACAAGTACATAAAACCCAACAGGCTTGTGGAAACAGGACAAGAAACAGGGAAGCCAGCTTTGTGGAGAGGTTTTCACTGACAAAACACAATAGAATCAAACAGCTTTCCCCTTTGCAGATAATATGATTTTACTCTTAGAGGACTCAGAAGGTGGAACTAAAAGAAAAGCTTTAAGAACTATTTTTTTTTCTTTTGGAAATCACAATAATATATTGCTATATAAATATTTGAAAAATCCCAACAGTTTTTTCTACTCATAACCAGGCATTCCAACACAGAAACAGTGCCTGACTCCATTCATGACAGCTACTAAACCTACACATAACTGAAAATATATCTGTTGAGAAATTCACACGCCTGGGGTGCATATTTCAGGATTAATATTTTAGTGAAGTCATAAAACAAGATTTCTGCAAATGGAGATGTCATATCTTTGAGTGAGGAGATTCAACATCATAGAAGCACTTCCAACACGATATGACTCAATCAGAATCCTAACGGGCTGTTTACACACCCAGGCCTCAGGGTTAAAACTAAGGAGATGAATTATCAATTACACATGAAGGAGTACATTCGACTTTTGAGAATGCTTTGGAAAAGACACAATGGGACTTATGATCTAGGTGTGTAAGTGAATGTCAGAGTTATCCCAATCAAAACAGTGTGGTTGTGGCATACAGTCAGGTATATTGATAAACAAAGAGTGGAACTGAGAATCCAATTCAAAAATGCCTGGATTCCTAACATAAGATAAACATGATTTGGGCAGCGAGAAAGTGTAGATGTATTCATACAAAATTATAAATGACTTTTAGATTAAAGATCTAGGTGAAAGGTAAAATAATTTTAATGTTATAGTAAAATTCAACAGTTATTCTTTTTTGTTTTAAACCATTGAGGAGGAAAGTTGCTTTTAGGTCTGGTAACAGGGATGAAATAAAAAAAATAAAAACTAAAAATGTAACCTCTTCTCATCTCTGCTTACGTGTTGACTCCATCATATCCTGGGGACAGATATAAAGCTTGTATCTGAAGGTAAGTCACCCAAAGTCACAGAACTCAGCACAGAGAACAAAGGGCTACTCAGAGTATGAGAATATTTAACCAATGTGAAATATGCACACTTCTTTAGTTCAGTAGTTCTTTCCCTTGAATTAGCCATGAGCCGCCAAGAATGTTTGTTTAAACCATACCTGGGCCCTACCCTTGGCTTCTCATTAAATAGATCAGATTAGGCCCTGAGAACTGGGACTTCTAATAAGCCTACAATGTTCATGCCTCCAAGGGTATCCTCTCTTAGGCAAAAGCATACTTCGGTATGCACTTCTGTGTACAGAACACCATGGTGCTCATATGTGCACTATACTGAAAGCCACCAATAAGCACACACTTTGACCCTACTTGTTTTAGGGGTGTATTCATGTAGCAGGATGCAGAAGCAGAGGTAGCTAGATAAACAGGGACCGAAGGCCAGAGTCAAACTCTTAAGTAGAACTGCTGTTGGGCCAAGCCAAGGTTGCCTAAGGACAGAGCAATGACGATCTGGCACATGGCAGAATTAAGTCAATGGCAGAGACACCCCAGGATGGATTCTCTTTGAGAAAGTAAAGGAAGGAGGTGACAAATGTCAGAATCAAAAATGTCAGAATTCTGGAAATCACACAGAACTTGGAATTAACCAGGTAGTCGTTCCCCAAAAAAAGGCTTGAACTCCCTCCAGTCCCATCCCCTGCTCCCCACAGTAATCATCTTGGGGCATCTTGTTTTTAAAAATCTTACAGCCCCTCAGCAGGGCAGCTCCTGAATATGGCAGCTGAGCCCTAGCAGAATTCCATCCCCATGTCCACAGTGCTGTCACTTGACGTGTCTCAGAGCTCACTAGAATCTCCTCTTCTCTGCTTTGTCTGTATTTAAGAAATTGCCTAATGACCACAGACTCCCCCCCCCCAAAGGACATTTTTGGGCTTAAAAAAATCATTCTTTTGTACTTTAACCATCCAACCCCATGATATGATGTACTATGACTTTTTACATATATACAATGCATTCAGTTATCCCCAACTAACTGCTGCCCAGCAAGCTCAGACAGGAGTATGAAATGCTCACCCCACTGAGATCAAGACCCCTCCTTTATATAAGTTCTTTCCCCACATTCACACCTGTTTCTTTTGTTTTGTGATCCCTTGTGTATGACTAAGAGCATCTACCATGGGCTTTGGAACTGTCTCTTGAAGATTAGTGGGCTCATCAGTGGGAACACAACTGAAGACAGTGACTTCCCCTCTCAGAATCTTTCAGTAACCAATAGTTAAGGTTCACCACCCCTCCCTACACACACACACACACACACACACACACACACACACAGCCAGCGATAGGCTTCTCCCAATCTGTGTGGATACAATGTCACTAGAACTACTCTATATTCCACTTAACAGCACATGTAACCCACAAATCAGGGCTTAAAGGTCATTCCTGAACCAGGCCAGTGCATGATGTGTTCAGTGCATCCCTCCTTGGAGGGATGGAGTTGTCATGTGCATGGAGTTGTCACATCCTCCCTGTAGCCCTGCATGGGCTCATAACCAGAATAAGTTCACTCTCTTCCTGAAAAACCTACCACTGGATAGGAACCCATCTCACCTAAGGTAGGCAGCTCAAGATACTACAGAAGGGACACAGGGACTCGCTTCTGAGATGACCAGCATTTACCAGCATATTCTGTTCCTGAGTAGGGTCATTTCTGTATCAATCAACTGAGATTTCTTCTTCCTCAGTACCTTAGTATAAATTGACAAAAAACTAACCAGCACAGTATCTATTTGCAGAAACACTAAGACACTGGAGACCTGAGGCCTCTGAGTCTATATCTACTCCAGCCACTCAAGAAACACAAAGATTTGGAGGCTCTCCTGACCTGCACGCCCCTCCAATCTCTGAAAAAGAGGAAAACCCCACTGAGCAATAAGTTTCATCAAAAGTTAACAGGCAGCACTTCCAATTAAGAAGAGAGACACTGATAAAGATGCTTCCTAAATCACCAATAACAGAAAACAAATGCTCCAGCCTTGCCATGGGAAAGATGGAATTAACTTTCTATCCTCTATCCAAAAAAATGATATTACAAAATTATTGTTTTAGGAAGAGGCAATAAAAGAGTATATGGAGGGGAAAAAACCTGGGGGCATGAGTATCACAGGGTTTAGAAAGGAAACCATTAAGAATAGCAAGTTCACACAATTTTCCAGAATAGAAGAGGTTAATGATAGTACGTAGCTTTTTATGATTTATATTTGCATGATTTTTACCCATGTTATTATCTAATTCTAACCTTTCACATAAGTAGATGGTCGAGCTTTTCTCCTGCTGCTCTGATAAAACACTGATCAAAAGCTCCTTAGAGCGGGGAAAGGGTTTATGTGGGTTATGCTTCCAGGTCACCCACTGTCACTGAAGGAAAACTCAGGCAGAACTTGAAGCACAAACCATGGAGAAACGTTGCTTGTTGGCTCACTCTGGGGATCGTGCTTACTTAAATATACACTTAGTTATACGTTTACTTATACAGCTCTGGACCAACTGCCCACAGGGGCTGGGCCCTCCCACATCAGTTAGCAATAAAGATAATACCTGGCAGAGACACTCACAGAGCGACTCGCCAAAGACAGTTACTCAGGCTGACACTCCTTTCTCAGGTAACTGTAGTCAGTGTTGAGTTGATGGTGGTCAGTAATGACTAGGGCAATAGACTTTCAAATTACATCAGCTCATCCACAAAGCTGTGCTGTACCAACCGCAGGCAGAACTATATAGGTGGCGTTAGACTAGGCAGGACCCCTTCAATCCATTGTGAAACATTCCAAATTATCATCATGAATTTGGTCCTGGAAACCACTTTGAACTTCCCCAACCTTTCTAGGTTAGGGCTCCTACTCCTTTGCCATTACCAATGTGACTTGTTTGCATTCTCCTTTGATTTAATTATCTTTGTTAGCAGTTCACTTTATGAGATTCTCCAGAAACCAGATATTGCTCATGTAGATATTGCTGTTTGCCACTCGGTTTCAATTTTCGCCACCTCTGACTTTCTGCCAATAAACGCAGGCTGGATAATGTTTAGGACTTTAGCTACAGCCAAGGTGGAGTCCGTATCCACTTCCAACAAACTTTTAGTTCAGTTTGGGAGAAGTAACAAATGGATAAATGAATACTTAGCCTACTCCAGGTCATGGTTAGAGCCTCAAAGGAAAACAAACTTCAGTCTGAGAGCCAGAAGAATGGGGCAGGATTGTAGGAGCAGCCACAAAGGGGTGGCCCTGGATTGGAGCCCTGGTAAAAGTGAATGTGGGGGGGTGAGAGAGAGAGGGAAAGAAAGAGAGGGAGAGGGAGAGGGAGAGGGAGAGGGAGAGGAGAGACGCTCAGGATAAATTGTACAGATTAAGAGGTAAGTGGATAGTTACTTTTCACAGGCAAATTGAGATTCCTAGCAGAGCAGGAAAATTCTTGAGAAAATAGGTGGACTCTCTTTTTTTCCTGTTAGATAAGTAAAAGTTGTTTATTAGTAATTGTAATTGTTTTAATATCTATAAAAATTAGACAACACACGTAGGAAGAGATTTACTATACAGTCTAAGAGTGCTCCATCCATGACATGGAACAGAGACTATGTCTACCGATCGGAGCCATGACTTGGATCAGAGAATGCATACATGGGAAGGTTTCAGGGAGAAATAAAAGATGTCAGGGCTTTGTTCTACATCAAAAGGTATCATTCTGGGTCTTGTCTGGAAGGCTCCTCTGTTACACAACTGTTTGACTAATGTGATGGACCGATTACCTTTAGGTAGCAAAATATTCTAGTTCATATTTTATTACTGTATTTGTAAAGAAAAGTAGTTGACTTCCTCTATGATGCTTGCTTCAAATTAGGACCAGGAGAGAACTTTGCAGACCAAGGACAGAATAATGGGGCTAGGAAGCATACTTGGTTGTCATAGCTGAGAGAATACTAATGGGACCTAGTGAGTAGAACCACAGAAGTTACCCATCATGTGACAATGTTCAGATCAGCTTAGTCCTGTTTCTGTTCCCTTTAAAACAAAGACACCACCCATGAACTTAAAAGCAACACAGGGAAAGAAGCCATGTGGAGTCAAGGAATGTTGGCTGTGCGGAAGGAGATGTCCTTGGCAAATAAAGCATACTTGCAGGTGCAGGAGATAGAGCACAGTCCCTTGCTTTGGAGCATTCTCTATTCACTCTGTGACCTAAGTTCCCTCCACTGTACACATTTTACCTGTGAGCTGTGTGGAACATTCTAGGCTGTCTACGAACAAGAACACAGGTGCCTATCACCAGCGTTAGGCTGTTTGACTGTCGACAGAGCTCAGCATGTATCAGGCCATTGTTCCCATAAGTACATAAACCTGTAGTCTCTTCTTTACCAGATTCCTTCTTCTCTCCTCCTGGTCAAGATTAGCTCCAGCACAAGGCCTTGAGTTCCAACCTTGCCCATTATAAGGAATCCGCTGCAACTTCTCCCTCCCCTTCCCCTTCTTGTCCCGCCTTCTCACAAGCTCCTTTTCCTCACAACATTTGTCTTCCACACAGCCAACATTCCCTATTTCTGGGCATGTATTCAGAGGCACTTGCACACCCAGATGTATTGAGGCCCATTTGCAATAGCCAAGATGCACAGAATCAAACACAGTGCCCAGCAACACACAAAGGACTAAAGAAAATGTGGTATATACATAGAGTATGGTCCAGCCATAAGAATGACATCCTGCCACTTACTACATTATAGAAATGGATGAAAATGTGTACAGAGGTCAGATACAGAAAGGCAATCCCATATATCCAGAAAGAGGCAACAACTCAAAAGCAGAGCCACAACTGTTAGAGGTTACCAGTTGTTGAATTTGTGGTAAAAGGGTGCATGACATGATCAATACGTGCTATGCATAGGTAAATATCACACTGAATACCATTAATATGTGTAATTAATATTTGTCAATAAAAATGTTAAAAATAAAAATCTAAGATCAAGTCAATAATATTGGCATCACTACCACCACCACCATCATCATCATTATTATTGTTTTTGGTCCTTTGCTCTACTGGAGATTTGACACTAATTTCTAGAGAGACCAAGTAAAGAGACAACATGTCATCACTAAAATATTTATGACCTTCTTTCTGTATGCCAAGATTTTGGTGAAATCACACATTAACCCAGCATCTCTTCTATGCTCCCCAGCCTTGCAGGAGCAAGCACCCAGAGCAGGAGCTGCCAATCAAAGCTTCTAGGCTGAAGTCTGATGGCTAAAGGACAGCCTGTCAGCCTACAACATCCTCTTGCACCGCATCCTTTCCTGGAGCTGAGGATGAAAATGAGTGGTCTCATGTTAAATGTAAGATGTCGCCAACCTTCTACAGCTACAAGGGGGCTTCCCACAAGGGCAGCATGTTCTTGCAAATATAGCTACTTGGAGCCTTCTAGTTGAATGCACGGAATGTTCCACATGCTCAGTTTGAAGGTCTCTAACGTGCTGGAATGAGGCTTATTGAGAAAACTTAAAAAGCTAATTAGGTTCTGCCAGGCCATAAGGAAAAGGCTTACTAAACGAAGATGAAAGGCAAAGTTACTTGATAATTATTTGGAAAGAGATATTTGCTGATTAAAGCCACAATCTCTCCACCTACTAAATTAGCAAATGTTAAGGAAAAAAATATATATTAAACAGCCAAATAGTGCTGGCCAAGATCTAAAGATCAAGAATGCAATAGGAGATCTTCATTGCAATAGAAACACGAAGTCATTCCCGTGTGAGGAGGATGAATCTTCCAGTAAATACCACAGTCACGGTCCTAGCCATTCTTATCCTAGGAGGTTTCATAACAGTACCATAAATAATAAGAAGAAATACACAATGATGCCCCTCAAACACTGTTCAGAGTATGAAATTAGAATCAAACACAGTACCATCAGGTAAGGAAACAGACCACAAAACGTAACTCATCTTTCCAAGGAACATTTACTAAACACTTCTATTTCTGAATACTGTGTTATGTCACCATAATAAAACATTTGCAATTCTTAAAATTATTAATAAAAATCCTTAACATAAGATGTGAAAGGAAATTTGTGAAGCTGCATGTTGACCTTGATAGCCGTGATGCAAAATAAGTGATTTTATTTTTCTTATTTCAATAGAAACATCAATGAGGCAAAGCCACTGGTGGTTCTTCAGGGACATGAATTCAGAATGATGTTCTTTGGCGTGACTTGTTAATTTATACTCTGTATGGTAAAGAAAAATCTAATTCAACAAGCAGAACTTTTGCTCTTGTCGCCCAGTGTCAGCAGGCACTTGACCTGCTCAGGTGTTTGCAGTCTGGATCACAGAGGCAGAAGCTACTCAGTGCAGGGTGTGAGTGAAGCTCTGAGTGAATGTGCGTTGCTGACAGGGATGTCACTGTGTCAAGGACCCCAGTGCCTTAGGCCTGAGGGAATGGTTGGGGTGAGGATGTTGGTAGTGTCTGCAAAGATGCCTTCCAAGGCTTTCTCCCTCCCCAGATGACTGTGGCCCAAACACTGCTTGCCTATAGTGACTGCTTCTACTAAGATTAGCCATGCTAATCTCCTTTTGACTAATAACTCAGCCTGTTCAACTATGCAACAACTCCCTGTTCAACTGTAAATAAACACACTGAGCTTCTGGGATGCTGCAGCCTCTCCATCCAAAACCACAAGCTTTTCTGTGTGCATCTTTTCCTCATTTCCTCATACCCCCAGTCAAGTTCTGAGCCATTCAGGACATGGTCACCCAGTTCTTGCCTGACCTTGGCCACTAGTAGGCTAGGATCTGAGGCTGCCTTCCCAGGAAGCCTCTTCTTGTACCAGCTCTGCTTTGCTTTAGTTTGCCTTTTTCTGATATGATTTAAAACACAAAGGAAACACACTGGAGTTATTTTACAAGATGTCCGTACATTCTCTTCCTGTGGAAACAGGGCATTCATGGTTGGTCTCTTTGGGAATCCTTCTGAAATGGCAGATCTCGGCCTGCATCTGACTTGCTCACCTCACAGTGCACATGAGTGGATCTGGGTGCAAGTTCCCATGGAGTAGTGTGAACTGTAGAGCTAGACACATGGACTCTAATAGAAGCAGAACACAGGGACAGAACCATGCCACAAGGGAAAATGAGGTGTCTTTTTAGAAGTTTTCCTCATGAGCTGAGTCAAACCCTGCCTCAACTGTCACCCAGAACCAGCAGCTTCCCTGGAGATAAGGCCCCAGACACAATTCCTCAGAGGGCTCACCTGGCTTAGGGAAGGGCTCTCACCAAGGGAAATGAGTCCTTCTCTAATGCGTGGAGACATGCCATCCCCAGTCAGAACGTGTTCACTTTACACCAAACAGAGATGATTAAATATTTAGGTGCAAGTAATGGCTGTTCCCTGGCCTTCTGCAGCCCACAAAAAGAAGAAAAGAAGGAGAGAGAGAGGCAGGGGGAGGGAGAAGATGGAAGGGAGGAGGATGGGAAGGAGAACGGAAAAGAAAAGAGGGAGAATTTTTCCTCTTAGTTTTCTCTGAGGTGGATCTTGGAGATGTGTCTTAAAATATCTTCCTTTGAAAGGCAGCCCCCTTTAAAGGCCTTGAGTTTTCCAATAACCATGTCATCATTCTTGTGTTCAATGTACCTGTCCATCTTGGAAGGAAACACATCTGGGCATACTGGCACATACCACTAATCCCAGCACTCAGGAGGCAGAGGCAAGTGGATCCCTGAGTTTGAGGCTAGCTTGGTCTACAAAGCAAGTTCCTGGTCAGCCAGAAGTATGCAAACTCTGTCCAGAAAAACTCTGTCAGGAAAAGAAGAGTGGAAAAGTGTAGCAATTGTCTGCTTAGCTACTAATTTTGTCTGTTAGCTGAGGCACAAGCTGGTTCATATGGAGGAGGACTCATAAAGGTCTGACTGTGTGTTGCCCACATAGGAGGTGTCATCAACTGTGATTGTTCATGAGCAGATGCTATGGCCTAAGTTCATCCAACTTAACCTCTTCTCTCTCATGGTAGAATTATTTTCATTGTGATGTACATACATATCACACACACACACACACACACACACACACACACGTTACATGTTCTATAACATTTGGCATTTCCACTATTTAACAAATCAGTGTCATTAAGTATACTCATAATATTGTGTAACCATATGCCATCAGTTCCTGAGATCTTTCATCATCTCAAAGACTTTGTGTCACCAGGCACAGGCTCCCCATTTCCTCTCCCTCTTTAGCACCTGCTAAATTGCGTGGATTTTCGTTTTCTATGAACATGATATATGTGTGAGTATACAGTGCCCGTCTTCCTTAACCTAGCATAATGTCTTTAATGTTCATCCCTGCTCTAGCATATATTTTATCTTTTAATAAAATATTTAATAATTTCACAAGTTGGACACATCCTTTTCGGCTCCTTTGACTTGCTGATGGGCATTCAGTTTGTTTCCACACTGATTTTTTTTTTTTTTAGAATTTCTTATATGAATATTGTATTTAAATAATTCTCCTCCCTCCATTTTTTCCCATATCCCTCCAACTCCTTCTCAAATTCTTGGTCTCTTATTGTTTAATTATAGTTGTCACCCCTAGAAGAGCCTTGGGCAATTGATTGCTACAATAAAAGAAAGAGAGAAAGAGACAGACAGAGAGAAACAGAGAGAGACAGGGACACAAAGACACAGAGAGACACCATTCTCTATAGAGGTTATGCCTAAACACACATGAGTCATATTAAGTGATCTCACTATGTTGTGTTAATAGACATGTGCATCTGCATGTGTAAAATTACAACTGAAGAATAAGAGGCCATTAATTTGCTCCCATACTTTGACTGTCCTGTTTCGTGCTGCTGCCAGTCATTCTGGCTGTCCCCACTCTTAGCAGTGATGTTCTTTGTGCTAGCATGGGTTTGAGGATTGGTTACACTTGCTCAATCTTCATCCTTCTCTCCATTTTATAGACAGGGAAACTGAGGATTACTTCTGGTTGCAGAATTTTCAGACACTGCCAGGGCGACCTGGATCAGCAGGTGCAGTCCCTTTTATGAGGAGATCCAACGAGACAAGCCTACGTTTCTGCAAACTCAATGGTTTGGCTCACCTATGGACTAATGACACTATACAAATCATGTCATACATGGTTGCTTCATCACGGAGAGCTGGTTATTTGAGTCTATTCCCCAAGGAAAGCATTACTGACCACTTCACACCTTGTGATCCAAGTGTGAGGTTTCATTTTAGAAAACCCATTTGCTTTTTCAGAGCATTGGTGATGAATGTTCTAGAGAATTTATGAAGAAGGTGAGCTTTTAGATCAACAGTCAGACCTGGACAGTGTTTCCAAAGCCAGGATGTGCCATTTCAAGTGAAGGAAGAATTAGAAGCATCTCTTGTCCAAGTGGAAGGGCTGGTTGTCATTTATCTACAGTCACATGAGGCCCCGGTTCATTTGTAGCCACTGCCTTGGGTCCTGTGCTACTTTCTGCCTGCCTGCCCTCTCAGGACATTCCCTGTAGCTCAAAAGCTTGGCTTGTTGAGTGAGCACTCACCAAAGGTCAAGTTCAATCTGGCTACCAGACTTTCTCCCTTCCTATTCCCAGATGCATACTCTACTCTACATATCAACCTCGTATTTATATTCCTAAATCGATGGAAATCGTAGCCCAGAGAAGCTAACGCAATCTGTTTCAGAGGTCCATAGCATTTTCAAACACAGAAACAGTTAAGTGGATCTCTTAAAAAAAAACAAAAAAACAAAAAACAAAACAAACAAACAACAACAAAAAAAACCCCACAATGTTTTAGGGAAAATTAAATGAACCTTCAGTCACTTAAAAAATAGGCATGCTGTCAGTGCTCTGTTGCTTGCTGGCTGATTCAATGATATTTAAGATAGAAACAAACATAGTACAGAATAAGAGGAAACCTATGTCTGCACCATTGATGTGAATATGATTTACAAGATGGGATGAAATCACCAACTTCTGATGCTCAGCCACGAAAGATTAAATAGCTCCAGACGCTACAGCCAGAAATCTAAATGTGAACATTATATCTTAAAAGTGGACATTATTTAATACTGAAAAGCTATGGGGGGACCTATCAGATGGTTCAATATCTCAAGAAAGCGGTGTTTATTTGTATGTCAAGAAGGCAGTGAATTATATGGCCCTGTGTTGCTGGGAACCTGAATAGGCTCCTGAGAGCTCACCATTGTGATTCTTCCTGCGACATACATGTCTATGGCATGAAGTTTTCTGATAAGTCTACAGTTATACGGAGGCAGATGATGATGATGATAATGATAGGGTATTCCTAATATGAATACAATGCATAAAAACAGATTCTATACCCATTTCTTAGGAAGACCATTTAAAGCATGTGACTCCTCCTACTTTGCCCATTTGGATACTGGTGCCATCTGTCCATAATAATCAGTGAGACAGAAACAGAGAAACAGAGACAGAGACACAGAGAGATAGAGAATCAGAGAGAGAGAGACAGAGACACAGAGAGACAGATAAACAGATAAACAGAGGCACACACAGAGAGAGAAACCATTCTTCTCCAGAGGTTATGCCTAAACACACATGAGTCATATTAAGTGATCTCACTATGTTGTGTTAATAGACATGTCATCTCACTGATTACCAATGTTTATACTGTGGGGAGGGTCTATGACTTTTACATATCTTCCTGAAAACCTGTCTTGTCTCACTCAAAAGATATGGCATAGTTATACATGGGCAAATTTTTGAAGGCCATATTACCCATGCTAAAATTAGAATATCTAAAATCTGAGAAATAAGACTATAAATATTCAACTGGTCATAACCTTTGAACTGTCTGGAGGAGTGATGATGGCTGGTCATTGGCTTCAAGAAATCATTAGCCTCAAGTCCAAGGGTAATCATTAAATGCTAATGTCTACATAACACTTGCATGTCCAGAGTGTTCTATTGCCAAGCAGTTGCTGCATAAGTAAGAATTTATGAGGTATATATCACTTGTGGGGAATTCTAGATTATTTTAGCATTCAAATTATGACATTTGATTATTGCAGGATATTTGATCACACTGGATGCTGAGATAGAGCTGAAGATATTTTTGAAGATATTTGCTGGCCCTTTAAGTTGAAGATCTTCATTCTCATCTACATTTTTTTTACTGAAGGAAAAAAAAACTGTTTCTAGTTGAGTGGCTCAGCCCTTAGCACTCACCTCCAATATCAAACAATGAAGGTAAACTTAGTTTGTAAAAGGAAGCACCCATGTTTGAAAGTGATGTCTAATTGAGCGGCAGACAAAGTAATGGATCAGAGAAAGCTTTGACAGAATAGGATGTGCCCAACTTTCACAGAAAGAAGGACAAATGGGAAGCTACTTAATGGGCAGTGCAGAAACAGAAGAGGAGGCAGCTCTACTGGGATGCACAGGGACAGGTTGCAGAGGGGGAACAAACTAGACATGGGAAGACAGAACGAGCCAGAGAAGGAGGAGGAGCCAGAAGATTAGAACATATTGCCAAAGTTACTATGAGGCTAAGCAAAGCAAAATGTCAGAGGGAAAGAGAGAAATAAACCATATTAAACCAGTTAGCATGGAGAGAAGTTTAGAGCCAAAACAGCTGAGTTGAATCAGCCAGCCAAAGATCAGAAAGAATCATTTAGAAGTGAGCTTATTCAGCCGTAAGTCTCAGAAGCTGAAAACAGTCTAGGCCTAGATAAGATTGTACAGAGGCTAGAAGATTCAAGGACAAGGCCTAGTATAGCAGACAGTGTCAGCCTTCAAGACAACAATTATATCTAGAGAATAAAAGATACATTTAAATTCAATGGTTTTAAAAGTCCAAGCACATAAGCCAATAGATTCTGAGTGTTCAGCTGATCTCACGTCTTTCATCACTGGAAGCTGTGAAGATCTCCTGGGGTATCATGGTCAGTAATTGAGAGTACTCTATTAGGGATTCACATCTCTTCTTTATCCAAAATAGAGTAGAATATTCCTGTTGTTCCCTTTCCAAAAAATAACCCTTCCTCCTTGCCCACATTTGACTAGAAGGAACAATAATGGAACTCAGTTATGAGATTTCATGGTGGACCATGCAGGAGATCTCATGGCCATAGCTCTTAGGAGCTACAGTGTCTGCCTTGCTATAGAACCTTTATCCATCACAAATAAGACTATACCATGGACTAGTTATGTGACCACCACCACCCCCCAAAAATAAAGAAGAGGTTCATCTGGGTTTTTGGTTTGGGTTCAATGTCAGGTGTGTCACCTTCCAATGACTTGTTTTGATGGCCATGTCTGGGAGGGATGCACAGTATCTCATGCTGGGTGGAGGAAGTGTGCACATGATTGTCCTCTGCTCTTTCTCTTCTTCAGATAAATCCACCAGGGGCCAATCATGGGGGCTATAGTCAGATAACCTTCTCTCATCATAATCACCTCCCAAAGGGACCACCTTTAAATACCATGAATACCATACTTAGTGACACTTCTACCTACTAGGGATGGAATTTCAACCCAGGAGCCAGGGGATCTGGTAATGAAACCATTTGCATACCACAGCAAGCAGAGCTCTTGAAGCAAGTGGGCAAGTAAAGAACAGACAGTGCAGCCAGCTGGCCAAATGAGTCACAGGGATGAAGCCAGTGAGTGTTTCATTTCTAAAACTGAGTGGTGGTTTCCTATTCAACACCAAAACCAAAATCATAAAAGGAGAGTTTGGGAGGAAAGTAGACTGTGAAATGATTTTGGAATGCACAATTATTATTTTGTTTATTCAAAAACTCTTGCTAATATTAGCATCACACTTAGTCACATCTTAAAAGTCATCTCATTAGCTGGCATTATTAGAGCAGAAGTTGTTGAAATAGAATCAGAATCTGGAGTTGAATAGTACTGTTCACAATAGCCAGGAACCAACCCACATGCCCATCAACACTAAGCAAAGAGAATGTGGTATAAATACAATGTCCGTGGCAGAGAGTTAGTCAGGCCTTAAGAAGAGCAAATTATGTCATCTGCAGGCAAATGGCAGGAACTATAGGATCACTGTGGTATGCAACATTACCCAAACTCAGGAAGACAAAAATGTCATGTTTTTGTCTCACACATAAAAACTAGATTTTTAAAAAGATGCAAAAAGAGAAGAAAAAAATATTTGAGAAAAGGGAGGGGACAGAGAGCGGGGTAAACAAATGAGGGTACTGAAGCAGATGTGATTAATTACATTATTTACATGTATGAAAATGTCACAGTAGGATCTATTGTTTTCTACAATTGATATATACTAAGAAAAGATGAATGAGAAAAAAATGGTATCTGAGAAGCCAAATCATAAGCAAATTGTATAATTTTACATTTCTTTCTGAATGTTTGGAGGTGTTCCCACTCTTCTCTTCCAACCTGCAAGTGCACACCTCAGAGAATAAAGAGCAGTAATCACTAGATTTGAGACATAAGAAAAGCAAGCTACTCTTCTTTGTCCCTTCTTCAAGAGGGAGTGATACTCACCTGCAGGCATGCCATTCCTTTTAGAACTAACTGGCTGCCTGAGTTCAGGGTTGTCTAGACTTGGTGTGATGTGGGGACAGGGAGAAGAGGAAGGTGGGGGCTGCTGCTCTGTTCCTTAGGGAACTGAGTTGGAGACTATGAGAAGATGAAAGGTACCATGGTTCTTGTTCCCAATAGGATGCATCCATATTTGGATCTTCTGAAGCATGTCCTCTGTGTGTAGCATATCTTGGGTTACAAACTCTGTGGCTTAGTCTGTGCAACTGGTGACGATCAACTCTAAACCCAGATACATTTTACATCATCACACCTGAAGTACAAACTAAAGATAATTGTGAGACATCTTGCTGTACATTGGCCCCTAAAGCAAAGGGATTCTGAATTGATTTTAGAAGTGTGTGTATGCAACTGAAGTTGACTGTGTACAACACACACACACACACACACATACACACACACACACACACACACACACACATTTATTTTGCTTAGTTTCCAAAGTCATCTTCCAAAGAGAAAATATATCTGTGTTTCAAGCAGATGGAAACACCATGAGCCCCATCCATACCTACTGATGTTGCTTTATTAAGAAGACATGTGATGTAGGAATGTCAAATTGTTACTATCAATCAAAAGGACCCCCAGGCTGAGTGTACAAATGCAAAATGAAAATTCTTTACAAGCCATTGTCTATTGAGGGTGTTCAATTATAGGAAATGAAAAGCTCTATTCTCTTCTTTTCTCTTTGTCTTCTTCCTTTAACTCTCCTACCTCTTAAAAGTCGGTCTATTCCTCCTCCTTCTCTGTAAATCATCCTTCTTATCAGTCAGTGAGATGTATACCAAGTTTTCGGGTCTTGCAGTAGATATGCATGTTCTCAAGGACTGAGAAGGTCTGGCTGCCCTCAACTTCCTTTATTACTTGAAGAAGAAGAGTAGCCTTACGGTATGTGACTCCAACAACAACAACAACAAAAAAAAAAAACAAAAACCAGAAAAGATATTCTTGATTCTTGTAATCAAGATATACACAATCAACCCATTCAAGTCTGGGACAGGATCTGAATCTAGGCAATGAACACAGGATGTTATAGTTTTCTGCCCTTCTGGTATTATAAGTTCAGTCTTGTGCTTTTACTCTTCTTTAAATGCTTTACTTGGAGAAAATTACAGATTCACATGCACTGCAGCAAATCATACTGAAAGACCTAGACTCCATTTGCCCTGGTTTCTCAATGACATCATCTTGCAAGGTGATGCTTCCACATGGACCTTGTTGGGCTTTGATCATCAATTTAACTCTTTGAAAGGATTAAGCCTCAGGCTGGACAATTAAGACGGCATTATACAGGCTTCTGAGCAGGATGTCTTGTTGGCTGAGTGATGAGTAGCAGGCACTGACAAGTCACTGAGTCTTGGGTTTCTTGAAGTGACCCAAGCTCTTGCACAACGACAACACTTACAATGGACAATGAACATTTTGGCATTTCGTTTCAGCTTCGGGTTTCCTAAAATTAAGACAATCGAGTGTAATGAGGGGTACATACCAATAACCAATAAGCAGAATGCAAAGGTTCTGCTTCCAAGGTGGAGGCCTTGGGTAGAGATCAGAACAGCCACCATGTCATGGGAGAGATAGAGGATGAGGAATGACAGAATGGAGAGCATCGCACTGATGAGGGCATGTCTGCGAGGTTCCCTAGTGCCCACCATAGTCCTCATCTGACGGCTGTGGTTCCACAGGGAGAATATCAAGAGCAGAACAGCAACAATGAAGACAAGCAGTGGTAGTGTGAGCCCAAAGACAAAGACTGAGAGTAGTGTGGCATGAGTCGGTCTGGCCCGAGTTGTATTTTTAGAAAAAAAGCTTATAAAGATTTGTTTAGGAAGTTCTGAAGTCTCTCTGCTATGGATGAAAGTAGTGACAGTTACATAGAGCACAGATGCCAGGATCAGCCATGGCACCAGCCTGGATATCCTCATCTTCAGCCACAGAAAGAGTGGGTGAGGGATGGTAGCAATCTTGGCACAGTAGAAAACACCAAGCCATGTGGCAAACCAGAGACTCAATTCATTTATAATGAAGACAAAGGTAACATTGTCAGCAAATAACGTGTGTCTCACCAAACAGAATAGACCCAGTTGTGCAAACAATATACACAATTGCAGAATGATCCGAGACGTCGCCAGGCAAAAAAGAAGCAGATCCAGTGGGGCCATTTTCTTCCACATGATCAAGTCGATGGCATTGACAACCACAATGAGGCCATTTGCCAAGACCCCAGTAAAAAACTGCACAGCCACGACCAGAAGGAAGAAGAGCATATGACCTTCCATCATTTTAAAAATGAAGAACCAATGAATTCTTTAAATGATACATAGAGTTAGGCACAGTCTCAGCCATGTATGATTTCTGCCTCCTTTCAATTAGACCAAGGTTCCTCTGGAGATGATGCCAACCCAAAGGCAATGGAAGAGGAAGGTGGGGCTCATTTGTTTATAGTGCTGCCTTCTCAACTCAACGTCAGTCAAATAAGGAAGAGATACCATAGAAACGAACTGCGCCTTACTGACAGCTTTTGCATTTTTCAGGTCCTCTTAAGTGTCAGAGTCATCACAAGTAAATCGTGCAACCAGAAGCCTCCAAGTAGCTAGTGAGGACCACCTTCATACTTTGCCTTACTTAATTATTATTCTCCTTAATGCTAATGAGGCATCCCTAAGCATCATACAAAACAAATCACTTCTGTCAGAGTGATGTCACAAAGGTAGGAATGTAAGTTTCCTACGCATTAGTTCTCTAGGCTACAAATTCAGCCACCCAGGGTCACCTCAAACAGTTAAATAATAAACCATACATAATAAAGCACAAGGCTAAAAGGTGTTAGGAAGATGGCTCAGTAAGTAAAGTACTTGCTTCACAAGCACGGAACCTGAGTTCAATCTCCTAGAAGTCACAGGTTTAAGAAGACTAACTGGGACAATAACATACTTACCTGCCCTCCAACATCAAGGAAACAGACTGTAGATCTCTGGGTTCACTGGGCAGTCAGATTAGCAGACTCTTCAGTCTAAAGGTCTCTCAGCAAAGCTGTTTCAGCTGAACCTAGCCAGATCTCATAAAAAAAAAAACCAAGGTGAACCCTATGCTTGAGGAGTAAGACCCATGGTTGCACTCTGGTTTCCACACAAATGAGTACCCTCAAGATGAACATGTAACATTCGTATACACAAAGCTTACTAATACAGTTTACATAGATGTACAGACACTGGGTGAAGCCTAAGGAAGGTCACACATAAGGAAATGAAGGTCTTGCTCAGGATCCGCTGAGTCATCATCCATGATGATGGTCCATGATGATGATCCATGATGATCTGAGGATCCAGAGTTTGAAACCTTTCCTCTGTTTTCCTTCCAAAGAAATGAAAACCTTACAACAGCCAGGAGATGAAGGGGCAAGTGGTGGGTTGCTGTAAACGTCCCACAGATTAGAGTAAAACAAGCAAGCATTGTAATGTTTAGAGAATGCCACTGCTGAGCTAACCCGTATTGGTTTCATCCTCCACGAGTTTGAAATGGAAAATTGTTTTATTTGGTAGATGGAAGGAACTCCCATGTAATCAATTTAGGATGGCTCTCAGACTTGACTCTGCCAATTAGATGATACCATCACATCATATCACATCTCCAGCCCGTGACAATCAAAGACATTTCCAGACAGTACCAAATGATTCTGGTGACAAAATCACCATGATTAAAAACCATAGTCCCAACAAAAGCAAGAACAATGCACTTTCCATGTATTTCTGGAAGGTGTGGCAGTCTGAATAAAAATGACCTTCATAGGCTCATAGGGAGAGGCATTAATTGAAAGGATTGTAACATGTGACCTTCTTTGAGTAAGTGTGGCCTTTTTGGAGGAAGTATATCACTTGTGGTAGGCTTTTAGGTTTCAGAAGCTCAAGCCAGCCCTGGTGGCTCACTCTCTCTTCCTGCTGCCTGCAGGCAGGATGTCTGCCTGTATGCTCCCTTGTCAATAATGGACTAAACCTCTGAAATGTAAGCTAGACCCAATTAAATAGTTTCCTTTATAAAAGCTGCCATGGTCATGGTGTCTCTTCACAGCAATACCAACCCTAACTAAACCATAATACTAAAGACACAGTAAGTGTGTCTAACTAAGAATCCTGTGTTTAATATGAGTTCCTTCGAGAATTCATTGGCAGAGTGAAAAATGGGGACAGTTTATAAACGTTGGGTAAATTAAAACTTCCAGCTTAGTATTTAATAAAATGCTCACCAGATCCTGTAACAAGGTGTAACTCCTTCTGGGTACTTGTTACTTAGCCCCAGGGGGTCAGACAGGATTCTCACTGGAACCTTATTTATAGACAACTTGAAGAGGAAGGACAAAAAAATTAAGTGACAGTCACTCTCCTTAAGACACTATTGCTCTGTGAATTCTTAACAGTTTCATGTAGGGTTGCCTTATCCTTGGTGAAGTGGAGGGAACCAACAGGAAAGCTCTCAGGCATCAGTCAAGGGAGGCAGTTTGGGAATGGAAGTTCCCACACAGATCCAAGATGGAGCATGCTGATGGGACAAAGGTCATTCTTCTTCCTCTGATGAAAGGAACAACCTCCAATGCAAATAACTTTCATTTTTCATATTGCTGGCGAGGAAAGCAAAGTGGAGGGGCACCCATCTATGGCAGAGTGAAGCTGTGAACTCCAAAGAAAAAGCCCCATGGACTTCTTCATTTTCTCACTCAAGCATTCTGCTACTGTACCCGGCACTTCCGTTGCAAACTCGACTGCTCGCCCTAAGCACCATGAGGCTCAGCACTCGTGCATTCACTCATCCATTCATTGCTTGGCTTGTGCAGTAGAACCAAGCTCAACTACGACACAGGAGAGGGCAGGGTGAGACACAAGACACTCTGCGTGCACCATTCCTAAGTTTCCCTTCCTGGCCAACAGGTACACAACCCTAACAGTTCACTTTGTCTCTTCTAGCATGGATCAGCCCTTGGTGTGCTTCCAGCATTCGCCATAGACAGTTCTCCATTGCAAACTGGGTCACTAGAGCATGCAAAGCACGAAAGAGCAGAGGGAAGGCTTGAGCCCAGAGCAACAGTATAACCTCTCAGTGCTGACAGAAACACAGAAGAGGGAACACACAATCTGCCAGGAAGTTCAATCATTCCCAACCCTAATTGCTTCTTGTATCCTAGCATCTGTAGAGGCCACTGGATTCTCAGATAGTTCATTGTAACTTGTTAGAACCAGTCTGAAGGATAGAGACACCAGAGGATCATAGGCTTAAGCTCCAGCTTTTCTATCATAATATATATATATATATATATATATATATATATATATATATATATGATTTATATTTATATAATTATAATTTCTATTATAATTTTTGTCATTGCACTGGCTGGTTTTGTGTGTGAACTTGACACAAACTGGAATTACCAGAGAGAAAGGAGCATCCCTTGAGGAAATGCCGCCATGAAATCCAGCTGTAAGGCATTTTCTCAATTAGTGATTAAGAGAAGGGCCCATTGTGGGTGGTGCCATCCCTGGGCTGGTGGTCCTGAGTTCTATAAGAGAGCAAGCTGAACAAGCCAGGGGAAGCAAGCCAGTAAGTAGCACCCCTCCGTGGCCTCTGCATCAGCTCCTGTCTCCAGGTTCCTGCCCTGTGTGAGTTCCAGTCTCAACTTTCTTTGATGTTGAACAGCAATGTGGAAGTGTAAGTTGAATAAGTCCTTTCCTCCCCAGCTTGCTTCTTGGTCATGATGTTTTATACAGGATTACAAACCCTAAGACAGTCATTTTCTCTTTACTGAGCACAACTCTCAAAAGCATGTCACCCCGGGAACAAGAGCTGCCACCAGCTTGTCTGAGACAGCCATGCCTTCTTGTGTTATGTGGGTGTGCATGCAGATGTGCATGCATGTGGAGGTGCAGGTACATAAAGGTGTGCACAAGTGTGCAAGTGCATGTGTGTGCCAGTCCGTGTGCACACGTGTGCATGTATGAAGAGAAATTAGAAGTTAACCTTTGGTGTATTACTCCCCAGGTTCCCAAACATGCTGCTTTTTAAAACATGGTCTGTCAGGGGATGGCACCGCACAGATTCAGCCAGGCTGGCTCTTTGTTTGTTTGTTTTTGTTTTTTGCTTTTTGTTTTTTTTTTTTTTTTGAGACAGGGTTTCTCTGTATAGCCCTAGCTGTCCTGGAACTCACTTTGTAGACTAGGCTGGCAGCACTTGGGAGGCAGAGGCAGGCAGATTTCTGAGCTAGGTTGGCTCTTTAGTGAGCTCCACAGAAGGGTTCTGTCTCTTTGATAATGGGATTATAAGCTTTTGCCACCACACCAAACTTGATATACCTGGGTTTCTTAGGGGCATTGAACTCAGGTTCTTATGCTTTCAAGGTAAACATTTTACCAGCCGACCCATGACCCCAAAAGCACATCTTGTCATTTTGTTCGTGGTTCCTGAGAATAACCCCTTGTTTTTTCTAGGCAAGGGCTATGTCACCAAACTACACCTCCATGCCTGGAACATCTTACACCAAGTGATGGTAAAATAAGAGTGTCTGTGAATGGCAGGTAGACACAATGGGATTGCTATTGAATGACCCATTCATCACCAAAAAGCTGCCTATCAATGTTCATAAAAGACCTCCAGGGTCAGATCCTCCAGTTTCTCTTAGGAGTCTATTGTGTCAATCAAAGTAGCTTTGGGCCTTTACTGTAGTGTTATACTAGGTAAGAGTGAGCTAAATATATTAATGATCAATGAAACAAATTAAAGAAAAGCTGCTTCCCAAGCAAGAGCCCCTTTAGGTCTTTCAGGAGGTTTCTTTTAGTGCAAAAAAACAATCAGAGAATCCCGGTGCCGAAATGAAAACCATACACGTTTGGCTTCACCTGTCAGTCAGCGGCTCAAAATGTTGACAGTTTTACACGGACAAATGGCTTGGAACAGATGGTTCAGGACCCAATGAGAAGACATTCACATGATCATTACCCCATATTACCCTGATTAAATGTGTTCACTCGCACTCATCTGTAATGAGCACTCATTAAAGGAGACAGCACTAAATATTCTTGAGGGAACTGACAGGCGGAAAAAGTTGCTTATTTATATTCAAATCATTTAGCTGCTGGAAAGGAAGTGTGACCTTTTTCACACACAGCTACAGTGATGCAGGCTTTTCAGCAGGTAGAGGCTCCATCCATTGTCTGTGCTTCTGCTTTCCAGCTACAGAAGACGTTTACTTTGATATAGTCATCATGAAAGTGATCAACAGTTTAATGCCCTTCCTAAGGGGGGTTTTGTACCTCATTATCAGGGGAACAGTTCTCACTTTTAGAAACATGTGCCTGTTAGCCGGGCGTGGTGGCGCACGCCTTTAATCCCAGCACTCGGGAGGCAGAGGCAGGCGGATTTCTGAGTTCGAGGCCAGCCTGGTCTACAAAGTGAGTTCCAGGACAGCCAGGGCTATACAGAGAAACCCTGTCTCGAAAAACCAAAAAAAAAAAAAAAAAAAAAAAAAAAAAAAAAAAAAAAAAAAAAAAAAAAAAA
>LR749772.1:753853-767512 GCA_902729485.2 Mus minutoides
CCCTTCTCTTGCATTTATCCCCTGAATGTGTTTTGGGGGCTTCTCCTACTCCATTCAATACTCTAAAGTTTATTCACACTGCATCAAACAGAACAATGGAGAAACAGGATACATTGAATGTAAGTCTTCCATGGACAGAACTCAAAGTCTGTGCAGACAAGAATCCCTTGTGAGTAACAATAGGAAACCAAAGCCAGCCCTGCTGCCCCTGGGGGATGAGAAGAGCCTCCATTCTGCCCACTGCTGCCTTCAGCTTTATCCCAAGTTCCTCTGTGGAATTCTAAATGCCTGCTGCTTCTCCCACACTGTCCCTCCCTCTCTTCTTTCCTCCCCCCTTCCTTCCTGTCCTCTTCCTGGCTTCTTTCTTCCCTCTTTCTTCTTTCTTCCCATAATTTAATGCAAGCTCATGATGTGTATGAGCGGAAAGGTACTATCCTAAGCATAGAACAAGGAATGAAGTGTCAAATTAGAGTCTCTATCATCTTAGAAATTGCACTTTAGTGGGAAAGATGAGAATAAATATGTTAAAAGTGAATAGGGACTCCAGGTGATGTTGAATTAAATAAACATTGTTTTTAGAGCATATGGTCCAGGAGGGCTGACTCCTAGAGAAAGATAGATTCCAAAGGGAGCTCTAGAGATGGGAATTCCAAGCAGAGATAACAAGAGATGGAATACCTCACACTCCCATCATAAAAGAGCTTAGAGCCATCAACAGATCCAAGTTCAAACCTCTGCCTTGCCAGGAGCAGCAGAGACAAGAGGAATCACCTATGGGTGGACATAGCTAGATAATCAAGAGCTTGGGCCACAGAAACAACTAGCGTTCAACTTTAATATGTAAAACTCATTGCCAAGTCTGGCTGAGGAGAGATGTGGCACAGGAAGACCAAATGTTCTAAAGCATTTACTTTAGTGTGGTGGCTCATGCCTTGAATCCTAGAACTGGGGAAGCAGAAGCTGTAGGATCTGAAAGTTAGCTTGGTTTACATAAAAAGTTCCCAGCCAGCCAAGGCTAGGTAGTGTGACCATACCTAATACCAATACTAGTTCTAATACTAATTCTAATGCTAATACTATTGCTAATGCTAGGGCTAAGGCCTAGGGCTAGGGCTAGGGCTAGGGCTAGAGCTAGGGCTAGAGCTAGGGCTAGAGCTATGGCTAGGGCTAAAGACTAGACTAAGAATGAGTAAGAGTAAGAAAAAAAGAGGAAGAAGAGGAAACTTAATTTATTTGGAAAAAATACCTGGAATGCAGAAGAGGACAAATATGGAGCAGAAAGGTCCCTCTGAAGACTGCAGCAGAGTCTGCAAGGGGTGTTACTAGTTTAAAGAGATTTTGACTAGAAGGAAGAAGTGGCTGGGTTGAGGATGTTGCGTTGAGGATATTGATGAGTTGAGGATGCTGGGCTGAGGATGCTGGTTTGAGGATACTGGTTTAAGGATGTATTTTGAAATTAGGTGCAACAGGAATTTCATTTGGCCTTGTCAGGAGGAAGGAGTGAACAAGAGAAATTAAGTTACTTTTGAGTCACTGGCATGAATATTGGTCCTGTGTGTTAAGAAAGGGCAGATTAGGAGAAAGGTAAAATCAAGAATTCTACTGTGGATGTGATCTACCAGAAATGCCTACAAGGTTAGAAAGGTTATTAAACACTAAACAGTAAGTTTCCATTTGTGGCACCATAGGATTGGATGTACGCTTTCAGAATTTGGCTGGCATGAGGGGGATGCTCATTAGAGCCATAGGCTGGATTAAGACTCGACAGGGAAGAGATTACTGAATGGCACTCTGCGTAGCATGATGCCTTTGTGATCTCATGCTACTGACTGTCCCCTCTACTGCCAGGTCTCCAGAAGGAAGTCCTGATGAAACTGTCCTTGCATACTTGACAGCAATCCAAGGAGCTAGGGACCCTAAGCTATTCATTCATGGCTGGTGTCATTTGCTCTTTCATCTAAAATATCCGTCCTTTATAATTTTTTATTGAGGTTGTATTTGTTAAATTCCGTTATCCACATTTTGCTGAACTTATCAAAACCATTCATGTTTGTAAATTTTATCTGTACCAGAACAATGCAAATTGCATGGGAGTAATCTGTCATTCAAGAGAGTAGAAAGAATGCACAGTGAAAACATCTGATACTGCGGGGTTCAAGGATACAGCATGATGTTTACAATTCTTCTAATGTTTAAAATGTTCAACAACAAAACCAGCATCCATTTGCCCTTCTGAAAATTATGAAATCAATATTCTGCTCTAGGTAGAATTAAATCAAGGAACAGAGAAATTTGGGGAATTCTCTCAGTCATGCGTCGTAGCAGGAGCATTTCTAGGATGTAAATACATTCTGACCACTTCATCACTAGGCTCAGAGAACACACACCAATAATAAAGGCTCTGTTCAGTGGTGGAGGCATGACCATGAGAAAGTTGCAGGTTTTACCTGAGGAGCACCTGTTTGTGTATTTCCATGGCCTTTCTTTGGAAGAACCTCCTCTCCTTATACTCTGATCTGTGGCCCTTGTGGGGGTACCAGTTCCATTTTTTTTTAATTCAAGAAGGGGCATAGAACCCAGGTGTGGCATTTAATATGTCACTCACATGTTTGGGAACATCTATTCAGAGATCAACTAGAAGTCCAAAATTTTCTGTCTGAATTAATCCTCAAAATTGTGACTCAGTGTTCTGAGCAAGGCACCCCTCTCTGCACTGGGGCTATTTCAGTTATCTTGCCACCACAGGACAGTGACCTGAACCTGTCCCAGAATGGGTCCACCTCTCAGTCTGGGGAGGGGGCAAGAGCTCAAGACTGGGTGCTGCTTAGGTTTCAGCTCTGGGCCAGACCTCATTTAATACTGGCCTTGACATTTAAATGAACTCATAAATTAGCGTTTGTTACTGAGAAGTGCCTGAGGTGGTCTTTCGCTGAGCGAAGTATACTACAATGACTGTGGGCTATACGGAAAAGCAGTGATGTCCTTTCCCTGTCTCACATTTAAGAACTGGAGTCAGAAAAGTTATCAGCCTAAAGCCAGCCATTTAGTGAACCAAAGGCTCAAACCTGCGATGTCTAAATTACCGTTGAGGACTCTAGTCACTGAACTTAATGTTGCCTTTAATATATAACTAGAATAATTATTTTAAAATGAAGGAATACAGAAATGTTGATTTTTTTTTTTTTACTCACACTTTTTATTCTCCAACACATGCTCACTCTGGCCTCTCACATGATATCACGCTACAAGAAATTAATAAAGCATAAGGTTACCATATGGTTATTCAAAGTTGTAGTAATTCCCTACTGAACATAATACCCTTGGCATTGAGCAGCTATCTTTATCTAGAAGATGCATGGCCAAATAGATTCTAATACACATCTGTAAGTAAGTAGATTGCGACTATTATATTGAACACATGGTTCAAAATGATGATGTATCGGTTGCCCGAAACCCATGGCATTATCTTCGCCCTGACTAAATCTCTCTTTTATTCTGAATTTTCCTGCTTTGCAGAAATGGAAATTCTGTCCAGAAGTGAGAGTGACATGGAGAGACCAGACGTGAGAGCTTTATGGACAGCAGTCTCCGTGAAGCACCTCCTGGCCGCTCACAACGGCCTTCCACTATTTTTGTCAATCCCAGAAGATGCAGATTGCAGGACCTTGCTCTGTTTCTCCAGAGTCGAGGAATGGGTTTTGTGACTTCTTACTTCATGTAGTTAGAGTGACCCTGAGTTTCCTTTTTTATATAGAAACACTCATATGTGGTTAGTTTCCAAGACGTTCTAGAAGAGCCCCTGAACGAATGGCCCATAATGAATAAAGTCAAGCTTTTGACCTTTAGAGAGACACTTACGTTGAGATTTTAGTACTATATAAACTTTGTGGGTTGGGGGGGGTTATAAAATATTATTTTATCTACTACCTGCATTGGTTTGAACATAGCTGTCTCTATAAAGTTCAGGTTGAAATTGCATTCTCACTGCAATAGTCTGGAGTGAGGTGAGCGCTGAGAAATGTGTGGGCCATTGAGAAGCACTCAGGTCTTTCCATGGGAGAGAGGATGGCGCTAAAGCCAGCCTAGTTCCTCTCTCTGCCCCCATTTGCCCTTTTGTTTTTCTGCTAGGTCATAGCACTAGATTTCTGTCATATGTAGTCATACAATTTTGATTTCCAAGCTTCAGAATCACTGGCTTAATAAACTTCTTTCCTTTATAAATTATCTGGTATCTGAAATTATATTATTAAAACAGAAAGAACATTCGGATACCAGTTGTTGTATACATTTGAGGCAGCTGATAATGTGAAATTCCGTGACCAAGGTATAGAGTGAATCTCATAGATTCTGGAGGTATGAGAAGCCATAGATTTTGGATGTTTGAATTCAATACAGTAGATTTAACAGAGGACCACATCACATCAGATATCTAAAGGATAATAGCAGTAACTCGTCCCAACTATTTACTTGATGTGAAAGAAATTGAATTCTAAAAATGATGGGAAATGCTCTGTGTCTTGTTTGGAGATGTTCATATGCCAGAATTCCAAAACATGGAATGCTGTGAGTTTCTTTGGCCTAAAGCCAACCATGGCAGGCTCCACAAGACTACTGCAAGACTCATGACCACATGATTGAGGGGATCCTTGTCTACCCACACACGTGAATCTGCATCTCCCCTTTGTTGACTCAAAAACCAGAAAGGTGTCTAAAATTTAGGGCTGCTTCAGGATGTGAGAAAGGCAAAGCAGCACACAGCAGCCAAGGCCGCGATGGCCAAGGCCGCGATGGCCAAGATCGCAGTGGCCAAGGCCGTGATGGCAGTCTTGAGTGACAGTGGCCTATGATGTCTTAAGCTGTAGGAACATTAGAGAGAGGATAGCAATAGTCTTCTGCAGTTGTTAATGCCCTTTGCTTGGTGGGCTGGGCTCCATACATTTGTATTACACAAGGTGACATGTCATGAAATTCCACGTCTCAATTATTACAACTTTGAATGTTGTCATGTTTCAGTTAAATAGACAATACTAAGTGTGTTCTAAGAGTCTTTAAAAGTGTTTACTGAATTTGTTCTTTGACAACTTTATACACATGTAAAATGAAGTCTGGTTACTGTAACATATTCTTTCTCACCTCCCTGTTGCTCCTCACCTTCTTGCTACCTTTCCCACATTCGTGTCCTTTATTTGACATTCTTTTTTATTGTATTGCTTTTGCTCTTTGACAGTTTCATGCATTATATAAAGCATACCTGCTGGCTCCTGAGTCCCCACCCCCACCCTCTTACATTCAGGAATTTTGGTTTCATTTTGAAGCCACTTAGTTCCACCAGGTTTCTCTGTGTGAGATGAGAACTATTTCTTGGAGCCTGACAGGCTCCTCAGTGTGTAGATGACAAAAACAAACAAACAAACAAACAAAACAAAACAAAACACCTGTCCCACCCTATAGCTCACCCTATAGTTCAATGCAGAGTAGTAGGCCCTATGAAATCCTCCCCCTTAATCCTTGATTGATGAGTGATAGGTTCTGTCTTGTATAGGCTCATTGTAGACAGCAACACCTCTTGTAAGGTTATAGCAATATCCTCTATGCCTTGTCTAGGAGAAAATTGCATTTCATATCTATTTTTCCGGTCTTCTGACTCTGACATTCTCTCTGCCCCTTCCTCTTCTATGATGATTCCCAAACATTAGAGAGGGTGGTATAGATTCATGGCTTAGGGATGAACACTACCAAGCTCCTGGAACAGTCCTGTGTCTCTGCATTCATTCACTGCAATAACTGCAAAATGAACCATCTCTGATTAAAGCTGGGAGAAGTAGCGTTTGTCTGTGGATATAAACATAAATATTTAGGAAAGCAGTTTGGAACCTTGAGAGCTTGGCTAAGCAAAGCAAGTTCTCCCCTAGGGCCCGAGACTTCCTTAGCCGTGGGTGTTTGGTTTGGGCAGGTTTATAGTATCTGGTATGAATTCCTTCCTGTGGACCAGGTCTCAAATCCAATCGGAGAGCAGGATAATGCTACTTTTTAAGTGTAATTTCCTCCCTGCGTGAAACATAATTCAGATGCCCAGAGATCCTGGAGGTGAGGGGGAATGTGAGAACTGTACAACATCAACCAGCAAGTCCTCAGGGTGAGGCTTTCGCTGTGTTTAATCCACACTTTGTTTTCTGCCTGTGGTTTAACACAGTGACTCCTAAAAATTACTTCCTCCTACAAACTCGTACAACTGTGAAATAAATACTTTGGGCTATAAAAACAAGATGAGCTCCAATCTACTTCAAGAGTAATTGTTGTCAGATAGATTTAAAGCCCATCATTCTTTGGTCTAAAGTAGAAAGAAGCAAATACAACCATGGATACTCAGCATTGAAGTGCAGTGGGAAGAAGCTAACATACAAGATAGAAGAAACATCGTTATTGCACACACTTACATGGAAGCATCTACATAGGAGCACCTACATGTGAGAATCTACATGGGAGAACTTAACATGGGAGCACCTACATGGGAGCACTTATATGGGAGCACCTACATGGGAGTACCTCCATGGGAACAGTTCACAGTCTCCTATTGATCTGGATTGATGGGAACTGACATTAAGACCAATTTTTAGTTTCTAAAATGCTTTTAAAACCACCTGAAGGACGCAGTTTCTATACACGTCCTACCTTTCCAATGCTCTAATAAACCTAAGCCATTTGTGATCTGTGATGTCCCTGTTTCATCTCAGGTGGGCTGAAGTTTGGCAGGAAGATGATGAACACATACATGCTTTTCATAAAATCACGTGATGATCAATACATGCTGAGCCAAGACATCTGGAATCTGGGACCATGAGACAGTTTCTGCAGAAGCAACAGGGGCCACAGCTCAGGTTAGGCTTTGAAGGGTCCCTCATTTAATGGCAAGGTCAACACCATGCTTTGCAAAGCAAGGTCTTTTTCAAAGTGACATCTTTGAAGCATTTGGACCACAAGCTAAATTTAGCTCTAGCAATGCCATATGCTTGTATGGAAGTAGCAGAGTAGGCAACCAAGAAACCTCTAAGGGGCTCATCTCCAGTTTTGTCTGCAAAGCTTTCCCCTTCTGCTCATTGTTATATACTCTAACACCACAAATTCTCATTGCTAAAGGGAAGCTGGAAACACATGCTTAACTCTGAGGAACAATGTCAAGAACACACCTGGTCAAAGCTCTTTAGAAATTACCTTTTGCTAAGAGTAGCCATCAGTTTTTTGGACTTTGTTTTTGTCTGTCCATTGAACAAATATTTGTTTGACCCTATCAAATGACAAGCATACAGTTGCTCCCTGTATCTCCCTCATTGTGCAGAAGTTGCAGAATGATTTAAAGCACATCATCTCTACTCAAAGAGCAGATTATCAGTTGTATCTTTAAAAGATTATCTACCCATTTTTTTGGCAAATGCTATGTACAAAAGAATAAAATTGCACAGGAGCTGGTGGTATTTTCCAAAGACAAAGTGTTCTGATTGTAATTGAATTGCTTCCATGGAATTTCTCAGGAAGATCCTGGCTACATCTCTCCTCCCTATAAAACCTCCTGAGTGATGACTTTCCTCCCACCTCTCAGAAATGTAATTTTATCACCTTACTTTTCCTCATACTTTTGTAATGCAATCAAGAGTCAGCAGCAGCATGTCCCAGGGCAAGCTCTGTCTCAAATATGGAGTATTAATGAAACATAAATATGGCTGCATGCTCCAGGAAATGGCTATGCACCATGCAAACCAAGTTGAACTTACATTTGTTTTGCATTTGTTTTGTCAGAGGCCAAAATATGCAAACTGCATCTACTCTTGTCAGTGTATTGGAGCAGAAGAAAATTTTATTAAAGTTACATCTACTATGCCTGATTTTCTAAAGATATTTTTATAGTGCTGCCTTAAAAAAAATAATAAGCTATTCCTTACCTGAATTGAGAATGTCCAACCATTACAGCCATCTCCTAAAGCCAAGTACTGAAGCCTTCATGTAAATATGTGGTTATAAATGCAAGAATAATTATATGCAATTTACTACCTATGTAGACACAATTACAGATTTTGTGATTGGTCTTAGACTTGTTATACAAGAAAATAAAAATTTCCAATAAGAAACAAAGGACATTTAGTGATTTCCAAAATGGTGTTTTGCTTGATACATAAAAATACTACAATGATTGTAGAATTTGCATTTTCTGAGATGATAAAAAAAGAAACTATTCTAGCATTGCTCAAGAATTGTATCCAAGATAGATGCTTGTTCACACTGCTTTTATCATAGGAAACTTTGTTTTCCTTGCTAAGGAGTCATTAAAAATAGCAACTGCCCTTTTTAAAAATAACCCACAAAGTCTAGTCAGTGCTGACCACAGCACAAGTGTG
Organism: Mus minutoides; assembly: GCA_902729485.2. NCBI lineage: Eukaryota > Metazoa > Chordata > Mammalia > Rodentia > Muridae > Mus > Mus minutoides. The sequence continues at coordinate 762,244 of LR749772.1, forward strand.
TGGGACCGTCCAGGGGAGCATGTGGAATCTAACAGTGGTCATATCCTCGGAAGAGAAGGATTCTCTCTTCCCCAGTCACTCTCCATCCACTGCCAATAGCTCCTTAGTAAGAGGTGGAGGGAGCCTGGAGATCATCTGTTTTGGGGTAAAACATAGAGAAAATTGGAAGGGAGAAAGAAATGTGGGGCTAGATACAATCCTATCTTATTATCTAGCTGCATGAAATTCTCAATAATAAAGAGCTAAAATCTGCATTTGTACCTGAAAACAGAGAGAAAACAATGGAACCGTGTAAAGGTGATTCCTCACACACACAGACTGTGAAGGATGGGTGGCTCCATCGCTACAGTGTCTCCCAATCCTCTGTGGAGACCTACATCTATCACACCTAAGGACAACAGCTCTTCACTTCGGTCCTTCGGTCAGGTTTTGTTGTATGCAAGTGCACTGGAGAACACACTGGTGCTTTGCCATCCACAGAGCGTCCATCATCTGTGCCTTGAAGTTTGACAGACTCGGAGAACTCTTTTCTCCACACCAGTAGGACACATGCCCTCTTCTAATTTGAATCACTTCTGGACTCAGTGCATTCAGAAGACCTCCTAGACTGCCCCCATTACCATAGCATGGCCCTTAGTCCAGTCTTCTCTGTTTTAACTATATACCACTACTCACTGCTTCACCTTTCACTTGTCCTTCCTAGGAAGTAAAACTGGATTAGAAAGATTATATTTACTCACTGCTGTATCTCTGGGAACTTCATGATACTTAGTCCACAGTGGCAACACACAGAGTTTTGGTAAATAAATAATAAAGCAAAAAATACATCTGTCATCAGATAATTCCACTGAAGAAGCCACCATATGTTTTGGTAGGAAATGATTCATACACTGGCTAATATTTTGAATCTTTAGCAATATCAAAATTTCTTCTATATACTTGAAAAGGGTTTAGAGAATGAAAAGTATTAGAAGCATAGTCCTGGTAAGGACCAATCCCATACAGATACAGAGCATGTGTTGCCCTCAGATCTTATCTCTATACATCAGGCAGACCTGGGGAGATGCCAAGTAGCCATTCCTGAAACTGTGTCATTAAATGGATTCTCACTGAGTTAAGTCTAACATAGTCTGTATAGAAAGTTATGTTTTAAATAATGGGCTCAATAATTATTCAAATGCATATCACTATAGAGAGCAATAAGGACTTGGGCTGCAAGGTAGCCAAGTTAGAAACAGAGGTGAGAGAGCTTATGACATCATTTCACAATGACTTAGGGGTATCGAATATTCCAGATCCTAAACTGATAAAAATCTCACTCAGTTATCCTGTGTCTTCTGCATCGGGGGTGTTGGGGTCACAGGCTTGCACCACCACACCTGGCCAAGGCAAGCACACTTGATGAAATCTCTAACATCTTAGAAATTTTCTCTCCTAAAAGATTAAACCCAAACCGGAACTTAACAAATACACATATAAAGCCAATGGAAAAATCTGTGCTTGTCACGCTTGAGGGGTATGGTTCCCTCATCAGCTGAGGTGGCGGGTGCCCTGCTTTTAGCTCCCATGTGAATTATGAGACTAAGAGAAGTCTGACAGTACCTAAACCAAACCATGATTCACTGACATAGATCTGTGACTCAGTCGCTGGAAACCCTCCTACACCATTCCCGTTCCACTTGGAACTGAGCCTCCTGGGATCGATGTTATCTTGAATGCAGCAAAGGATCCCTGACTGCCCTGCTGTACCTTCCACCTGTGCCCCGTGCCTCTCAGCTTCCTGTGCCATCTTATCAATACGTATTGACTAAATACATCAGAGAGCTGCATATTACTAAGAAATTAGCTTTAATATTGCTATGTTCTTATAAAGGTGTCTTCTGCTTTCCAGAGGCACTTCCCAGCATGCCTTGCAGTGGCATGTCCCTGTAACAGAGGGCTTGTCAGGATTATCGCTATGCCAGATGACTATACTCTAAGGTAGTGGTTCTCTACCTTCCTAATGCTGAGACCCTTTAACCCAATTCCTCATTTGTGGTGACCCTCAATCATAACATTACTTTTGTTGCTACTTTATAACTGTAGTTTGCCACTGTCATGAATCATCATGTAAATATCTGTTAATTCTGATGGTCTTAGGTGACCCCTGGGAGTAGGTCATTTGACCCACACAGGGGTGGTGACCCACAGGTTGAGAACTTTGTCTACCAGCCTACTTTAAGGTCCTTAAATCTTAGACCCACAAAGGCTATCTGAATACTATGCTGACTCCTCCCCTATCTCACTGGAGATGACTTTGAGGATAAAGAGTGGGGAGCAGGCAAGGTAGAAGAGTTCAGGTTCCACGATGATGCTACAAAGTAGATTCAACAAGCTACCCACCCCAACTAACCCACAATGAGCTGAAGAGTGAGTGAGAGATGGCCCATTAGAGCCATTGCTGTATGAAAGCAATTTGAGAGCACTGGTTTCACAGTTAACCTTAACAAATAATAGGACCCTAAATAGTTTTTAGAATCTTGATTTACTTTTTAAAATTTTGCTTCTCATTTTTCTTTTTTTTTTCTTTTTTATTTCCCTCTCTTCTGCCTCCTTTTCTTATACTCTTTTGGTAGTTCTGGGGATGGAGTCAGGCTTAGTGAATGCTAGGAAAGTATTCTTCTCATAAGCTAGATCTGCCTCAAATTAGCTTTAATTATGTCACATTATAGATAATGGGAAGTGTATATATATATATATATATATATATATATATATATATATATATATATATATATATATATGAAACTCTTTGTGAGTTTCATATTATGCACTCCAATCCCATTTGCATTTGTCTCCTTGTTCCTCTGCCCTTGCAACTCATCCATCAAGGGGAAAAATAAAAAACAAGTCATAGAAAACATCTTGTTGTGGAAGCTACACTTTTAGATCTTCAGGACCTGTCTTCAAGCACCCAGAAGTTCAGGGATGGGATAGATATTAGGATATATCAACTATCAACTATCTGATCAAGACCTGGATCTCAGACTGGGTGCTAGCTGAGCTTGTCAGCCCACCAGCTCTCCCACAACCGCACCAGCAGGGTGAGGTCTCAGCACTGCTTGGGTTAGGCCACCCATTGCTGCTGCTGGCAAGGGTCAGGATCAGCTCTCTAGCTCTCCCATCCTTGAGGCTGGCTCACCTGAGCCTGCTTTCCTGACTGCTGCAGCTGGTGAGAGGTGGCACCAGCTCTCCAGAGTGCCACAGACAATGAAGAGCAGGGCCAGCTTTGTACAGCACTTGGACATCAGCATGGACGCAGACAAGGGATATCTGCATGGTCTTTAGTGTTAAAATGAGCCACAGCCATGGAAACAGACTCCTCCGGCTGCTGCTGCACGGCTGGCCACAGACCCAGACATGGCCCTCAGCAGCCCTACAGGCTAGGATTTCATCATGGCCCCAAGTGGCAGGGCAGGCTACTCTCACAACAAGCTATTCCTCTCCACCCCCATGTCTCTAGCTCCATCTCTCTTCATTATGCTCAAATTGTCCCGCTTCTCCTTCTCTCCCATCTGTCCACCACATACTTTCACACTGTAATGGTTCCTGCTACAGGCAAGCCATGAAAATGGCTTGTGTGTCCATGTGTGTCCACACCTTACCCACACTACATGGCATGCTTAAACATATTTTAAGTAATCAATGTCATGTCATTAAGCAAGCTCATGGTTTTCACCCCACTCCATCACCCTGAGAAGCCTATTATTCATCTTGGAAATCTTGGGCTATGACTCCACTAAACAGTAACTTCTTATTCCCTGTTCCAGCCCTCTGGCCTCTGGCCACCTCCATATTACCTCCTCTCTATGAATTTGACCATAAGTACCTCACATGAGCGAAGCCACACCATGCTGTATCCATCCTCTTGTGACTGGTTTATTTTGATAGCAAAGGACCCTCTAGAGCAGTGGTTCCCAACCTTCTTAATGCTTAAAACTTTTAATACCGTTGCTCACGTTTTGGTGATTTCCCCACCAATGCAATTATTTTTGTTACTACACCATAACTGTAATTTTGCTACTGTTATGAATTGTAATGTGAACATGTGATATATAGGATATCTAATATGCAACCCCATGAAAAGGTCATTAGACACCCCCAAAGTGTTTCAGCTCACAGGCTGAGAACCACAGCTCTAGACCAACAGTACTGTAGTATGTATAATATTTCCTTTGATTCCCAAGGCTCAGTGACATTTCCTTGTATATATATACTACATCTGTTTTACCCAGTCATCTGTCCATGGATACTTGGGCTTCATCTTCATAGATTTAAGCAATGTTGCCACAAGCTTGGGCTATAGAGATCTATCTCTGCTGCCAGTTCTTTGTCAGTATATATCCAGTACTTGAATTACTTCTTTATGGTGATTCCATTTTTAGTTTTCTGGTAACCTAGTCTGATGTCCACAGTGGCTACACCATCACCTATTTCTAAGAGAGGTGCAAAATATTTGTAAATTTTGGGTTTGGTTTCTCCCTCAAAAGCAAGCAAACAAATACCCCCCCCCAAAAAAAAAGACCAAAAAATCAACTACATGCATAGCACCAATATCTATTTTATATTTTAATTGGAATCTCTAAAACTGGGCCCCACAGTAAGAACTAGTCCCACATATCTAAAATGCACTCTTCTTTTCTGTGTTGAGTCTCAGCCATGTCCTCCTAGAGGTGAGCACCATGGCCATAAGGTGGCTTGGAGGTTTGAAGGGATCATGGCAGCCAGCATGATGTTTGTAAGTGGTCTGTTGGGAACAAACTTGTCCTTCCTGAAGGTGACTTCCTGTCTGAGGCCAGCAGCACGCGAGCAGGTTTGGTGAAATGTCTTGAGAACAGCATGGCCATATCTGGAGTAGATTAACAAGAAATGTAAATTTGCCTCCCAAAATAGACTTTTAAATTACTTTCCATAGGAATTCCCATGATGCCCGAGGCTCTAATTAAAAAGGCTTCTGAACTCCAACTAGATATGGAATTTTTTACACCTTTCCTGAATTTTCTCTGGAATAATAATGCTTCCTTTAAAAGAAATGAGAAATCCGCTTTTGCATACAGCTGAGAATAGGTGGTGTCTGCCTTTCTGAATCTGCCTTTTTAGCTTAACACGCTGTCCTTCAGGTGCATCCATCTCACAGAACAGGACTAGTGAGGTAGCTCAGTGAAGATCCACAGCGTGCACCTCTCACAACCACCTCTGACTTCATCTCCAGAGGGATCTCTTGCTTTTG